>OY282560.1:209610419-210210419 GCA_958295665.1 Tipula vernalis
TCAAAGATTTTTGGGGAATCGGAGTTCTGGGCTGTCTAATATACCAATATATGTGAACAGTATACCATTCAACGGAACTTGCAATTTTATTTATTTTAGTTTCTTTTAAAGAGGCGATGTCGGTAAGCGCCAAATTTGGGGAAACTTCCTACAAAATGTTTGAGGGTTCTAAAGGAAATTAATAAAAGGAATGTTTATATATTTAACCGCTTTAAATCCAAAATACCAAAAAGATCTTTAAAAAATATATCGTTGGTAACTGCTAAAGGAATGAGCCTGTTAGATATTTTAAAACAAAAAGAAGTTTGGAAGAAGAAAATTAATAATAAACGAAGTCTATCGAACTTTAATTTAAAAAATATATTAGATTTTAATAAAAAAACTTCTGATGAACAACAAAAAGAATCATTCAAGCTATTAATAAAGCATAGTGAAATAGAAACCTTGGTACCTCCGATAAAAAAATCAAAAACTTACGAGCAGCCATCAAGTACAAAAGGATTTTTAAGAAACGGATCTTTGGACGATAATTCAACATACAAAAATACTTGTGCGTTTGATGCATTTATCCAATGTCTTTGTCAAGTTGGGTTCGATAAAATGAAAACTGAAAGTAGTGACATACAGTCGATTCATAAATTGGTATGCGCAATGAATGGGGAACATAATATGAAGCAACTAGAACAATTGAGACAAGATGCTTTATTTGACATAAAAAGATATTTAAGGTATGATTTAGGCCTAAAAGCTAACTGTGAGTGCAATATAACCCTGGTGTCAGATTTTTTTTTAAAGATTCAACCCAGCCTTATAGCAGAGTTTGACTGTACAGTTTGCTTTAACGAAACTGTAGAGAAGCGGCCATACGTCCAAGTAGAAATGCATCGTTTGGAACAAAACGGCATACAAAATCTAAATATTTGTCTTGTCACATTTCCTCCAAAGCCGTGCGTGCTGTAAACAAACGGTTTATGCCAAAAAAATTACACCAAACCCGTTTGTAGTTTTAAATACTGAATATTTAAATTGCCACAGACAACCATTAGTTTCATTAAAAAAAATTCCACAAACAATATCATTGGACGGAAAAACGTTCATATTAAATTCCCGTATTAACTATATCGAAAATCAGAAACATTTTACGTCATACTGCAAAAAAGAGGACTATTGGGAACTATATGATGATTTGAAAAATACAATCATTAAAATTCGAAGTGATACCCACAAAGTTAAGTCTCACTTAATATTTTATACAATAAATTAAATATCTATCGATGAGTTACACTTGTGGTACCTTCCTTCTTCCTTGTGATTGAGTCTGAGTATGCCATATTATTTGGTGCATTTATAAAAATGTTTGTGGTGGCACTCTCTAACGTTTTTAAATAATAAATATTAATTATTTATTATTAATTATAAATAACTAAATATTAAATATTAAATATTAATTATTAAATATTATATATTAATTATTAATTATTATAAATTAAAAATTAGTAATTATTAATTAATTATTAATTATTATTAATTATTAAATAATAAATATATGACCTGAAGGGGCAACAAAACCGTCAACCAACTGACTACTGGCAAACCGGAAGTGTCGTTTCTCTTGAATGGTATACAGTCCACGTATATTGCCATAAGAGAGTTCAATGTTTCGTTGAATGGTATACTGTTCACATATAATTCCATAATAGACAGCCCAGAACTCCGATTCCTCAAAAATCTTTGATTGTCATAGATGCTCTGGATTACCAGTTAATATAATTGAATGACAAATCCCGGGGCAGTACTCGAATTATTTCGAAACTAAAATAAATAAAATTGCAAGTTCCGTTGAATGGTATACTGTTCACATATATTGGTATATTAGACAGCCCAGAACTCCGATTCCCCAAAAATCTTTGATTGCCATAGATGCTCTGGATTACCAGTTAATATAATTGAATGACAAATCCAGAGGCAGTACTCGAATTATTTCGAAACTAAAATAAATAAAATTGCAAGTTCCGTTGAATGGTATACTGTTGACATATATTGGCATATTAGACAGCCCAGAACTCCGATTCCCCAAAAATCTTTGATTGCCATAGATGCTCTGGATTACCAGTTAATATAATTGAATGACAAATCCAGGGGCAGTACTCGAATTAATTCGAAACTAAAATAAACGAAATTGCAAGTTCCGTTGAATGGTATACTGTTCACATATATTGGCATATTAGACAGCCCAGAACTCCGATTCCCCAAAAATCTTTGATTGCCATAGATGCTCTGGATTACCAGTTAATATAATTGAATGACAAATCCAGGGGCAGTACTCGAATTATTTCGAAACTGAAATAAATTGATTTGCAAGTTCCGTTGAATTGTATACTGTTCACATATATTGGCATATTAGACAGCCCAGAACTCCGATTCCCCCAAAATCTTTGATTGCCATAGATGCTCTGGATTACCAGTTAATATAATTGAATGACAAATCCAGGGGCATTACTCGAATTATTTCGAAACTGAAATAAATTGAATTGCAAGTTCCGTTGAATGGTATACTGTTCACATATATTGGTATATTAGACAGCCCAGAACTCCGATTCCCCAAAAATCTTTGATTGCCATAGATGCTCTGGATTACCAGTTAATATAATTGAATGACACATCCAGGGGCAGTACTCGAATTATTTCGAAACTAAAACAAATTGAATTGCAACTGTTCACATATTTATTTTGGCCTAAGGACCCCCAGAACTCCAATTCCCCAAAAACTTTTGACTGACTTAATGCTCTGGATTACCAGTTAATATAATTGAGTAATAAATCGAGATGTTGTTCTCCAATTATTTCGAATCTAGACTAATTGAATGGCAATTTCCGGTGTATGGTTAATCGTTTGCTTAATCTATAATGACCAAATAAATATTTAAATTACAATGCAATGTATTGTCTTTGTTCACAATTTGCGAAAATAAGCGTGTGCGTAAATGCATAAATTACTTAAATAATTTAAGTTTACTATCAAATTATGGCATATTTAGTACCCGACACTCATAATTTTGGGCTGAAAGTATAATACTTAACTGTCGCGATAGCTTTAGCTGTCATGAGAGTTTTTTTTTGGGATGACCTTAAATAGCGTCATTGTATATAAATACTTTTTTGGGCTGACACTTGTATATCATGAAAATATTTATTATGTTTAGTGTTGCCATAGCATTTTTTCGGGTTACATTTTGGGTCAACTTCACATACATCAAGAAGAGTAGCATCTAAAGAAAAGGAGGAAATAGAACGTCAAATTAACAAATGGCTTCAATAAGATATAATAAGTCCTAGCTGTTCCGAATACGCAAGTCCAGTCGTGCTAGTGAATAAAAAAGACGGATCCAAGCGCTTGTGTATAGATTACAGAAGATTAAACAGAGAAGTGGTAATGGATCGGTATCCACTACCTCTAATAGAAAATCAGATTGATCAATTACACTCATCCGAAGTATATTCAACGCTAGATTTAGAAAACGGATTTTTTTCATGTGTTAATTGAGGAAGACAGTCGAAAATTTACAGCTTTTGTGACACACATGGGACATTATGAGTTTAATCGTGTTCCGTTTGGATTGTGCACCTCCCCAGCTGTATTTCAAAGATATGTAAATTCCATATTTAGACATTTAGTTCAGAATAAAACATTAATGGTGTATATGGATGATCTGATTGTGGCAGCAAGAGATGTTGAAGAAAATTTGACGAAGCTAAAAGATGTCATGAAAATAGCCAGTGAATATGGATTCAGGTGGAAAAAATGTCAATTTCTTTGCAGGGAAATCGAGTTCTTGGGGTATATTGTGTCGAAGGGGAAAATCAAACTATCACCATCCAAAACACAAGCAGTCGAAAATTTTCCAAGTTATCTAGGATTAACTGGGTATTTTAGAAAATTTACACCTACTTATTCACTGATAGCAAAACCATTAATCGACCTTTTGAGGAAAAATAATAAGTTCGATTGGGAAGCGTCCCAACAAAATGCGTTTGACTCATTAAAGAAGTTGCTAATTAGTGCTCCTATATTAAGAATTTTCAGGCCTAACGTGCAAACAGAGTTACACACTGATGCTTCCAAACACTGTTACAGCGCTGTTTTACTACAAAAGAGCCAAGAAGATGATAATTTTCATCCCGTCTACTATTTCAGCAAGAAGACTTAACCAGCCGAAGAAAGATACAGCTCATACGAACTAGAAGTCTTTGCTATAGTAGGAGCATTAAAAAAAACTCAGGGTGTATCTATTGGGAACAAAGTTTACTATTGTGACTGATTGCGCAGCATTTAAAATGACAAAGTCCAAAAAAAATATATCACCACGTATAGTTGGATGGGCTCTTACATTAGAAAAATTCGAATACAACGTCGACGCACTAAGTAGAAATCCCGCAACCCTCATACTCGAGAATGAAGTTATAAATCAACCTGTTGGAGCATGGACCACACAAGAATTGTTCTATCAACAGAAGATTACTATGAAATCATTATAAGTATATATGAAATCATTATAAGAGTTCATAGAATCGGGCATTTTGGGACCAAGAAAATGACTGAGATAATACAAAAAGATTATTACATTCCGGGACTGTCCGAGAAGTGTCAAAGAATACGAGATAATTGGGGAGAGGGGTTTTTACACCTCCTGCCCAAAGATAAGTCACCGTTCCATTACTACCATTAAGACCAATTAGGTCCATTAGCTAGTACAGCTAAAAACTACAAATTTATTTTTTATGTTGTAGATGGGTTCTCCAAGTTCATATGGATTTACCCAGTGAAGACAACATCCACCGAAGAAGTCCTCCAGAAGTTGGAAGCACAGAGGACGATATTTGGAAATCCGAAATGTGTTGTAACCTATCGCGGTACAGCTTTTACATCACGCAGTTTTGACGAATATTGTAAAGGGAATAATATTGACTATAATGATTAATATTGACATTCAATCATCATACCCGTATTGGCTAAATTAGCTATCGAGCGACCAGAGAGGTGGTATAGTCATGTCAGCATTGTTCAAAGATTTTTGAATTGCACTTGGCAGCGAAGCATCAGTCGTACACCGTTTGAAGTTATGTTCGGTGTTAAAATGCGGAACCCTGAAGATGTCTTCACTATCGCGGAAATCGTATCCGATGAAATGATGGAGCAATTCATAATCGATAGAGAAAACGATCGGAATGAGGTACGACAACAGATTTCCAAGATACAAGAAGAGAATATAAAAACATTCAACAAGAGACGAAAGGAAGCAATTGAATATGCAGTAGGATAGATGGTCGCAATAAAACGTACGCAATTCGGATCTGGCCTCAAGTTATGTCCAAAATTTTTGGAGCCATACAAAATTGTAGAGGTTAACCCTAACAACAGATATAAAGTCTAGAAAGTTGGAATTCACGAATTCTGTGCAGAATACATGAAACCATGGAGACAACCAAGAAGCATTTTCGACACTTCTGAAAGTGAATCTGAAGAGGAAGATCAGGGAGGACAAAACACCCGGATTGACAACTTACCTAGAGATGATGTATAATTACTTTCCTATAAGCCGACATTTACCTAAAAGATGAAATATTTACATATGACGAAATATTTACCTACCTAAGATGACCGAAAAGACGAGACACTTAAACCAAAGACGAAGTATTTACTTAAAATGCAATACCTGAGACGTAATATTTTTCTATGAATAGCGAAGCAGACGATAAAACAGTTTCCAATAATACATTCAAAGGAAATCAAATTCAACAATTCGTCGAGGCGCCGAATTTTAGGATGGCCGATTTGTGAGAACACCCTGTTATAATCATACAATCGTAGATAACTTCATTGGAGTTTGATGATGTTGTCTCTTTTCGCGATGTTTTGGTTTACCGATGAAATTAAAAAAAACGTTTTTAGATGACAGAAGAAGAAGATTGGGTTAGAATTGATTTGATTGTGTACAATAGAGGAAGTGTAAATAAAAGAAGTAAAATTGGATTACATTTGTAACGTGTTAAAGTCGGGCATTTTATTTGAGGTTGCGTGTTTGGAGTTCGTTATTGGTAAGCTCTAAACATTAACCGAAATCCACATCGTTCTCAAAGTGTTAACATATCCATTTACCACTGACATCATCCCATTACAATAAATAATATAATTTAGACAAACTGTTCACTGGTTACATAAAATTCAAGTTTTAATGTGATAAAAATGATTGAAATATAGCAAATTGATCTTTCGAATGAACATAGTTCATAAATAAACAAAAACAAAAATATTTTTATAAAACTAAAAATATTTTTAATTTAATAAAAATTGAAAAAAAAAAAATATTGAGATGAACTTTTTAGAATTACAGCAAAAAAAAAAGGAATCGACGACATTCAATAATATAAAAATAAACGAAATATTTAAGTAAAAAAGCAACAAATTCCAATAGGACATAGTTCGGCATGAGATAAAACGAATAACGCACTCTTTGGCAACAATTCAACAAAAAGCAAAAATAATAACAATAATACGAAATAAATAAGAATAAAACATTGATACAGCGCATTCGCGGCTAAAGATCAAATAAATACAGGATTTCATTGCGATTTTCACGCTGAAGAAATAAAACAAAATATTTTTTATTTTTATTTTTATTTTTTACGAAAAAAGAATTGCAATAAGGTAATGACAAGTAGTTTTTCCCATCACAATCCAATGTAGAATTATTATTAGTTTTTATATATAATTTAATTTTTTTTTAGTTTTTATATATAATTATTATACAATTCAATAAAAATCTCGATAGGTTATATATGAGAGGAGGTATACGTGAAATTTTACAAACTCATAATGGAATGACATATATGTCATGTGTGTGGAGGGAAAATTTATGTCTCGTTGTTTTCTTCTTTGTCACTCACTTTATGTGTATAGTTGACATTTGTTTAAAAATGACATTTATTAGATGACATAATCTTATAAAGTCGCACGATCCCCCACACAAATGGACCAATATATCAATTACATCTCTGCTTGAACAAATATCGTTTATCTATAAAACTTACATACTGCTTTTGGATTTCTTGATTAAAAAAAAAAATAATAATAATAAAATTAATGTGTCCATATTAGGGAATGAAAAATTAAATTGTTTTTCGTATTATTATTATATTTGTTCAAAGTGAAATAATTTGACTGTAAATTTTTTTTTTTTTAACACACAACACAACAAAATAAAATAAAAAATTTCCCGATTCTTATAAACAAATAAAATATTTGTACATTCATTTGTATAACAACTTGTTTTCCTTCTTATTTATAACATTTTATTATAAGTATATCGTCTTCATTTAAAGCAACAACAAAATAAAGAGATTGGGAAACAACAACAAATTTACACAGTCATACAAAAATCCTTTACGAGCAATAAATCTTCGTGCAAATTAACATATGTGTTGTTTAGCTTGATACCGGCACATTTCTGATTGTCTAAGACCGGGGATGTTTTATTGTTATTTCAGTTTTTGTTTTATTTCTGTTTAAGTGTGTGTATGTTTGTGTGCGCTTAAGAGGATGATCTATGGCTCCAATGGGAATTGTTCGTTTTGTGCATACTATTACATTGAATGAGTAATTAATCCGTAAGGTTATTGAGGTTAAAGGTGAGTTTTAGCTTGTTCAGAAATATTTAGCTACTACAAAGTCATCTCCCTTAAATTCTTGTTAATAAATCGTTCGTTTTAATTAGTCTTACTTAAAGCTCAATGTCGAAATTTTATTCAAAAAATGTGTTTAACAAAACTTTCAAAACCTTAGCAGACACTTCAAAATTTTCATGTAATTTTCTAAAAAAAAATTACCATTTAAATAACTAATTCGGTAGCTGCGATTTCGGAAGAAATTCTAGATCTCCTTAACCCAAATTTAAAAATTTAATTTAGCAAATACACTTTACAGAAACAAAAAACGTCAGAGTTTTTTTGATAGTATGGGCAATTTGGAAAACAAATTCTTCTTCTGTTGTTTTTGTTTTAAAGGGAGCAGTAAAATTTTTGTTTTTCAAAAACCACAGTGGTTTCCGAAAATCGTATAACTACGCTGCAGGCACTACTGAAAGAGACAACAAACTTGATTAAGGTTAACCTCTATGTTTAGACATTTCGAAAAAAAATATCAAAACTCGTATAATGCTTATATAACCGACCAGCAGGCGCCCTGATTTTCGGATTCGGTATTTTAATTTTTTTAATTTTTTAAATAAAGTTTTAATTGATATTGCCTTATTAGGGATTATTGGAGATCATTCAAACGTCTCGATTTTCTGACGTTAAGTTGATTCATGTGTTGCCAAATTACAGCTAAATCGGTTTTTAAACGTATTCAAGATTTTTTTCTTTGAAATAGGAGTAAATAGTTTAACAAGCTAGTAATTTTCATAAGAAAGAATAAATTTGTGAAACAATTTTCGTCGTTAGTATTGACTTCCTCATTTTATTTCCGGACTAGAAAAATTATTAGCATTGTGTTTTGTTTTGGAAAACAAATAAAATCTGGGAAAAAATGAAAAGTAAAAGCTTGCTTGGTAAAATTGATCGAGTAATTCTGTGATCAAAAGACAAAACAGCTTAAGTCGATTTAAGACAAAAAATATTTTCAATATTCAACGTTTTATAGCCATCCTTTAACTCCACTAAACTTGACTTAAGTGGTAATGCCTTATGGCCAAGGGCGATGGGCGCAGCCGTAGTAGCTTTTTTGTCGGCATAAGTGGAAAATGAATTTAAAATTCAACTTTTTCTACCTCTCTAGAAAAATTATCAAATTTGATTTAGGCTGTTTTGCCTTTTGACCACAGAATTATGTTATAAGTTTAGTTTGTTGGAATTGAGCATTAAGGTATTCCAGTTTTTTTTCGAGAAAAATGTTTTTTTTTATTTGCTCTGACAGTAGCATTGAAATTTTTCAAGATTTTCCTAGGATTCTAAGTTCTTTCAAGATTTCCGCAATATTATTCTAAATTTACAAAGTATAGTAGTTGAACAGGATTGTTGAGATATCGATATTTTTGATATTTTATTGGATTTTTTAAGATTATTTGAGATTTGGCTGGTGTTGAATATTATGTAATAGATATTCATCGAGATTATTTAGGATTTTCGATATTACTCCAGTTCAACTTGGACTTGAATTAAGCAAAGCACGAAGTTATATGATGATGATTTTACGAATTTTGGATTTATTTTTCACTATTATTTGGGTTGTTGCACTTATGCTACCGCCGAGTAAACATTTAAATAATTTATTTATTACTTGTGTGAAAAGTGCGAAGCGCGAATAAATTCACTAAGCTAGCTAGCGTTGAATTAACGCATGGTAATAGGTATTCTTCACAGTGGTCTGGAAAGGCAGTAAAGTTTGACCATCATGACCCGCCCCGGCAATAGACAAATTATGTTCCTTGGACCTTGAGAACTTCGAAAACTACCCTCCCCCCGCCCCCCCGAAATCGCCGCTGATCCTTTTTTACTCTTTTCCATACTTTTTGCGAGCTGAGAAAATGCGAAAATTCAATGATTTCGGGAATTAAAAGCGCGCAGAAATTTCATCTGATAATTTATTTGATTTTCAAGTTCAGTCAGGTACTTCTGAAGTTATGGTAGACAGATGAAAAAATTATGCACTTTCATTAGAAAGAATATCGGTCGAAAATCGGTTCCTAGCAATTATTTAGCAGAAGCGTCAAATAAATAAACAAGAAAGACCAGTAGTGGTGGGGCCGATGCCGAAGAAATATTAGAGTGTGTTTTAGTAAGAAGAAATTTAATTAGCAATTACGTTATTAAAGTTATGGCTGACGGTGGTCAAGGCTTCTTCAAGATTTGTATATGACTATTCTTCCAGAAGATTATCTATATATAGATTCAGATGAAGGTTCTAAAAAACAAAAATTAGACTCAAACAACAACAATTAAGGGAAGCTAACAGGAATTCATAAGTTAATTATGTTGGGTATCGTCCCCCTAATCAGTGAAACTTATGATAACGTGAAAATTGTATTTGATTTGATTAGAATAAATTCTATTCCATTCAAATTGTTGTCAGATTTCAAGCTTCTTCTGCTAATAAACGGTCAACAAACGGGTACATCGAGCTTTCCTTGCCCATATTGTTTCGTGCGTCTTCAAGATCTCAGGAGTCGAAAAGAACTAGATATGGGAAATTAAACAATGAGCGTAAATTAGACTTAAGTGATGTTTCTAGACTGAAAACTTACGAAGATTTAGAATCAGACTACCAGAAATTCGTTTCACTTGGCAGTATTAAGAAACAGGCCTCAAGGAGTAATAGTACAATAAATAAGCCGCTTTTTACCGAAGAATCGAATGTTTCTGTCTTGGAAAAGTGCGTTGTCCCAGCTTCACATTCTACAAGAGTTTATAAACCACTTGTTCTGGGCCGAGCTTGTACCTTTGCTAGGCAGGGATAAGGCCATATTATGGCCTTAGCGGCTCAAGTTGATATCCAAAAACTATCACGGAGAAGTTTTTGAAGGGAACGCCTGTAGGAAGCTTCTTAAGCAACCAGAAAAATGGTTCGATAAAGAAATTAGTGGAGCAGTTGGTGGTGAATTAATCATGATACCCTACGTTTCTGCTTTCCAAGCAATGAACAAAATTGTAGAAGCTGGTTTCAGTATCAGGAGAAATGAAGAAAATTTGTCAAAATGTATAGATGAATTGAGAAAAGCGGTCCTGGCAACTGGAATAAGTGAGACCTTGAAGATTTACGTAGCGATTCGCCATATAAATAGAAGGGAGCCGTAGTTTTCTAAGGGAAGGCCACGGATTCGGTCTCTGGCCCGAGCAAGCGGGCGAGTCAGTTCATCATGAATTTTTAAAATTCTGGAATCGATGGAAGATCAACAATATTTTGGACCCACAATACTCCCAGAGATTGAGATCAGCAGTGGTAGAATTTTCCTCAAAACACATTTAATTCGTAAGAGGCTTCATTATATTATTCAATAATATAATGAGCTTTATACTAACTCCAATCTGTTACAGGACTAGGAAGTTGCTGTACCCTGCTAATTTGTGAGTCCCCGTACCTAGAGACTTGAGTGTATACCCATTAATGTCACTCCCGGACACGCACACGCGGAAATTTCTGCGCGCTTTTAATTCCCGAAATCATTGAATTTTCGCATTTTCTCAGCACGCAAAAAGTATGGAAAAGAGTAAAAAAGGATCAGCGGCGATTTCGCGGGGGTAATTTTCGAAGTTCTCAAGGTCCAAGGAACATAATTTGTATATTGCCCGGGCGGGTCATGGTGGCCAAACTTTACTGCCTTTCCAGACCACTGTGTCTTGCTTGGTTGTGGACGACCCGCCGACCGAAAAAAACTCCAAAAACTGAGAAGCCGCCACCAGTCCATTTGAGGGAAGAATCGAATAGAGAACTTGTAAAAACGATCGAGTTTATTACGGAAAGTGCATTTTATATTTCCGGGATCAAACGAGGAGATATAAACGAAACAAATATTCAACCGCTCAATATTGATGCTTCCAGAGCGTTAATTAAACATTTTGACCAAGTTGGTAAACACGTATCAACTAAAGTGCCAAAAAGGAGGTTTTTATGTTAAAAAGAATAGAAAGTTACGTGGATGCAAACGAAATACAGGCTACTCTCGCTCAAAAAGGTTTCCAATGCAAAAACTATTACCAATATTTTTAATCGGGAGAAGGTGCCACAGTCATTGTTTCGTCTGGAATTACAACCAGACAATAAAAAGGTTAAAGGCAACTATGCAATATTTGATCTAAAATATGCGCTGCACAGAAGAGCTACTATCGAGGAACTCAGGAAAATAAACGAGCCGGTACTGTGTGTTAAGTGCCAAGAATATGGGCACACTAGAGCATATTGCACATTGAACGATGTTTGTGTCATATGTGGTGAACTCCATAATTCAGAGGTATGCAATAAAGCAAAAAAGGAAGCATCAGTGAGAAAATGCACAACACAAAGCGGAGGTACATGCATTCCTCACTGTTCAAGCAGAGAACTCCTGCAACGAACCCTAGCGAAAATACTTCGCAGTATTACCAATACTCCTTGGTACATTCGAAATAGTAATATACGTGATGACCCTGGGATTAAAATCGTTAAAGAAACAATTAAAGAATTCAGTCAGAGCCTTCTAGAGTATTGAGGCATAATCTTAATGACGTATTTTTTAGAAGCTTTTTTAGTGGTATAACTGTTCACTGATTTCCATAGGAATCCATAGTACAAATGGTGTTTTTAGGTTCAAGTTTTTCAATGAAAAAAGCAAAAATATTATAAAATGTTTATATAAAAGTTTTCTACATATCTTTAAGAACAATGTACAAGAAGGCCATATTGGTATTAAGTAAATATTAATTGCAGAAATATTAAAATTAAATTATTTCTAAAATATATTTTTTCGAACTTTCATTTTGAAAAATACATCAAAGTTGGCTCTGACAAATTAAAATAATACTTGCTAAATTTATCTTTAGTTTTACTAGTGTACGTAAGATGTCTAAAATGGTAAAAGAAAAATACGAAAAAAAATTATTTAATCGCAAAATTATCACACGTTCCTATATTTTGTGAATTTGTTTTGCTTTTCCTACAATTTTTGAACTTGAAATTTCCCCAGGTGGTAATTTTTGGTACGATTTTTCCAAATTTTTACGGCCATCACTGCCATCTATGTAATGTATATTGACTTAATGACCAAACGATTTGTAGTAAGCTTTTATTTTAATTTGACCAGAATGCTGTTGTTATGCAATTTTTTTATATTTTGGTTTAAATAATTCAATTATTACAAGAAAATGAAATCGATTTACTTAAACGACATTCATATATGTTGAAATTCAAACATTTATGAAAGTATTTCAGGAATCATAATTAAGAATTTGTAACGTTTTCATTTACAAATTTGTCTTAGGAAAAAAAGTGATTTCCCATATGTTTTGTGTGTTTTACTATGAAAAGTTTCGTTTTTTCCTCGTTTCTAATTCCCTTATAAAAGCTCAGATATTTTGATTATGGCTCTATAAAATACAGGTTGCTCTGATTCAGTTCGAAATATTACTCAAAACTAGAAGCACATCTCAACGAATTGGCCAGGGAGATACTAAAACAGCCGCGATTTAGGCGACTGAGAAGAATTGATCCACTCGGACTGATGAACCTGTAAATTTACTAAATGATTTTAATTAATTAAATTGTGAGCACTAACAATAAGTATTAACATTGGTTAAGACTTAAAATATGTAATAATTTTAGCTTAAGATTTGATTACTTCTTGTGAATTTCTTATGTAGTATTCAAGAATAAAGCCATTGGCAACATTTATCAAAAAAAATTATTTGGGAGGCTTCTAAGTATTCGTTGCTTTTACAAAAATATATTTTCGATATTTTTGAGCATTTCACAAAAAACAAAATAAATTAAAAATTGTTTTTGTTGTGTGCAAAATGATAAAACAAAAGAAGGCTTAATATAATCCAGAAATCTAATCGCTAGAACTAAGTTTTGGCCGAAGAGATACAAACAACACCATTCTTTCTCTACGATAATATTCTCGCTTGCATGCACAACTCAAATTGCTTCTTTTTCATTTAACCAGCGAATATAAGTTTTTGAATGTGGTAGATTCAAAAGTTGTTGGCAATTATCTAAATTGAAAATTAAATGAGATAATGAGGTTGATTACATTTTTTATAATATTTACGAACATTTTTATTGTTCCAGCTACAAATGTTGTAAATCAGATATGATTATTTTTTTTACCAAAATTTACCTGAATTTATCGAAAGTGTCTCTTGGAGCAACAAATGTGAAAATTATTTAGAAAACTAAATTATTATTGTGGGAAAAAAACGTCGAACATGGTGTCTCCCATAATCTAAATAACTAAAAACAAACTTTGTTAGACTTTAGTGATAAGGTTGGACAACATTTTTCAGTTGTGCTAGTTACAAAATTAAATTAATTATGTACAACGGGGAATCTATTAATACTTTGCTATTTGAGCAATGTAAATAACTTTGACTCACTTTCATTTTTTTGAAGTACATAGGAACTATTTTATACGAACAAATTATTTATTAAATACCTACATTATTTAATAGCCCAGCTCTACACAAATACATACGTACTCTATTATTAATGAAAAACACGAACTAAAAGCATAGACAACTACTAAAAGTAGAAATAAATTTATTTAAGTTGAACTTGGATAACGTTTCCGGATTATTCGATTCCGTCGAACAACGTTTCGATTTCTCACTTTTTGTTCATATCCACGATACATCGGATTGGCTTTTAGGCCTCAGATTGTCCCGTTTTTAAAATTTGAATTTTTGAAACATAATTGCAGACTATTTGCTATTATTCTAGTTTAGCACGACGTTAAGTTACATCAAGTGACCTGGCAAGGATTTTTCATATTTCTCAAAATTTGTCGAGTATATCCCTTATGTGAACCATACTTTATATTTTCACATTAGTAAGACAAGGGTCCAGTCAGACCCATTTTCATTTATATGATTTGTATCTATTTCTGAGTGTTTGTGTGTGTGTGTGTTGTGGTTTTAATTCCCTTTGATACAGAAAGGTGTGTTTTAATACAAATAATAATTACATAATAAGTATACCAAGAGTATCATAAAAATTTATAAATATAATATGAAAGATTTAATGAAAGATAGATTTAATATTAATTTTATTTATAGTTTAACTTAATTGGTTGTTTCATCTTTTTTCACGCATTTGAAACATTTGTAGAAGCCTTTCGAGTGCTGCTAGCGAACTGCATCCAAACATTTCTCACAGTAGTAGCGAGTTTTATAAAACAAGCAGTCTCGTCTTTTTTCGAAAACATCGGCCTTTCTGGTACTGGTCACAATTGTAACGTAAAAAATTTGCGAAAATTTAAATTTTGAATTCACACCGGTAATTGGATTCCAAACAATGCTTCCATTGCTGAACGACACATGAAATATTTCATCACATGCGGATTGTTACATAGTATTTCAATCTTTGGAAGAACTAGCGCTTCAGATAGAGAGAACAGCGGACATCTTTATCTATTTCTGCAGGCAACTTTATTTGTAATATCCTCTATTTCTTTACAAATGACGTAACTGGCCAATTCCGTTACATCAATCATACTATAAAAGAAAGTCAAAGTCCATCTTTTTCTTCGACTTTTGATAGTATAATGGTTGAGCATTTGGTCCATAATATCGACCGCACCTTTGGTCTTGTTGTAATATAAAATCTCTTCCGGCTTTGGTAATGCACCTACTATATTTTTATTAAAATGCAATTGTTATTTTTCCGTACGTAAGAGCATATTGCAACCTTAGCTTCATGAAAATCAAATTTTGATTAAAGAATAGGCCGAGATGTATGTGTTTTCATTTCATGAGGAATACTGCTTCAAAACGTACCAACATTCCTTAGACCAATAACGTCGTGAAAACGTTGTCAGCTATGAGTGGTTCGAACTAGTTTGCATGTCTGTGGCCTTATTATGGATATTCCCTGAGAATTGGGTAAAATATATTTTCAAAGTTCCAGTAATTCCCAATTTTTTATTCCCCAATTCGCAAAAGTGTATTCTAGCGTAATTGGGAATAATTTTCAATGGAAAAAAACACTGTTTCAAATTTTCAGCCTCAATTCTTTAAAAATTCTATTTTGTACATACATAAAAACTTTACCGATACGACTTGAATATCCAAAATGCCCAAAACAAAATTTAAGGAAAAATAGATTTCACAACTTATGTATATAAAATGGAATTATTTTTTTCCTACATTCAAAAATTCGCAATCGCCAGAATACATTTTTCGAAAACTGCTAGAATACTGTCAAAAGAGTTCAATTCCCAATTCTCAGAGAATAGCCAGAATAGGGCCACTGGACGCCAAACACATCACTTCAGTTTCTCCTTGGTTTACAGCCCTTTTTGCATTTGGATCTTTATGGTACGTATACGCATATTGAGAACAAATAAATAACGGTATTCGGTACCGTAGACACAAAAATAGAAACAACGAGAAAAACAGTACATTTTCACAAAATATCAAAAAGAACGAGCACAATTAGTACATTTTCGTATAAAGCATTTTTGGGGTCTGGCTAGACCCTTGTGTTACGAATATGAATAGATTTTGAAAATGTTTTAAAATTCACCCCTCTCTGTATTTTTGAATGATATCATGGAATATGATAACCCCACAGAGGAATGAAAAATGTAAAAAATAATGTAAAAAATTATAATAAGGGCCTGGGCAGGCACATTGGTCTGAATGTGGGATATTCAAGATATTCGATATTATTCGAGAGCTGCGCTGTCTTAAGTTGAGTTTATTCGATATTTTTAATTTTTCTTAAAATCTCCCTGGTGTTAATTTGCGATGAGTTGTTTGGATGATGTTACAAATGAACTAATTAAGAAATAAGATGAAGTAGAAACAACTGAGAGTAAATTTCAGTTGAGTGACGAGAAACCAAGTCACGAGTTCAAATTTTGAATCAATTGTAACATCACGCAGAGCAAACCTCGAAGGTATCAAAAATTGCAACGATCTCTTTTCGAATGAACGCCAGGGAAATCTTGACAAAAACTAGAAATGCTTGCATAATTACAACTTAAGACGGCATTACTCTCCGCAAATTAAAATAATCTCAAATAATTTTGAAAGCTTCGAATAACATCGACCACCTTGAATATCGAGTAAATTTTATTATTACGAAAAATATCAAAACTCTCGCCAAATTTCGAAAAATAGGTAATAAAACGTCAAAATTTTGACGCTGTTAATTATTTTTTAAAAAATGTTCGGTCACTTTTCAAATCATTATTTTCTCATTTCACAACAACGAATAATTTTTGACTTCCAAATTTTATCCTTCGATATTATTCGAGATTACCGAGATCATATGACTTGAATGACTCCATAGTTTTTTGCAAATATTTGAGATTATCCGAGAATTTTCACAATTTGGAAAATCCTCGAATTTTAAGGTAATTTGTGAGCATCAATGAAAGATCTGACTTGACAATATATTCCTCGCCTTATACACTCGATTAATAATGGTAAAACTTAAGTAATCTAAAATTAGAAATATGTTTATTGGAATTGAACTTGTAAACAAGTTTTCGGTTTATACGATTAAAAAAAAGTTTCGAAAAGTTTCCGTGAAATGATATTTTTCTCACAGTGGAAGGTAGCATTCTCAAATCAAATTTCTTGAGTCGTTTTAAATTTATCAATTATTTAGTGCTCGATGTAGGGTTCGAAATAGAATTGATTTGAGATTATTAGACATATGAGGGATTTTTCGAGATTACTCGTGATTTATCATGGTTTGCGGTTTGACTACATTTGCTGGCTTTGATGTTTCAGTCGATTTGAGAGTTTGGAGGATTTTGAGGCTATGCGGTAATATTATTGGAGATTTCTCAGATTTGTAAATGGTTTTCGATGTAAGTTATTTGGAATTTTTACGAATATGACAAGTAATAAAAATCACCGGAGCAACACAATTCTTTTTGTGATGTCCGATCGAAAACCGAACCGAATTCCAGGAATAGATCTTTCCAGAAATTAAGGATATTTAAAATTACGATTTTATTGTGAAATTTCATAAAATAAATAATTTTTACAAAATGGTTAATATAGAAGAGCATGACGTTGATTTATTTTGGAATTTTACACATAAATTTATATTTAAAAAAATTTCTAATGTGGATTATGGATATTTTGTATTCTGATTTAATTTTTTAATTTCACAATAGAAATATAATTATAAAATTGTGAAATTCGAAGTTGGTTTTCCATTTCTATTTCCATTTCAAAGTTTCTACAAAAATTAAGCTCTTAGTTTTAAATAATATAAAACAAAAAATATTTTTAAAAATTTCGAATTTGGAAGTAGTTATAAAAAATATTTATTAAATTTAAAAATAAAATTTTTATTGAATTTCGAATATGGAGGACTCTTTCATAATTATTTTATTATGAATTTTATAAAAAAATATTTTTACAAAATTTGAAATATGGGAAGCTGGTCTTCACAGAACTTGTGTCAAGGATATTAAGGATTAAAATGTTCTATCTAAAATACGTTATTAACTAAGGTTAGAGGTTTTACAATTTTATAACTAAAATTTAACCTACGATAAAGAAGTTAGTGAAGTTAGCCCGAGCCCGAAATTTTGGTTCATATCTCGGATAAAATGTGGCCATCCCGAAAAAGTGTAAATTTTGTTAAAAGTGTAGGCTCATCCCGAAAAAACTATTAAAAAAACTAATTTTGGTACATAATTGCACGAAGGAACAAAACAATTATTTTAATGTTGAAGCCTTAACTTATAAAGAGCCAATACTAGAGCTTTATCTCAAAGCTAACTTGTAGTGTGTATGGCCAAATATGCCGCAATAGTATAAAGATGCCCTAAGCACCTCATTTTCATATCATGGCGATAAAATACTTTTTTTGTAATTTATCTCAATGATTGATGTACTTTACAGAAGTTGCTTCTATTAACTCGGTATCTAAACACGGAATCAAATACCTCCTTACAAATTGTTTTATTACGTTGATTTAAATCTCGAACGAAACGACCTTAATGGCATTTTACCTATTTCAAGAGTGCGGCTCGACACTGAGAATCTCCGTTTTAATAAAGCAAAGTAATTTTCGATATGACGTACTATTCCCGTAAATAGTGGTAGAACAGTGGCATATTTTTCCAAAAATATAGTGTGAAAAGTTAAGTTATTCATATTATTGAAGGCTAGATCGTCGCTGGCATTCGATTTAGTTAAGTCCAGGTTATTGCTTATTTCATACAAATCATAGAAGAATGGGCTCTGTATGTAAAGTATAGATATTCTTGCGGGTGAATATCTAAATTTAACTTAATTTCTGCATTATTCAAACCAATTAAGACAATTAAATCTCTAACGTCAACCAAAATAAACTATTATGTTAACAAAATTGCAAATTTACGACAAATTTGTATAATTTCCAGATAGTAGCGGGCAACAATTATAGAAGCGAAGCGATAGTCTCCTTGAGAAATCTATGGATTTGTGGGAATTTCTCGTAATTTGTATGTATGTCTCTTGCAATCGTATGCGACATGTGTGAACAACAGAAATGTATTTTGACGACTTCTCCTGGCGACTTTACGTAATTACCATTAATGGCCCACAAAAGCCAATTTCCTATAGTGCGGGTATAATGGCTAGAGCTAATCGTATCATTACGCGGAAAAGGAGTAGCTGTACATATTTTCTGGGTCTTAACTGGCAGAATAAGAGTGTAATACATTACCAATTTGCAAGTTTTATGTATATGGTTTTCGAACCAGGTTAAGACTCGTATATCTTTCAAAAAATTCCATTGTTAGTTTTGTTAAAAACATTGAGGCCCTCCTCGTTCACCAAATTTTCCGAAATATACTCAACATTATTGTGCACTAGTTTATCTTTATATAGATCTCTCTGATATTTAGATATATGCTGAATTTTTTAAGTGGATGGAATACCGGTTCAATTGAGCAGTAAACATCAGACGTTCATAATAAAAAGTTTGGCATTTGTAAAATTTCAGAATTTGAATTTACATTAACAAAAGCTTCTTAACTTCAGTCAGTGGTTGTTTTTATAATTAATTTTACATAAAGTGCATAAGGGTGTGAAATACAGCAAATGTAAATGAGAAAGGCGACATATAAAGACTGCTGAAAAAAGAAATATTATATGAGTATGCTAAAATATTATACGAGTGTGATTGATTACTAGATCAAAGGTGTCAACGTCACACTGTGTGCTTAATCCCGGAAGGTATTGCATTTCAACTCTTCTAGTCCAATTGCAACTGATAAAACTTGGATGGAATTGACGATTGGAACATATCATTATTACAGTTGGTCCTGGGAGCAGTGCAGTTGAGTACTACAGGTGGGCTGTTGCTCACCAGAAAACCCCCAAAGACAAATTAATTAATGAAGAGCATCCAGACCCAAACTTAAAGGCAAAAGAATGGTGTAATGAAGCGAAACGATAGGTGAATAACGAAAATAAACGATAAGGAACAGAAATTACAAGAATTAATTAACATTCAACAAAAATTAAAAAAAAAAAAGTAAAATTAGCGTTCACAGCTTATGTGATTGTCGTGAAGAAGAAAAAATTGTAATTGAATTTATCTGTATTAGTACGATTCGCTAGTACATAAAGCACAGGACATTCTGTGTATATAGAATGTAAATTGTGGTATAGCCAGTCCAGTCGCCGCGGCCTGATGAGAGGATTGATTTTTTCATAATCATAAGCTCATCAGTTCGAAACTGGATTGAATTCTCTTACAATCTTCGGAACATATTAAATTAAAAAAAAAAAAAAAAAAGATAAGGAACACGTTAATGTAGCTTGCGGTGTGCCTTGGGATTGTACCATGCGCAGTAGAGAGATCGAGGGCACATGCTCGCTCTAGCCGGCAGCTGTGCACTATGCGAGTATAGAATGACAGGGCGACGATCGAACGTAAGGAAAATTGATACAACGGATTGAAGGGTTAGTGGTGGTTCAATCAAACCGGTTCTTGTGCTGTCGGATACAGACGAAATAAAAGTTAATATGTGCAATAGGCTCATTGCTACGGAGCAGACCTAACAAAATAAAATGGAAAAGTAAACAAAGAGATTAAAACAAATAACCAAATTATGGAATCGCTTAACTAAGCCCAACTTGGTCGAGCTTATAAATGATAATGGTAATATTTATTAAGTGCCGTGTCAGAATTAACTTCAAAGATTCCGTGGCTGAGCAGCTTTATGTGAATCTTAGGTAGCGCGGTATTAAGTTTATTTCAAAAATTGCATCGATCTTGTCAAAATGATAACCACATATGTTTGTTCCAGAGTATGGAGCTGACGAACAGATACTCCTGGAGAGGTAAGAATTTATTGCAGACGTTTCATTTGTAGCGATTTATAGTGCAGCGATGGAGAACGAGACCATTTAACGCGCAAAGCTATTGCGAAACGTGAATCACATTCTTGCATTGAAAATTTCTTATAGGACGGCTGTGTTTATTTAATACGGTCGATCACTCGAAAATCACTGCACAGGAATAAATGTTTAACACACAAAAAATAATAACAGGAAGAATTGAAAAACAAACAAATGTCAAACAAAATTAAGAGAGAAAGTGGTAAATAAAACACAGGTACCATTTAACGCGAAAAAGTTGTGGTAACCGTGGGGGACATGGCTATATTTTTCCATAGTGGATGGGCGGTCGGGGATAAAGGATGACTAATCGAAGATGCGGTAATATTTGAGAAAGCGGAGTGCGGAATCGTTCTACGGATGTCAGCCTTAACAATTTTTAGATTTTGGTACATGCATGAAAAATGAAATTTGGTTTTTTCTTCTATAATTCGGGTGAAGTTGTCGATACTGTTAGGGTGGGTTGCTTTGTTAACAGTTTTGTTTCGATAGGTTTGGAAAAGATAACTACTGCCATCTTTTTATTTGCCTTAACGACTAAAGAGGGAGGCGGATTTTTTCGATGATGCAGTACTATTGATAAGTGAAAGTTAGTACTGGGATACGTTCAGAGAAGTCAGCTTGAACTTTTGGTATATAAATAAAAAAAATGGAAAAAAAAAATAAATAAATAAGTAAATTGTTATATAATTCATGTCAGGTTGTCGGTTTATTAGTTTTGAAGGCTTTTGCATACATTTTGTTGTTTGCCATCTCTAGAAATTTCCCATCTATGGTCGTTTTGGACGGAGATGTCCCTTGTGGTTATAATTTGTAATATTTTGGTGATTCAGGTAACAATATTGTGTATGCTCGATTAAACACACAAGAGGTCAAGAAATATACAGCTGGTTCGTAAGGCAGTTTAACTTATTCGGGAAATTGCTACCGACAAACTTTGAGAGAGATTAGCTTTAAGAGTTTGAATCGAATAATTGAAAAGGGCAATATAATTAGTGAATTCAGCTCTGGTTGTCGGTTTATTGTGTTTGTGGTTCTTTTACATTTAAAACAAAAAAGAAGAAAAAACGTAAGATTTCGCTCTTACGATCAAAGACACGGGAAGCTTTTGTAGATAATGCAGTTTGACATTAGCTTTTGGGGACTGGTGACATTAATTGTAATTCATTACATGATAGCGTTGCGGCAGGGAACAGAATGGCGAAAATCAATCAAATAAGCGGCTTATCCTAAGTTAATTAAATTTATTCTCAGTGCGGCTGTTATAAGTTTTAATCGAAATTTAAAGTAATAATGACTATAATGCTCAGAAGTGTACAGAAGTCGGAGCCAACAAACTAATAAATGTTATTTTCAGAATGCAGGTGTCATCCTAATAAACTACAAAACTAGATTTACATAGATAGTTAATAGTTAGAATTATACCCCTATTATGGTTCTCACCTCACCTCATCAAAGGCGAAAATTTAGTTTGACGGGTTTCGTGAATATTTTTGTGCGTATACAACTTCATGTTGTCTCTGACAACGTATTTTATACAATAAAATTCCCTTCGAATCTCAAAACGCAAAAACTCAAATGAAATTGTCAAAATTTATCTTCACATTTATCGTCCAGTGGCCCTATTCTGGCTATTCCCTGGGAATTGGGAATTGAATTATTTTGACAGTATTCTAGCAGTTTGGAATTATTTTTTCCAAAAGTGTATTCTGGTGACTGGGAATTTTTAATGTAGGGAAAAAATAATTCCATTTTATGTAAGTTTTGACATTTATTTTTCCCAAATTTTTTTTGGGGGAATTAGAAGAAACTGGTTGTTTTGTGTATTTTCATTATTTTATTTACAACGGTACCGGTAAAATGTTTATTTTATATGTAGGAAATAGAATTTTTAAATAATGGCGGCTGTAAAATTTGAAATAGTGATTTTTCCCATTGGATGATTCCCAATTACGTCAGAATACACTTTTGGGAATTGGGGAATAAAAAATTGGGAATTATTGAAGTTTGGAAATATAGCAATATTTTTCCCAATTCCCAATTCCCAGGGAATAGCCAGAATAGGGCCACAGGAAGATAAAAATGAAGTGAAAAATGTGTAGAGATAAAATAGAGACATCTGTATTCTGATATGAAAACTCCTATTTCGCTAGCTAAACTGCGCATCACAAAATGAAGTTCAGCGGTGAAATTTTCATTTTCGTTTTCGCCTGTGTCATTTTTATATGAGAAATTTAATTTCTGAATGAAGAGATACGCGTAGAAAGCCGAGAAGTAGAGAAATTTGGGTTAAGCGCGCAAATCTAATTAAGTATTTTGTTATCACATTTCACAGAAAATTACTGATGTTAAACCAAACCAAAAATTGCAAAAAAAAAAAACATCAAAAAGAATTAAAAGGGACTTATTGAACCTGAAAAATTTCAAACATGTAACCTTGCAATCGGTAATAAATGAATAGAAACCCTCCCAGTTAACACGCCGCAGTAAATAAAAATAATAAAATATCGGCTCTTGGGATTGAGCCGGCGGCCTTTGTAAATTAACACCGAGACACTATAGTCCAGCTTGCTAAATATCCACAGTTTTTCAGCACATAAATAACAGCGTTTCACGGAAATGAAAACCCTATTTGCTGTACACATAGAAAGATATATTTTTGAAGTCGGGGGAGGAGCTGGAGTCAAAGTTGGAGCCGGAGTTGGAGCAGGAGTCGGAGCTGGAGCCGGAGCTGGAGCCGAAGTCGTTTTAGAGGTACGAGTAGCTGCTGTAAACAATATTTAAAATGGAACGAAAACGATAGGCCGTTTCAGTTCAAACAAAATTAAAAATTTTAAAAGAAGTTGATGAAAATAATCTTAGTTACCAAGCTATAGCAGACAAATATAACTGTGCAAAAGGTTCTATTGCCAGTATTGTGAAGAAAAGAAAAATCTTGGAAGATTTGAATTTAAACTTAAAGCGGAAAAGAATAAGAGTTAGAAAGTTTCCAGAAATTGAGTCTGCACTGTTGACATGAATTAAACAAATGCGTACAAAAGGTGTACCTTTAAGTGGCATTATTTTAAAAGAAAAGGCCGCACTGTTTGCTTCAAAATTAAATGTCAATAACTTTAAACCAAATGATGGCTGGCTAGACCGCTTTAAAAAAAGAAACGGTTTGGTTTTCAAATACGTCGGAGGAGAAAAAGATGCTGCATCTATAGACGTGTGTACCGATTGGATCACAGAATAATTGCCTTGTATTATTGACGGCTATAGAAAACAAGATGTTTTCAATTTGGATGAAACAGGACTTTTCTACAAGTTACTTTCCAACAGAACCAAAGAATTCAAAAATAAATCTTGCTCAGGTGGAAAACTATGCAAAGATCGGCGGGTTACGGTTTTGGTTTGGTAGTAATTCTGACGGGTCCAAGAAGCTGCCTCTGTTGGTAATAGGTAATAGTGCTCTTAGCGACTAAGACTTTAGCCGTCATATATAGAAATAATCGGAAAGCCTGGATGACACACTTGGTAAGTGAATCGCGAAAGAAAACATTTGACAAACATTAAAATAAACCTCTTGGAGGCACTACATTTGCTCAAACGATCGTGTGATAAATTAAGAGCAGAAAGCATTAAAAATTGTTTTGGTAAAGCCGGATTTTTTCAAGGCACGATTAATCAAATTGAAGAGATTAGTGATGATACTCTGTAATTGTTATGGACCAATCCGCGGCTGGAGACGATAGTCAGTGACATCCCACTTGAAGAATATGTTGGTGTCGATTCACACATTATAACATCCGAGGAAATTAATAAAGATGAAATTTTAAACGACATGCGCCAAATTGTTGATTCTGACGATGAATTTTCAGAAGAAGAATTTCAACATCCTTCTCAAAAAAATATTCAAAATTTCTTTAAGGTGATTAGATTAGTGTTGAGCGTTGCTGATGGAATGCAGAATGAGTTGCAAAGAAGTAAGACAAACTTACGAATTTGAAGCAGTCTAAGGTAACCGATTTCTTTCAAAAAGTCTAAAGCACGGTAACCGGCTGATTCATCTCGCACAATTCATCCCAAATCAATTCATCCATGGTTATTCAAATTCTTTTTTTTTAGTGTGCCATGAGTTATATCTCTAAACACATTAATGCCCGATTTCACAAAAAAAGAAGTAATCTCTAGTTAAATAATGTTTCCTCCCTTTCTTCTTTTATTAAATTGCGATTTACTTCATAACACAAATTCAACGCATGCTAATTTTATTTCTTTTTTTACATGGACATTTTAACTGGAGAGCTAAATATTTAACTGCTCAATTTCGTCGAGCTAAATATTTCTATGTAAAAATAAAATATAATCAACTTGCATAGAATTTGTATTATGAAACAAAACGTAATTTTATAAAAGATGAAAGGGAGGAATTATTATTTAACTAAGGGTTGGATATTTTTTTGTGAAACCGGGCATAATTATTATAAATTTCCTTGTCTTCTGGAATATATTAAAAATTGGAAAATATTAATAAAATATTTATGCAATTTTAACTATTAATTTTAATTTAAGTAAGTATGGCTTTATTAATTTTATGAGTTTAAAAAAAAATTTTAACCAGAAATTAGAAGAAAGAAATGGAAGAACAAATAAAATTTTCAAAAACGGAGAAGAATAAGGACTGTTTGATATATCAGGGATTCGTTTTCTATTTGGATAAAACATTAAATGAAAAAATAATTTGGAAGTGCGCTCAGTATTACTCCACAAAACGTCGTGCTCGCTTACATATTCGTGATAACGTTATTGAAAAGGAACTGCCGGACCTTTTTGAACACAACCATGCTGCCGTAGCTGCAGAGCTTGCAGCTCGTCAGCATACGGCAAATATTGTTCAGAATTCCAAAAATTCTCAGATTGGTAGCACACAACAAGTAATTTGCAAAAAAATACCGACTATTTCCGATGCTGCTGCTGCAAGAATGCCACTGGAGAGATCGATCAAGCGTTCTATTCGAATATTACGTAATAAACATTTCGATGTTCTACATTTACCACTTCCAAAGGATCGAAAATCACTTGTGGTTCCGGAATGTTATACAAGCACAATGAAAGGTGACACATTTTTGCTTCACGATTCACTGACCGATGAAACCTCTAATAATGGAGAAAATCACGAGCACCGATTCATAATATTTGCAACTAAAAACTTTTTAAATATATTAGCAAGAAGTAATTTCTGCTATGCCGATGGAACTTTTAAGGTATGTGGCTACTTATGCAAACAATTATTCACTATACATGTTCTACAATATAGAATCAACATTCCAATAGTTTACGCTGTTTTACCAAATAAATCAGAGAAAATATATTGTAAAGTTTTGGAGATATTGCGAAAACATGAACCTAATCTTGCTGCCTAACGCTTTCAGAAAAAATTTCCCAGAATGTAGCGTATCTTGTTGTTATTTTCACCTTAAGCAAAGCTTATACAGAAATTTGGCTTCATCTGGTCTCAAATCACGCTATGATAATGAACCAATATTTGCAATGCACATAAAAATGGTAGGCTCTCTAGCTTTTGTTGAAGCAGAAAAAGTTCCAGAATATTTTGATCTTCTAATTACCTCGAATATTTTAACTGAAGTTGACGATTTTATCAAGTATTTTGAAGACAATTACATTGGTAGAATGAGATCAAGCACACATCGTCGCCAGACAAGATTTCCAATAAATTTATGGGAATATATACCACAATATACGCTTATGGAAGATGACAGAACAAACAATAAAGAAGAGGGATGGCATAGGAGCTTCAAAGATTTAGTTAGTGTTCAAAATCCGAATATATGGACCTTTTTCAAAAAAATAATTGATGAACAATCTCGTTTTGAATTCATATATATATGAACAACATTTGAGTGGAGGCCCATCAGCACCCAAGAGACGTATTTATAAGGATTTGGATGCCAAATCCAAAATTCCAATATTTAAAAAAATTAGATCAATGAACGACATCAACAAGTTACGTCAAAAGGCAGGAAATGAAAACACGGACAACAATAAATTAGATGATTAATGATGTTGACGTTTAACTTATTCATCAATATTTTTACTTCGACTACTATAAAATAAAATGAAAAACCGTATTTTTAATTTTATAACTTTTTTGTTCAAGCTGGGAGCTTCTTCTAATGGATAATTATTGTAATCTTTAATTTTTATTATTTTATATTACATAATTTGAAATTTTTAATTTTTTTTTTTTAGTAACAAGATGTCATACGATATAGAATCGGCGAACAAATATTTTAATTCCTTTAAAGATTTTCGTAAATCTGTTAAATTTGGTAAAGCTGGAGATTTTAATATTTTATATTTTAATATCAACCGCATTAAAAATAAAGTGAACGATATTGAATATTTTTTATATAAAATCAAGCATAGGGTACATGTAATTGTTTGTGTAGTCTAAGTGATTACAGTTGTTTTCATCAAACTAGGCGACGTTTCGGTGGTGGAATTGTTGTTTTTGCACATAGAATTTTGAATTTCTGTATGCTAGAATCCGAAGAGTTTCTGGAAAATGAAATTTTGATTATTAAATCGAGCAAGCCAAACTTTCAAATAATGGATGTTTATCGGCAACCGCGTTCGAGTTTGCCGCAGTTTCTTGAATTCTTAGATTCTAAGCTCGATAAATTCCCTAAAATGTTAGTTATTGGTGATTTTAACTTGAATCTTTTTAATTCAAATGATAGGTATATAATTAATTATAAGGCTCTGATTGCTTCACATGGATTTAAATTTATTATTTATTTATTTATTTAAATCTATTCTACAGTTAAAAACTTAATGAATAGTAAAAAAAGAATTATTATAGATTAAAAAGAAATAAAAGGAATACTAACAATACGGAACATGAAAAAACGAAAACTTTAAAAACGTAAAATGAGATTAAAAATTGCAATTTCTGATTGCCTTCCGAAAATACACTCTGGATCTCTCAAAATTAAATAAATGGTAAAACTCATTAAAAATTCTAGCCATTGACTTGGTTGGCTCATTGGAACCATAATTCGTTCTATGAAAGTCAACAAACAAAAATTCTCTTGGACGCAAGCTTCTGGTAGGTACATAAATGCTCCAAGCAGAAATGAGTTCAGGACCCTTAATGCGGCCACTAAGGGAATCACTAACAAACAAGGCAGATGCAATTTTTCGGCGTTTAACCAACGTATCAATATGAAGGCACTCACACCGAATCACATACGATGGGAGACTTCGCACCTGTTCCCACATAGGTAGATGACGATCAGATAAATGACCAAGCTTCCTGGCCATATAGATAGTAAAACGTTTCTGAATAGATTCCAATCTTGCAATATGCACATCCTGATGAGGATACCAAACCACTACAGCATATTCAAGGTGAGATCTTACTAAAGAAGTATATAGACTAACACACGAAAATGCATCCATAAAATCCTTTGTCATTCTAAAAATAAAACCTATCATAGAATTGGCCTTTAATATTATTTTATCTATGTGTAAAGCAAAAGTTAATTTCTGATCAAACAGAACTCCTAAATTAACAGTTGAAGTTACTCTACAAAGTAGATCTCCATCAAAATAATAATTGACAATATTTGGATTGAGTGTTCTGAAAAACAACATCACCTTACACTTCTGTACATTGATGAACAATTTATTCTTAGAGCACCAACTAGACAATATATTAATTTCGGATTGCAAAACCTCAGCATCACTTACAGATTGAACATGCATGAAAATCTTCAAATCATCAGCAAATAATAAACATTTACAGAATTTAAAAATATTAGGAATATCATTCACGAATAAAAGAAATATAATTGGGCCTAAATGGGACCCCTGAGGGACTCCTGAATGACAATAGATATAATCTGACTTAACATCATTCAATAGAACATACTGCTTCCTACCAACTATAGATAAGAAGAAATCCATTTAAGAAAATTTGAATCAAGACCAATAACCGAAAGTTTTTCAATAATAATTTTATGGTCGATTGAATCAAAAGCTTTAGCAAAATCAAAGTAAATTGAATCAACTTGGGCGCCTTTAGATTCAAGTGACTCAATAGTGAATTTAGTAAATTGCAACAGATTGGTAGTCGTAGATTTTCCACTGGTGAAACCATGCTGGAAACAAGAAATTATCTCTTTAGTATGGAATAACAAATGTTTCGACACAATTAATTCGAAAAGTTTTGGTATAGACGAAAGAATTGAAATACCACGATAATTTGATATATCAGAACGGTTACCCTTTTTGTAAATTGGAACAATGTGAGAAATTTTCCAAGCTGAAGGAAATTGTCCAGAAATTAATGATTGGTTGAAAAGATAACATAATGGAGTTACAATATATGAGCTCACACATTTAAGTATTGACGAAGGTATCCCATCAGGCCCACATCCATCATTAAAATCTGACAGATATTCATAAATGTCATCTTCAGTTATTGATAAGTACGGAATGTTAAATTGGCAATTACTAACAGTAGGGTCGCTTTCAAAGGATCCGTAATTAACTTTATATACCGATTGAAAGAAACTAGCAAAACCCTCGCAGATTTCAGGAACCGTGCTCAGTTTACCTCCATTAAAAATCATTACCGATGGATAGCCAGTTGTGTTACGTTTTTCGTTAACAAACTTCCAAAATGTTTTAGGGTTTTGTTTGATATTAGTTTCAATCACACTTATATACTGACAATATTTAGAATGAAATACAGATTTAAATTGTTCACGTAGATCAACAAATTTGGATTTATTCAGTTGACAATTATTGGATCTGAATCTATAGTAAGCTTTATTTTTACGGGTACGTAAGTTGATCAAATCAGAATCAAACCATGGTGGGTAATTATAGTTACGTTTTTTCCTCAAAGGTACGAATTTATCAAAAGCCACAAATAGTAAGTCATTAAAATTTTTTACATTTTCATTAACATCATTGGCTCGAAAAAAATCATCCCAACAAACACCACGGAGATATTCAGAGAGACCAGGTGTGTCGCATTCTTCAAAATCATAAAACGAATCATCAAAAGAAAAAACCCGACATTTATCATCTCGATTACCAACATGAAATATAATCTCGAGGGAATTATGATGAATATCATTTTCCTTGAAAGATGTCAAAGACTCATGAACTGACAAATATTCCGTATTATTAACAAAAATTAAATCTAAAAACGAATTGTTATCATTACTTGTTTGAGATTGAAACTGAACAGTGCATCCACCACCGCTGCATCATTTGCAGATAGAATATCCGAAGGGAGTAACCCCAAAGACTCAGTTTCACTATCAACCAACCAATTAATATTACTTAAATTAAAATCACCTAATACAACTAAAGTATCATTATAATTAATTATATTAACCAATTCACATATACAATCTACATGACTCAAATAAACATCAGTAGGTGAGCTAGGTGGTATGTACAAATTATTAACAATATTAACAGTATTAACAATATGTCCTCGATATACTACACTAGGCAATCCATGAATAATAATCAGACAATTAGAACCTTGATAGATCATGCGTTTACATCTTACAGTCATGATTATAATGTTGTAATTGATAACATTGATATAAGTGACCATAAGTTTATTCTGATCAATTGTAACGTGTTTCTGGATAATGTTCTTCAAGTCATTTCGTATGTTGATTATAATGCAACATTTGAACAAATTAATTAGACTGAATTTTCTTCTACCGATTTTTATGGAAATTATAAATCATTAATCAGTACAGTTGATAATAATAAAAAAAATAAAATTGTTTCACGGAAAATTAAATACAAAAAGCCATGGTTTAACGCTGCCCTAAATAATTTAAATAAAAACAAAAAGAAATTCTATGATCTGTCAAAAAAATATCCTAATAATACGTTTTTCTTAGAGCAGTTCAAACTATATAAAAAGAAATTCAGAAAAGAAATCCATCTATCACAGAAGAATTATTATTCAAATGAAGTACTAAATCACATAACCAATCAAAAGAAATTATGGTCAATCCAAAATGAAATTCTTTATAAAAGGTCTCATAATTACATGAATACCGCTATTGTGCTAAAAGAAAACAATGTAAGCTCAATAAATTCTATAACAATGTTGGTGATTCAGTATCTAATTTTAATTCTAATTCATTTTCTTTGTATGAACCCCTTATCTCAGTTCCAAGTTTAACGACTTTTGGTTTAGCTACTCAGGATGAAGTTCAATCAATCATTGATAACTTAAATGATGGATTTGCGAAAGGCTATGACTGTTTATTTACCTCGGTTGTAAAATACGCATGCCCTAGAATTATTACCAGCATAGTTTTTGAAATAAATATAAGTATTCAGGAAGGAAAATTTCCTTGTTATCTCAAAATCGCTAGAATTGTTCCCATATTTAAATCTGGTGACAAGCATGACAAGTCCAATACTAGACCGATCTCGGTATTACCAGTCCTGTCTAACGTCTTTGAACGTTTCTTTTTAAATAGAATTTTAAACCATCTAAACAGATATAATTTAATTCATCCTAAACAATTTGGATTTCAAATACAAACTAGCACTCTTTCAGCAACGCTTAACCTAACTGAATATATTTATTCCAGTATAACCAATAAGAAAAAAACGTCCTACATTTTTCTTGACTCGCGCAAGGCTTTCGATTGTGTCAATATTCAGGTTCTTGCTGCGAAATTACGTAATTTTGGGTTTGACGATAAAGCCTTGGAGTTAATACATGACTATTTAAGAGAGCGCAGACATTATGTTCAAATTAATCGAGTTGAATCTACGGTCCTAGATCACAGAAATCGCGTACCTCAGGGCTCCATTTTGGGACACATGCACTTAATGGCAATGTTCAATGTTTTGCAGACGATACGGTAATTCTTTATAGCTGTGACAACTACCGTCAACTAAAAGAACAAATGGAAGCAGATATGTGCCTGGTCAATGATTGGTTGTTATGTCATTCTCTACAACTGAATGAACAAAAATCAAGTTTTTTAATTTTTTCATTGCAAACAAATGCGGATATCTTCGATTCGATTAACTTTCAAGGCAAAACAATTTATCGCTCTGAGCAGGCAAACTATCTTGGCTTACGTATTTCGCAACAATTATCATGGTCGCCACATGTTGATTATATAAAATCTAAAATATCACCTTCTATTGGTCTTCTAAAGCAATGTTCTCGTTATTTGAACCCTGTAGTCTAGCAAAATATATATTTTAGTTATATTCATCCCCATTTTACCTAATTACTTCCAATTTGGGGTGCTTTAACAATGTCGAAGGTAAACGAGCTTTCTGTGTTGCAAAATAAAGTTTTGAGAACGATTCATGGATTGCACAATCTGTATCCAACTAAGCTGTTATATTCCCACAAAATATTGCCATTTAGTAAGCTTATAGATTATGAATATATATTCTTAATACACAAAATTATCATGAAACTAATCCGTACTAATAACCTTCTTATATTAAACCAGAATATAACGAATCGTAGTAATCGATCATCCTTGTGTTATCGCCCCTTTCCATATAAATTTAATATTGCCTTGGATAGTGTATTTTACAGAGGTGCGTTACTATACAATGGTTTAACAAAACTTATCGATAAAACCACTAAACCGCAATCGTTCAAAAATATAGTTAAAAATAGATTATTTCTTGAATACTGTACGATATTTTACACGGATTGATTCATGTTTAGGATTCCGAAGTGCTTCTCTACTAAACTGTTTTTACCTGATTAAATTTACTTTCTTGTTTGAGAAGCACCTGATATTTTTATTTTTTATTTTTTATTTTCATTTATTTTTTTTGTTTCGAGTCTTATTTCCAGCATGACCTAGTTTAACAGAAAAAGTGTACTATAATAATATTGCACCGTTTCTATGTTACATCTTGTTATGATGTTCAAAAAAATTAAATATTCTAATGTTTTTTGTCATCATTTAATTTGTATTAACTCGTTGTAATGTTTTCCTTGATGAATATTTTGTATAATTTTTGGAAAATGAATATTAAAAAAAAAAAAAAAAAAAAAAAATTGAAGACAATCGTAGCGAAATTGCCTCTATAATATTTAAGATCTTTGGCTCATAATATCAAAATTAAAGCTATTTAATTTTTTTACAAGATTTTACCTAATTCATCATTTATTCGATTCAATTTCAGTTTTCTTCTATTATAATTGTTGTTTAATTTATGTTGACTCATTTTTTAAATATTTCAAAAATAATGGTTTTCAAATAATCATCGCATAATAAAATCGCATAAAAAATTCTACAAAATTTAATACTGTAATTGGATGGCCAAAATATATACAGATCCAGTAGGTGGGTAGTATAGATTTATTATTGGTGTAGATATGTAGCACTTACCTAAGCGTATATTTCTGTTTAGTACAACTAATTCCTGTCCTAAACAAAATCTTTCGCAGGCTTGCGACACTTTCATAAATTACCTTTTTATTCAATATATTCTGGAAAATTTGGAAAAATCTTGTGTAATGGCCAAAATTGAAATATTCAATTTATTTTTAATAAATTCTGGAAAATGGGGAATTCAATTCAACGAATAAAAACAATTTATTTAATAACTACGTACAATTTATTTAATAACGTACTGCTGCTTGCTACCTTCTCATCTATATTTTATAAACTAGCTGCAGGGATCATTGATCATGTTTCTTTTTTTGAAGAAAACACATATCAGGAATGATGCAGAATATCAACCACCATTTCCTTATTATATCATAAAATAATGTTTAATTTATTGTGGTTTTCAAAACTTACATTGGGGTCATGGTGCATATAAAATTAAGGCTCGATTTTGTTCTTGAGCAAGGTTCAAATTTTGAAAACCGAAAATATTTCATTCATTTGGCTTTCATTCTTGCGCTGTACGAGTAAATCCTTTAGGCCTTTGAATTTGCCGAAATCTACTAAAACATGTGAAATCCTGTATTCAGCGCTATCTGTGCCAGCTCGAAATTACTAAAACTACCCGAATGCGACGTTGCAATGACTATTGTAGTATGAATTGCACACCTTTTTTTCGCCATTTCTTTGAGGGCGTTTATTTCCAAAAAAGGAATTTCTCAGGAATTCAATCGATTGAATATTGAACTGTCGCAAAACTACTAACTAACATTCCATATTTGTTAGGTTTAGATGGGATGTAGTGTTTGAAAGAAATCTTTCTGGAAATTGTTACATCTAAGTATGGAAATTGTAACAAACACACTACAAAGTACAACCAATTCTACACTGCACCGCCCCGTGAGAATTATAAACCAAATATTTTATAAATTCACTGATCTCAATTTTCATTTGCATTGTTGGAATATATAATGATGAAAGATACACCTTTTCATTGAATTTCCATTCGACCAGTAATCAGGAAAAGGAATAAATTGCTGGCCTTTTTCCATAAATTATTAGTAGGTGATCTTAAATAATAGATATTAGAATACATAAAGCTCAATTTTCATAAAAATTTATTTTTCGATTATTTTTTAGCTAATAAAATTAAAATGAGTCTACCAGACTCAACCCATGCTGATTAGGGTTAAAGAAACAAACGTATAATGAGTATATTATAAGTTAGTCGTGGACAAAATTCAATTACAGCCTACTAGTAAATTTCCTGAAATAAAATGACAAAATGAAGAAGCTCGATCCTGAAATAATGTCGAAAGACGTTACATCTTTAAAAGCACGTTATAATATTGCATTCACTCAAGGAACATATTCAGTTAAAATTTTATTTTTGAGATATAAGCTCTAGTCAATTAGAGAAATGAAATTGATCTTAGAAATAGGTGCAAATATGTATTGTCGTTTACATACTTTAATAAAAATTCGCTTACCAATCATTTACATATAAACGATGAGAAGTTGACTTACCTAAAAAAGAAAAACACTAAATTAATACTGATAAAATAATAGTACCCCATAGAGGGAAGGCTACAAAAAAAATCAAACATTAAATCTAAACCCGCACAAAAAAAAAATATTTGTTAAGAATTTGTCGACCAAAAACCATCTCAATTAATTTTTAATTCGAACACAAGTACATATTTTGAAAAGGATGTTGCAACACCAACAACAACCAAAAAAAAAACCTTTAACTTGTTCTAAATAAAAAAAAAAAACTATTCACGTATTGACATATTACTCAAGTACCGTGACAATGTTTTTAAACTCATATATGTACATAACTTTTTGGTTTTTTTTTTTTTTTTTTGTGATTCTCTATTTTTAATGCTCATCGTTCCATTTAGAAAAACATTAAAAATATTGCGTTTTTTTCTTGTATTTTGTTACGTAATTCACGGACCGTGAATTATTATTTTTAATAAAATTTTTTTTTTTTTTTACTTTTTTATAACATTAAAATAACTTCTATTTCCTATGATCGTCAAACGAAAAACGCTACAAAAAAAAAGAAAAAAACGGTCACCGATCGTCATAATTTATTATTTATAGTTTTTTATTATTTTATTGAAACTCGATTTTTAGTGTTTTATAACTCTATATATGAGTAGTAGAAAGGAAACCCAAACAATTGTTACCTTAGCGCTTTATTTTATTTTTCCAACATCAAAATTGACATCTACCTTCCGTAACACTTTGATGTATTTTTATTATATAAAGTAAGTAGTTTTTTTTATTTTATTGTACGTACGTACTCGTATACCTAGTTGTGAGATATATAATGTCATAATCTTAAAATGTAGAACATTTTTTGAATTTAATTAAAATACTTAAGACAATAATATAACGCAAAAAAAAACCTATTGATTGACAGTGTGCATTTTAATATTACGTACCACTACTCGTAACAATTTTATACATCCACACCACTATATGTTAAGATTTTAATTAGAAACAAAATTATGTCTTATAGATTTGCTGTAAAATAATAAAAAATGTGTTAACCTTGATTAGATCACAATTTTATTCATAATATACATTAACATTGCAGTATGTACAGTTTTTTTTATTTTTTATTATTCATTACAAATGTACTAGTTTTTAGTTTTTAATGCAATTCAATCAGCGCAAATATTGCAAAAACAACAACAACAAAAAAAACTATAAGTATATCAACAACGTTAGTGTACATGATCGAAGTATTACATCGATCGATTAATCATCTTTCAATTTTTTTTATTTTATCAACAACATCAGATAACATGCGGAATTATTAATTCATTCGTATACAACCCTTAAATGGACATGGTTATTTGTACACGGTAAAATTAATACTTGGGCGTATGTGTGTGTATATATGGTATATATCATCTTGGCATTTCGATATGACATTAGATCTATATCTGCGAGATATTCGCAGAACTGGTGTTAATATTATTGTATATGATTTTGAAAAATTGTTTAGCTAATTATTAATTAGCGGCATTGCTTTTATACGTTTTAATATGGTGTTGGCTCATTAAGTTGGGTGCACTATAAAATCATATTACTAAATGCAACATCGTTTGGTAAATGTAGGGAATTGTAACTAATTAGTTGTGTGTAATATAAGACAAAACTGGAATTTGCTATTCGGGTAGTTTTCAACTTCAAGCAGAAAATATCATTTTTCAATTTTTTTAATTAATTTGGTGACGAGTTCGGCAATGCGCCTCATTTGGTCAAGATTTGGCTTTCAAATTTAGATTGCTAAGAGATTGCTAGAGAAGAGTAAATTATTAATGCGAGAGATATTGCATATAGTACAAAATTCAGAAATTTTTGCGTTTTGTTCTCGCATTAATCCTACTTTATTCCATTTAGATCATAATTGTATATAAAAAACGGTTCGAATTGCTAGAAAGAGAAGGAAACATATCGACTGACGTCACTTTTACACCAATACAAGCGCCTGTGCAGTCCTCACCAATCACTACGTAGCGTTAAGTACGTAAAAAAGTTGTCTAGTTATTGTTATATTGCTACATGCAGCGTGTGTCTACATGTAGCGAAAATTTATTTGTATTCTCAACTATAGAGCAAAATAAAATCACATGATTAAAACATTAATAAGATTTTATAGCAAAATTAATTTTGTTGTAGGTAAAAAATGCCAAGAACTTCAAAAATGCTGCAGTCGTGTTTTGCTACATTTGCGGACTATTTACCATAATATCTAAACGGGGATGCAATAACTACATTGGTTAAAAGTGCTTATCAACGTTACTCTGGGTTTCCTGTCGATGAAAGGGATAAAAATTGGCTCCCGAAAATATGCTGTAACAGTTGCTCAAGAACTTTAAGAGGTTGGCACAAAGGTGGTCTATGCCATTTTCAACACCCATGATTTGGAGTGAACCTCAAAACGATGAAATCGATTGTTATTTTTGTATGACTATGACAAATAGGATTTAATTTTATTTTAGTTCCTCGAAGTAATGATTGTAATAATTGTGGCAATTATTATAAATTAAAAGACTTTCATTTAACAGTTAATCTCATGCGTAGTTTATTTTATTCTTCTTGCCCTGATGCTGTTTGACGTACAACCAAAACTACTCGATATATGGTATATGGTTAAAATATATTATAGAACTAACAATGACATCTAGTGGCAACCAATATTATTACACGCTTTTTTTATTGAAAGAAATTGAAATTTGAAATTGACGTGATATCCAAATAAGTACTAGAAAATTATTTAAATCTAATGGTTGTTACATTAACTTAATCCCAACCATATCTCTGAGGTGGACGACGAATGCGACCACTACGAGTTCTCTGACCTCCCGACTCATCAGTTATAACTGGTTCAGGTATCTCTTGATCGCTGGCTGACCCTGCTTCTGAATCAGAACTACTAGCGGTCTGATATTCATCTGATACTGTATTACTCTCATTCAACACTGGTCGGGCTGGCTCATCCACATCACAAATACTTGGTTCATTGCCATCATTAACATTCTCCTGTACGTTACGCCCAAGTGGCGGTACAGTTTGAATAGGTTTCAAATTATCCTGACCCGCAACATTACATCTAACATTTTCTTCAAACATTACTTCTCCCCCATTCACTTCGTTATTCTTAGTCTTGACGATGAACCGTCGGTTGCGTTTAAAATAATTATCAAAATTATCCCTAACGATATATGATCGACCATTCGCATTACCAACAATTGAACCATAGTTCCATTCTTTTCCATTTTTTTGTTAAATCACGAGATCACCCACATTTAGTACTGGCAGTGCTTTTGCATTCCGGTCATAATAATACTTCTACCTTTCTCTTTTTCTTTAATTTTGTTTTGAACGATCCCCTCACTTAGGTTGTCTCGATATAACAATGAATCCGAAATCGGCATTCTCCTCTTGACCACCCGCCCAAAAAATAACTGGCCTGGTGTCAAATGCATACTTGCCACAGGAGTTGTGTTATATTCTAAAATTCGATGCTGATAATTTTCTGTGTCTCTATCTTCAACACAACATTTCACAATGTTTTTAGCAATCGCAACAACTTTCTCGGCTAATCCATTGCTTTGTGAATACCGAGGACTCGAGAACTTCATTATCTTATTGTAATCATTTGCAAATTCCTCAAATTCCCGTGAGTTAAATGGTACATTATCCGATTTTACTACAGTGGGATGTCCGATTCTATCAAACCCACTTTTCAATCTTCCAATGATATGACCCGCTGTTTTGTTCTTCAAATGTTCAACAATTAAATATCCCGAATATGCATCGATAACAGACAAGAAGTCCTGTCCAGCATACTCAAATAGATCCATCGACACTTTATGAAACGGATTCTTTGGTACCTCTTCTTGAACTAGTTTTTATTTTTTGCTGATACGCGTAAGCTTTCACAAATGGCACAAGATCCAACCATTTCCCTTATCTGACCGTTCATATTAGGCGAGTAATAAGGCATTCTTGCACGTGCAAGAGTTTTTTCGACTCCCAAATGTGGTGCATGTAACCACTTGCTAAGTTTACCTTGCAATTCTTTTGGATCACGAGTCGATGATCTCGATAGAGTAAGCCATTCTCACAATGAAGTTATTTCTTGAATTTGTGAAACATACGGCTCAGATCGTCCAGCAGATGATAATTCGGCCAACCGTTCTCTACATATCAACAAACTCGCAAAAAAAGTTCATCTCGTTCAATGTTTGAACGATATAAATCATATTTTTTTTCGATAAACACGCCGATTTAGTTACTGAATGAATGATCCCCGATAAATCCGTGTCTTCTTGACATTCCGATAGTTGGGCCCGTGACAGGCAATTAGCCACAAGCATTTCATTGCCCGGCTTGTAAACAACAGTCATCTTTGGATATTTCAAAAGTGCCATGAGAGTACTCTGAGGCCGCATTGTCACATCATCGCGCCTGACCAATGTTTCCAAAGGTTTGTCCAAACTCCTTTTCGACCTGAGCCCACTTTTGTTCACTTTTACTTGACGTCCGAGACGCATATGCTACTGGGTGTCCTCTCTGCACAATTACGCAACCCAATCCATCTTTAGATGCATCCGTTTGCACAATGACTGGCAACTTCGGATCATACATCGCCAACACTGGTTCCGATGCTACGATATTAAGTAATTCCCTAAATTCCCGATCATGATTTTCCGTCAAACAAATGCCACGGAGTAATGAATGTTGTTAAATCGGAGCTCACTACGTCCAATTCCATTTGCCAATAGCCACTCTTCAAGTCCAAAACTGAAAAAACGCGTTTATCTGCCAAACCAAACGTCAAATCATCAATCGTTGGAATAAAAAATGCAATTGATTCGCTCCTTCAACATACGCTCGTTGTACTTAAACAAATTATTTTTTTGGTATAGGGCTCTTTATTTTTGTAGATTTAAACTTGAGCTTTCAATCCCAATTCGGGATCATTATCAAAAGCATAATGCTTTTGATAATGATCCCGAATTGGGATTGAAAGCTCAAGTTTAAATCTACAAAAATAAATAGCCCTATACCAAAAAAATAATTTATTTAAATATAAAGAATTGGCTCGTTGTACGATTTTCCTTCCCATTTATACAAACAAAATTCAATTTGTTTGGGAAGTTCTGTTTCGAACTCTAAAAATGGTTGTTTTTCTTTTTGCACAATGTTGTGAAATTTGAACGATTCCATTAGTATGTTCTGCTTTGGTATACAATACCCATCAAACGCTTTCAACACCTCACCCAAAGTTCTTGGAATATTGGCATTTGGTACCACAACCGTAGCATCTTTATTCTCTTGCCCATTTTCGTTTGCATTTACCGTTTGAACAGCAACTGGCTCAATGACAGCATTCTGATTTCCAAGAAACCCATCCGTTGTTCTATCGTTCGGGAACAATGTGTTATATATCTCCATCGCCTGGGAACCAATTAACCAAAGAAATGTTGCTATTTTTTCCGATTCAGTTTTAACATTTTTTCCCGTTCCCATCATATACATTAAAAATGTACATTTCCACATTGACCACCCCTTTTCCAAATTCGCGCAATCCGATTCCACTGGTAACCGTTCGTTCGACATTATTTTATGTTAATGTTCGATTTTTCCAAACTAATCCAAAATATTTACGATAAATATTTTACAATGATGACTCGTTTCATCACAAATTGCAATATGGTCCGCTATTTCACAACGTGACGTCACCGCTTACTTTGCTCGATCTCGAGCACAATTCGTTTTCCAAACAATCCACAAAAATTCACTAATTTTCAATAATCCGCTTATTAAACTTCGTTTCCAATTATATTTCCGATTTTCCTTCTGACACCATGTAATAATTGTGGCAATTATTATAAATTAAAAGACTTTCATTTAACAGTTAATCTCATGCGTAGTTTATTTTATTCTTCTTGCTCTTATGCTGTTTGGCGTACTACTCGATATACATGGTTAAAATACATTATAGAACTAACAATGACATCTAGTGGTAACCAATATTATTACAATGATGCTTTACCTCCAGTGCATATCAACAGTGGCGAAATGTCGGATTATGGAAACACTTATCCTGAACTTAGCCAATCGAGTAGCTTATCAACAGAACCTCTTTTTTACGCAATCTGATTTAAATGATCTTAACAATCTTGAAAAATGGCGACTTTTTATTGATTCGTCTAAAATCAGTTTAAAAGCTGTCTTGCTTCATAATGGCATTAAATATCCTTCAGTCCGCCTCGCACATGCAACAAACATGAAAGAAAATTATGGAAATATGAAGTTGTCATTGGAAAAAATTAAATATCGGCAATACACGTACTGTAAGGAGGATACACCAAATTTTGTTGTTTTTTATGCAAATGGGACAGTCGTGCAAGAGATAGACATTATACAGCGAAAAACTGGCCACAAAGAGCGAGTTTGACCTCTGGAGTCAAAAATATAAATGAAGAACCTTTAGTTCAAAGTGAAAAAAATTCACTACCACTACATAAAAAGCTGAGTCTCATGAAAAATTTTCTAAAAGTTTTGAACAAGGATGGTGAAAGCTTTCAGCACCTCAATACAAAATTGCTGACCACTACAACGAAAGTCTTAACAAATAGCCCGATTCCACCTCATAATCTACCCAAATTAAAAATTTAAATAAATAATTCAGAAACCTTGAAACCAATTCCATACGAAAAGGAAATCATAGACAGAACAACTATAGAAAACTTGATCCGAACGCAACATTTAAACGAGAAAGAAAAGAAAATTCTGGTAGAAACGATCTTCAAAAATCAAACAGTACTGTCTCAACAGGAAGAAATGATGTCATCAAGAACAATAATCAAACATCACATTGTCACAAAGGACGAACAATTTGTATTCACAAAAACATATCGCTATCCACATCACTTCAAACCAGATGTTGAAGAGCAAATACAGAAAATGTTAGAAATAGCATAATTCGCCACTCTAAAAGTCCTTATTCCTCCCCAATTTGGTTTGTCATAGGGTAAGTCAGAGTCGTAATTAATTACCGTAAGTTGAATGAAAAAACGGTAGATGACAAATTACCGTTTCCGCAAATAGAGAAAATCCTGGACAACTTGGGAAAATCGGTGTACTTTTCAACCTTGGATTTGAAATCCGGTTTCCACTAGATCCCAATGGACGAAAAGTCGCAAGAGAAAACAGCATTCTCAACTGGAAAAGGTCATTTCGAGTTCAACAGAATGCCTTTCGGTCTAAAAAACGGCCCTGCTAACAATTTTGGACTGGCCGCTACCTAAAAATCCCAAAGAAATCAAACAATTCTTAGGACTCGCGGGGATATTATGGATTATTCTAAAATAACAAAACCTATATTCAAATACCTAAAAGAAGACACAAGTATAAATATTAAGGACATCGAGTATATAAAAGCCTTTGAGACGCTGAAAAGAATCCTGGCTACTGATCAGATATTAGCGTACCCAGATTTCACCAAACAGTTCATTTTAACAACGGATGCATCAGCTTTCGCTCTGGGTGCAGTCATATCTCCAATCCAAAGTAACATTGAAAGACCTTTTGCGTTCGCTTCACGCACCCTAAACTCTACAGAAATAAACTATGCGACCAATGAAAAAGAAGCATTGGACATAATATGGTCCATAAAAAATTTCAACCATACCTGTACGGTGACAAGTTTACATTAATAACGGACCATAAACCCATGACCTTTATAAAATCAACGGAAAAAAAATTCAAAAATTCTGGGGTGGAGACTCGAATTAGAGAATTATGATTACGATGTAATCTACAAAGAAGGTGGCAGATGCCCTCAGCAGGATGCAAACAGAAAATAACGAACTAAATTTCAACGAGAAGTTGGGTAACAATTCAGGTGAATCTGAAAGAAGAACAGGAAACCGCTCCGACAATGATAGTGACTTAGAGACTATCCACTTTGCGGATACGTCCGATGACTACTACGAGTATATCCATTTCTCCGATCATCCTATAAACTATTATAGGAATCAACTAGTTTTCAAAACCTCGAATTTAAACACGATAAATCTAGAGGATATATTACCTGATTTTAAACGAATCGTAATTTCAAAGGAATCTTTTCAAAAAGAAGAAATTACTAACTTCCTCAATAGATTTCTTAATGGGAAACAGACAGCAATCCTGGCAACAGAAAAGATTTACCAAAATAGTCAAGAAGTATTTCGAGAAAACTTTTCTGAAAAAAGGCCCTTTTGTTTTCACCACAAAAATGAGCGCACCGCAGAACAAGAGAGGTGGAAAGTCAATAAAGATAATCCTACTTTTTCCCTGGAATGATCAATATAATTAAAAGACACATCAACGCGTGTACATAGTATTTGCAACGCACATAAATATGATCGGAAACCATATAATATCAAAATTTCCCCACGACCAAGCACTGAAAGGCCATTACAATGAGTGCATATTGATGTCTTTTACATCACCAGAAAAAACTTCTTGTCTATAATCGACGCATTTTCCAAGCATCTAAAGATGATTCCGATCGAAACCAAGAACCTTATAGACACAACCAATACCTTAACGAAGTATTTCATCCAATTCGGGATTCCCAAAGTTATTTTCTCAGATCATGAGGCAACCTTCCAGTCGTTGCAATTTAAAGAATATTTAAGCAAATTGAATATTAAATTGAAATATGTATCATCCTCAGAATCAAATGGCCAAGTTGAAAAGACACATTCAACAATAATAGAAATGTTTAATACCCATCGAGACAAATTCCCATAACATTGTACAATAATTCAGTACATTCTTAAACCGGTTTCACACCGAACGAAGTCATTTTCAATCAAATCTGCCTAATGAACCCGAAAGAAATACAAGATCAAGCAAATGCTATTTTTAATCAAGTAAAGGATAACTTAGAAAAGACAATAAATAGACTGAAACATCAGAATAATAATAAAGAGGAGCCCCAACTTTAAGGGAGAACCAATTAGTTTACATTAAACAAATATTAGGACAAAAACACACCTAGGGCTATCGAAACTAAGATAAAAAATGTTAATCGTAAAACTTTTAGATACAGTAAATGGAGCGTTCAAAAATAATACATTGGCCAACCGAGTAGGATTAACGGAAATAGAAATGCTGGCCACAATAGTAAACATAGACACCATTAATACAAGTTTGGAAGACATTCAGGAGGCAATAATAAGAACGAAGGTGGAATTGCCAAGCAGCAAAATTCTTTCACTGAACGAGATCATCCAAATAAAAAACCTAATGGTTAATCTGGATCTGGGTATTAACATTACCTTGCCCAAAAATAGCAGTAAAGAAGAGAATTCAATTGCGATGCTGGTATTATCGTTGATCATCAATAATACGATCATAAAGGACCATCCACAGTTTCTCATCAAACGCAACCAAGAACTGTTTACAAGTACGAAGTACAATAATTTCGTACAAAGACATTCAGACAAACTAACAACTGACACAAAGATGCAATTCACCTCAGGTGGCAAACTTTTAATAAACAATGCAAAAAACGAAACATAGTCCTCAAATTGCGGACCTTCCGACAGAGTGTTAACGGGAAACTTCCTTTTGACCTTCTGGAATTGTACTATAACCTTCAAAAATCAAAAATTTCAATCCTTAATATTCAGGCAAGCCGCCACTTAGTACAAATGCTTGACATCGAGGTAATTAACCAAGAAAACATTCAAAACAGAAATCAAATTAAGAATGTACAGTCATGGAAATAGTTGTATAGCCAGTAAATAACTTAAAACAAACGCGTACAGCGGATGTTTTCTGGAAAATTTTTAATATACGTACACAATACCCTAATGCGTAGAAGTAAGATAACAGTTTGAGTAACGCAATAGATCGTTCAGTCGCATTTTCTTTCTTCTCAGTTTCATTTGAAACGTTGAAGTGAGTGGAAGTATTTATATAGCCAGTGAACATGATTAAGTGGGTATATTTATTTTGTAAAGGTGCTTAGACATATTTAAACACACGAATAATTATTTTGTCAATATCTACTCAAACTTTTAAGAATGTCATGTGGAAAGGAGTTAGCTGTAGACGAAAAAGCTATTAGTAGCTACTTTGAATGTAATCTTTCAAATAGAGAAATTGCTAGAAGTTCGCTTGGGTGAAAACTATGAACAAAAAGACAGATCTGGGTACAAATCAAAGTTGACGAATTGTCAAAAACGCCAAATTAATTTCGCTGCTAGTAAGTCTGGAGCTAGTTCCAGAAAAATTAAACTTGAATTAAATTTAAATGTGACATGTGAAAGTAATCAAGTTAAATGGACGAAATGACAACGTAAACCTCGACTAAAGCCACATCATATGTCTTGGTCCAATGAATGGCAAAAGGTTGTGTTCAGCGACAAAAAAAAATAACTTAGATGGCCCGGATAGCTGCCAATTTTATTGGTATTAGTGCTTTTTGTTTCTTTGGCAAGTCTCGGATATGCTGGATATCTTCAAAAATGAAATCTACGAATTACATAGATCTCTTAGACGATGCATTATTAAACATGATTGAAGATATTCCTGAACTGAATGACCAGGAATGGATCTTCCAGCAAACAATGCGGCGATTCATGTGTCAAGGGAAGCAAAAAACTGGTTTCAGGTAAGACAAATATCAGTTTTGGAGTGGCCAGCATCTAGCCCAGACTTAAAACCCATTGAAAATTTATGGGGTATATTGGTTCGAGACGTTTACAAAAACGGAAGGCAATGCAATTCGTCGATCTTGGGAAAATATACGGCCAGCATTTATGATGTCATACTACACAATGGAATGAACACTTAAAATATTAATTATATTTTTTTTACCGTAATTTAAAATGGCCATATAATTATTTCCACACGAAAAATTAATATTCCAAGCAAAAAGTGCATATACTACCTTGATCAAAAAGTTCCCGGAACAACCACCGTGTGGCGCTCCCATCGTTCCGATTTGAGTTCTGTTTTTTTTGTTAAGTTGGTACATCGTTGTTGATATTCCCTCTAATTCTTAGCGTCATAGCTTGACATTTGCAAAAGTTACGTAGTCAAGAGTACATCTATCTCTGTGTGTGTTGGCGATTATTTACAATTTTAGACATGATTTGCGAGGCTGAATCCGATCTCAAATTCATCAAAAGGATCATTACTGGAGACGAGACGTGGGTTTATGACTACGACACGCAATCCAGACATCAGGCAAGTGAATGGCGTTCACCAAAAAAAAACACGTCGTTTTCAGTCAAAAAAGAAGGCAATGCTCACGGTTTTCATGGATTACAATGGTGTAGTGCATCATGCATTTTTGCCAGAAGGCCAGACCGTAAATAAAGAGTATTATTTGGGCGTTATGAGACGTTTGCGTGAAGCAATTCGCCGAAAGAGACCAGAATTGTGGGCAGAAAACTCGTGGATTTTGCACCATGATAACGCACCGTCATACAGTGCCATCATTATTCGTAATTTTTTCACGAAAAAGGCAACAAATACCATCCAACAGCCACCGACTCACCTGATTTGGCTCCCTGTGACTTCTTTCTGTTCAATCTAGTTAAAAAACCATTACGGGGAACGCGTTTCAGCAGCCGAGAGGAAATAATGGAAAAATCGCCAACACACACATAGATAGATGTACTCTTGACTACGTAACTTTTGCAAATGTCAAGCTATGACGCTAAGATTTAGAGGGAATATCAACAACAGATGTACCAACTTAACAAAAAAACAGAACTCAAATCGGAACGATGGGAGCGCCATACGGTGGTTATTCCGGGAACTTGTTGGTCAAGGTAGTATGTTTTTTTTAATTAATCTTTAATATGTAAAACATTGTTACAATAAATGAAGTTATTCACTTAAACCAAAATTAGCCTTTTACATAGGATCAGACTCATTTTAACTTTAATAATAATGGTGGGTATATAATTATTTCCATGACTGTACATCTAAGACAAATTAACCATCAGAACTGGATGTGGACATTATCTGGAGGCGTATTCCTCTCATCAATCGGCGTATTGGTATTATTTAGTTAAATTACCAGGCAAAAACACTCTACGTCAATCAAATTGAAAAATCGGAAAGCCGAAACTCCGATGTTCAGAAAGTTGAGACAACAACATCATATTCGGACCTATTAACAAAAGCCGGCATCAAAATTAAGGACCCGAGCGCCCTTTCTTCACCCCCGGGAGGAGTTATGGTCATATAAATGACTGAATCAACAGATTATACATAACAATATTCCACATGTTGCGCGTGTAAGGTGTAGGGTTACTTACCTAAAATAATCAAACTGATCACTACACACAGCAAGAGTTGTATAATTAGGTAGAAATAAGTTGAAATAAGTAATTTCCAATCTTTTGATGATTTAGAACATTTCGGTGAGAATTTTAATTAGAGTAAAGTTAGATTTTAGATTTTAAAGTTTTAGTTTTTAATCAAACTCTGTTATGGAAAGTAAAAATTAATAAAAAGTTAAATATGTAAATAAAGTTTTTTTATGTTTGTTAAATTGTGAAACCTATAACTATATACATATATACATATATATTTGTTCTTGAACTATCGATGTTGGTTTTATTTAAAATTGGAAGCCTATTATGTATAAAAGTAATATTTAATGAAATATTTTGGAAAAACTAGAAAAATGAAGTTGATCGCATAGATTTTCTTGATCGAAATAATTATCAAAAAATATTTAACACTACATCGCCGGAGCGGATCAATTTGACTCATTGTACCATGCACCACCTTGTCTTAAAGCATATAGGTATTTGTACGTTTAACCTTCACTCTGTGTAAAGCTTACTATCACGATATCTGTGTATAGAGGTCATTTGCTTGGTCATTTGCTAACGCTCTTAGCCGTCACTTCTTCGCCTGTTGAATCTAGTCTTATTGGTAACACTTTACAACCTATTAGGTCGAGTGCTGTCCTTATATGCTTTTTAACTTTCGAAGGTTGGTGAGCTGGCTTGTACCAGTTGCATAAACAATTCTTTTAGAAACGATTTTCTTTAGGATAAAACTCTCAATCTCAAGTGTTAGGTTTTTATCAAAACAAAATTTTGAAGATTTTATTTCCGGTTTGTATTAATTCCACCTTACTAGTACTAAACTCTTTGGGAAAATCCAGTTTATTTTGTCTAATTGTTCCAATTAGTGTAGTTTTTTACTGCAAAAGTTGCTCGGCTATTGTACAAGTATTGAAAAAGTTGTTCATGCGGTGATTGTTCTTCTTTCCTTCACGTACAGTGGGAATAGGCGATGGACTAAATTCAAGGCAATTTTAATCAATCGAATGAGACCCACCTGGCTTTCCATCAACATACACTTCTGCTTTCAATGCGTAAGAGTTCTTTGCGTCGCATAGCCAGTATATTTGAATTCCCTATTTCCCTTGTTTTCATAGTATCTACTGTCGGGAAGAACATCATCATCAATGGTTAAATTTGATGATTTAACAACAATTAAGAACATTTTCCATACATCCTGGAATGCTGCCAATCTAGCGGTTTTTAGGTACGGTCGTCAAGACGGTATAATTCATACAATCGCTCGTCCTAGTTCTTATGAGTGCCAGCGTAAATTAAAATGCCGATCGGAGCAAACATTTACACCGAATTAGTATCATACCAAGCCCGGTGTTTTTCTGTTATTTTACTATTCATTATATAAAACTGCCGCACTTTTCGGTGCGAGTTTAAATTTGTGGCCTGACCTAAAATGGGTCAACTATATATATGGTGTAAGCGGTTCGACCTAAGGGACCATTTATTAATTATCATTCTTACAGAAATTGAAATCAATAAATACCGAAATAATATAATATTAAACATAAATACCATACCGACCAAATAAGACCTATATTTATTATGATATAAATGGTCGATAAGTAAACTAAAATAGGTCGCCATTAAGGTGAGTCCACTAAATATTTCGCGGTGTAAACTACCTCAATAACTGATAATTTGTTAGATTTTTTGCTGTTTGCACCGTCAAGCTTTATGGCAGTAGTAGAAAGTCGCGTCTGCTGGTCACAATTGGAATATTTACGCTACACTTTCGGATACGTTTTTTATTTTTGCCATAATACCATATACCATAATATCTGCTTTAATCGCCTCATCTTGTTCACTCTCGTCGCAATCTGAAAAATTCACGTCAATATTGTCGTTTACTATTTCCTCTTCATCTGACACCTTAGGAATAGAAGCTCTATCGAAAAGTTTACGGAGCTCTTGGCTGCGTTGTCTTTTCCGCGCCATAATAACTATATTTACAACCAGGAATAACTGTTTTTACCAGAAATACCGTTCAATGATCGTTCGGAGCAATTTCTCTCTCAGCCTCACTTACTAATTAGCAGAAAAATTGCACAAAACAACACAGACATATACATACATACAATACCTTTATAAACATAGAAAGTAAACCATTTTTTGATTAGTACAGAAAATACTACATGGAAATAACTTGGGGTCATTTTGACCCCAGTACACAGAAATGCGTTTGGTTTATTTCAGACTATCGTAATTACCCAATTTACAAGTAATTTGGTCCCGCCTTATATTGTATTGCATGTATAAGATGTCAGATGAGGCTATCTTAAAGGGCCTGGGCCATTTAAATAATAAATGCAATTTTTATTATTTTAAAATCGACTGGGGTCAATTTGACCCCAATACACAGTAGTCCAGGCAACGAAGACCAAAAAATACCAAATAGCGGAAATAATTCATGTAGAAGGTAAAATTGGTACAGTTGTAGGGGAAGGTGTCCTTAACAACATACTAAAAGTACTGAGGGGTGGGGGTGAATCTAAGGGTGGGGGTGAAGCTAAGGGTGGGGGGGTCTCGAAAGGTCCTTTTTTTCAATTTTTCGTTAATAACTCAAAAACCACTGTTTCTATCAAAAAAATGTCAAGATACTAAATTAATCTACATAAAATTCTCTACACTTTTTTGATAGGATTAAAGCTTAAGGAAATAGGGGGGGGGGGGTAAATAGAAAATTAAAAAAAACAGTTTTTGCTCGTGCTCGTCCCTTTATTCAGTTTACAATCAAACTCCTTGTTGATCGTGGGTCTTCAAAATATCTGCTTTTATTACATTAAATATTTGCACGTGTTTAATATACGATTATTATTTCCAGTGTGTATGTGACTATGGTTGAGATGTATTTAATTTGTGAGAGTGAAGTTGAAAGTGATTTGTGCAACGTTGGAAAAAAATGGATAATTGGATTAGTGAAGGCAAGTGTGTTAAGGAAAGATGGGAAAGAGAAAGGTTTCAGTGGTAAGATAAATGGTGTTGTTCATAATTCTTGCAGAAGAGAATACGTTAGAAGTGACTCAATAAAGAGGTTTCTGCTCTCTCAGATGAACCTTCAACATCACGTGATGCTTCGTCTTTGCGTTCAGGACAGATGAAATTTGATTTTAAAACAAAGTGTTTCTTCTGCTCGGAAACGTATGACGAAGAGAAGGAGATTAAAAAACCGTATGCTAAGCGTCGAACAGTTTTCTATGTTCGTATGGTTGCGTTTCACAATTCTATTTTGAATCGTGGGCAGGAAAGAAAGGATGCATGGGGAAACGGTGTAGTGAGACGTTTCTGCACTGTTGAGGATCTACACGCAGCAGATGCAATATATCACGAAGATTGTTACAAAAGATTCATGTTAACCTCTGTAGCTTCAAAAAGAAAAGCTGGACGTCCACAAGATGAAGGGATTTCAGAAGCAATTGAAGAAATATATGATTATATTGAAAGGACTGATAATTGCCAATACTCTATGGACGAGTTGTTGGAACAGGTTATTGCAGGGGAACCACCACATGTGAAGACCATTAAGGAGAGAATTAGGGAAAAATATGGGGACCAAATTTTTTTCAGTCTATTCGCACCAGACAAACTGTCGTCTCCTTTCGTAGTTTTAGTGATAAAATCTTGAGCAACTCATGGTACACTTCAAGGTGTAAAGATGAACAAAGAGAACGTGACAGGATTGTACAAAAAGCTGCTGAGATTATCTTGGAAGACATTGAATCCATGGCTTACGACAACAATGCCAATCCCCTTTCATCTAGCTTCTGCAGTGAGGCTGAACAATTAATACCTAAATCTCGTAGAGTCTTCATGGACTGCATTGCAAGGAAAAAAAGGGTCGAAAGAGGCAGTGGGGAAAAAGATGACAACTATTGCTCATGCTCTTATGCTGCTGTTCGCCCTCGATGTTACATATCCCCAATTCTGATCAGAATCGCTCTGTTCATATACAGAAAATTCGGATCAAAGAACTTGGTGTCCCTACTATCAAGTTGGGATTGAGTGCCTCTTACTACGACGCTCAGCAGCTGGAGCTGTCCACCATTCACCACTTGCAAGAGCCTATCCCAAGTGACACATTTTGTCAGTACATCACTGATAATGCAGACTTTAATGTATCCACTCTCGATGGCTGGAATACCTTCCACAGCATGAGAGGAATCAAATGTGTTATTTCATGTAATTATTTCATTTTTAAAATTAAACAATTCATTTTTAACAATAAAAACTGTTTTTTTTTTAAATTTTCAATTTACCCTCTCCATATTTCCTTAAGCTTTGATCCTATCAAAAAAGTGTAGAGAATCTTTATTGTAGAGAATTTTATGTAGATTAATTTAGTATATATAAACATTTTTTTGATAGAAGCAGTGGTTTTTGAGTTATTAACGAAAAATTGAAAGAAAGGACCTTTCGAGACCTTCCCCCCCACCCTTAGCTTCACCCTCACCCTTCAGTACTTTTAGTATGTTGTTAAGGACACCTTCCCCTACAACTGTACCAATTTTGGCTTCTACATGAATTATTTGCGCTATTTTTCCTTCGTTGCCTGGACTACAGAGAGAAGGTTAAAGGTCGTGTCTCACAACGTTGTTAAAACATTGGTTAAATATTAAATCTCAGTTTTTTTTTACATTTTGTACATATATAATGGATAAAATTGCCTTATTTAAATTACACGTTTTTTACAGGTTTATTCTACAAACTTACATTTCTACAAAAATCATTCATTTAAAAGCGGAAAAGTTTACACGAAACCAGGAGGTTGGAGAGGCACCTAAAAATCTGAAATCTCCATGTAAATACATATTTGACAATTCTGCAGCGAAACAAGGCCCCCAGTACATTATTTTATTCAAATATATCATCGTGTAAATCTATCACGTCTTTCTATTTTTATTAACTTCTCTTGGGCTCATCATTAAATAAATTATGGAATATGATGTTTCTATAAATTAAGGCACAAATTCAAGAAACTAATGTTTTATTTATTTTTCTTAGAAATCTTTATAACCACAAAATATATAAGTTAAAAAAGGGTTCATATTATTTATTTTAAATTTTTATAATTTCTCTATAAAAATTGTAAAACAAAAAAAAAAATTTAAAAATTCATAAAAATTGAAAACATTGTTTCCTCGTACTGAAATTCTCAAAATTCAAAAATTCAACAAATCATTTTTACACGCAATGTTATTATTTTATTATTTTTTACTTTTAAGAATTAAATATCAAAGTATATAGTTTTTATTTATTTTTTTTATTTTACATTACTCGGATGGCATTTCTTTGTCGGTGGAATTGGAAATACAGGTGGTGATATCAAACCTTATAGAATTTCTTTTTGTTTCAATTAAATAGTTTTTTTTTTATAAATAAATATATTTTTACAAGTTCTGTTAGTTTATACATACATATATAGTTAGTTGCTTGCAACCCCTTCCCACTTAACATCGATAAAGTTATAAAAAATTTATGAAAACATAGAAAAAAATATATGTGAAAGGGTTAAATTGAATGTTAAAGTAATTATACAATTGTGTGGTTGAAAAATTAGTATGTTTGTGTATTGTAATGTACTACTGTATACAATACAATAAACATATTACTAATCGATCTAATTGTTATATTTGATATATCGTCGATATATCTGTTTAAAATAAAATAAAAATCTATTTCTCCCAAATGTGACACAATTAAATTGTATTATATTAATATGAATAATTCATTTTTAATAAACTGTCATGAGAATTGGTCGTCGCCGGACATAACACATATACACACAAATATACTCAATATTATTAAACGAAAGGATTGAATGTGATGACAGTGAAAAGCTTTTAATAAAATTTTCATTTGTAATAACAATAATAATAAAAATCAAGTGATAAGATCTATATTACAATAGACCAGGCCGGCTATCAACCATCGTATTAATTTATTATCGATTAAATGTATTTTGAAATATACGCGTATATATATATATGTATGTGGGTTTGTATGATTGCATTTGTAAAATATAAATAAAATATTATAAGAAAAATATTTGAAATCACTAGCTATATACATATAAAAATACATGTTAACAAATGACTTTAAAAATTTAAATTGTCTACATTTTAGCATATGCCAGTTTTCCCAGTACTGTGTATGCCTGCCTATGCCGTTTTATTCGTTTATCATTTCGTTAGAATCTATTTAAATTAACGTTAATTAGATTTTATGTATGTACATTAACTAAACGTTTGAAATTTAAATTTTTGATAACTTAATTTGTGTGGTGGTGATATTGGAATTTGGAAGATTTGTAGACCCAAAAAATTTTGTGCCGTGATTCCTATTTATCTACTTACATACACATACTACATAGGAATTTGATTACCTTAAAATTCAGTTTAGTGGAAAAATATGAAAATCCCCCAAAAAACTTAAAAAAAAAAATTTAGGTTTTACAGATATAATGTGGATGATAGATTATATTGTGTATGCGACATGTGAATTATGAATTTTTTTTTTTAGAAACCAATTATTTCGGTTTGATAATTTTTTTCTATAATTTTCGTAGGCATCAAAGTGTAACAAACTCTATATATATTGTATAGTTTTTGATTCTGTCACAAACAAATTAAAATCCCAAATCCTCGGTCATATAAATTTATGAAAAATTAATAATTGTATCTTTGAAAAAAAAAAAAAAAAAAATTCGATTGTTATGTAAAACGGAAATTGTTTTAAGCGCTAAATGATTTCCCATCATGGATCATCATGCGTATAGTGTAGTGTACAATAATTGTAATTATGTATTACAAAATGAATAAAAAAAAAAAATGTTTCGAATATTATGGGATGTTAGAAATTTTCATCGCTCTTCACAGAGTAATTCGTCAATATTTTTAGTCCTTAAGATATGCGTACATTAGCGCAGGTGCAATTTATTTGTATATGCTTTTTAAGTTTTGATGAATGCTTGGAATCTAGACTAAAAAAAAAAAAAAATTGTGTTGCAAAATATAGCATAGGTGGTATTCAAACTACAAAGAAGAAGACAGGTGGAACTGGATCTTGATTATTATGTGTATTAGACGTTATTTATGCATATAAAAATTTGTAGCAGTTTGTAATACGCAGTGACGCAGTTTTTTTTAATTTGTCATTAATCAACTTTTGTGAGATTAGTCCGAAATAAAATTCCCCCCCCCTCCCCCCGTGTATATAATATAGTGCAAAAATTAAAATAACTTCCTGAAGAATTGGTCTAAAATTTTATTGTTCTATTTAAAAAAAATCGATTTTACCACAAACAACAATCACACCATCCACAGTTGGATTATCCTACGCGCAAATCACCAAATTATCTGCTGATGAATCAAACCAAAACAACAAACACATAGAAGTTAATAATGAGTCTAATAACTTTGAAATTATTAAAAAGCTTAGTCAAATTCAACAGACACTTGGTCACTTAAGAAAGGGTGGCAAAACTAGAAATTAATTTCTATCCACCTAGCAAAACACAAATGATTAACTCGTTCCTACGCCAGCATACACACAAATGATTAACTCGTTCCTACGCATTGTAACTTGGAACGCTAATGGGCTCAACCAACGAGCCCAAGAACTGGAAATATTTCTCCGTACAAACAACATAGATATTGCATTTATTTCAGAAACGCACTTCTCCACCAATGGCTTTTTCAGAATAAAGGGATTTAACGTCTTTAATAAGCTCGGTCCAAGATTTATTGTTGGAGGGGACTATAATATAAAACATACAGCTTGGGGTTCCAGGCTAATTTCTCCTGGGAAAGGAAATGCTTTGTTCAATACCATTCATGAAAACAAATGTGAATATCTGTTTCCAAGGGGGCCAACGTATTGGCCAACGGACGCAGGAAAAATACCAGATCTGCTTGATTTCTTCATCATAAAAGGTATTTCATCCAGTTACACTAGAGTCAAAAGAATTAACGACTTAACATCTGATCACATTCCTGTACTGTTGTTAGTAAGCTCTATAGTCATCAAGAAAAATAAGCAAAACCTTACTAACAGATTCACGGATTGGGATCTCTTAAGAGAAAAACTGGAAGAGCTAGTTGAATTAAAAGTTAGTATTAAAAGTAATGAAGAATTGGAACAACAAACAAACAATTTCATTGAATACACTCGTATGGCCGCCAGTCTAGCTACTCCAGGCTTAAAGGACAAAGCGCAGATTGAAGTCAAATATCCGGCTGAAATCAGGGAACAAATCAAAGAAAGGAGAAAGGCAAGGAGAATATGGCATCTCACAAGAAATCCCGCTGACAAGACCACCTTCAATCGAATAAGTAACAAAGTCAATAAGCTAATCAAAAGCTTCAAACAGAATTGCTTCGACAACTACTTAAGCGGGCTAGGTCCAGAAATGGATAAGGACTACTCGTTATGGAAAGCAACCAGAAAATTTTAACGACCTGTAGTTCGAGTACCACCTATAAGAAATGCTCAAGGCAATTGGGTTCGACAAGACAAAGAAAAAGCGGAACTCTTTGCTCAACACCTAGCAACAGTGTTTTAACCCCATGACATTCAACCCAACATTGACGTAACACCTGTCTATCAACCAAATCAGGATTTTAAAAGGGTCACGCCATTGGAAATTGCTGAAGAAATCGACAAAAGTCTTAGCCAAAAAAGGCACCACGAATTGATGAAATATCATCGGGTCTATTCATGACTTATTTAATGCCTGTATGAGATTGAAGTATATACCCAAATACTTCAACACGGCCAAATAATTATGTTGAAGAAACCAAGTAAACCAGATGAATAAGTAACATCATACAGACCAATTTCACTGATTCCAACCTTATCAAAGCTGTTTGAAATACTACTACTAAAACGTCTAAAACCAATGGTAAACGTTTCTGATTTTCAATTTGGATTCAGGAATAACCACTCCACAATAATGAAGTCCATCGAATAACTACGGTAATACAGCAAGCGTTACAAGAAAAGAAATATTGCCCCCCCCCCCCTCGTATTTCTGGATGTATCTCAGGCCTTTGATAGGGTTTAGCACGAGGGATTGACATTCAAGATGAGCAAAATGCTACCACAAAACTATTGCCAGCTGCTTGAATCATACCTCTCTGATCGCCAATTCAGACTCATCCATGAAGATACATGTTCTGACTTTTATCCAACGCTAGCGGGAGTTCCGCAGGGAAGCGTATTGGGATCCCTCTTCTACCTTTTCTACACTGCGGACATACCTACAATGAATAAAACATTCATCGGCACGTTTGCTGACGACACTGTAATTATGTCAGTAGACGAATCACAACCAAGGGCAGTGGATAATCTCCAAAAAACAATTAACAACATTACTAAATGGACAATTGACTGGAAAATAGTGCTTAATGAGCTCAAATCAACCCATGTGACATTTACGCTCCGACACCAAAATAATATTCTACACATATACCTCAATGGGGTGAAAGTGCCGCAGGCTGAGTCGGCAAAATACCTTGGTCTGCATGTAGATTCAAGGCTCAACTGGAAACATCACGTGAGACAAAAAGCTGAACAGATACGATTAAAACCAAGTCAAATGTACTGGTTAATTGGGCATCATTCCAAAATGAACCTGTATTGCAAAAGACTAATCTACTAGGCTATCTTCAAACCAATATAGATGTATGGTGCGCAGCAATGGGGTTGTACTCATAAATCCAATAGAGACATTATACAACGTAGCCAAAATAAATTTCTTCTTTTGGTCACAAACGCTTACCGATTTGTGACTAACAGGGAAATACACAATGATCTAACAATACAATTGATTGACGACGTCATCCGCGAATGTGCCATTAAACATGAGAAGAGACTTCTTAACCACACCAACGTTGAGGCCGTACAACTACTGGACAGTACAAACGAAGTAAGGCGGCTCAAACGAATCAAACCACATGAGCTAACCGTATGAATATTATATCTCAAGGGAACTGGACACTGGTCCAGCAGACCCACACAAGTTTATGCTTATCTCATAAGTACTAATGTCAACCTTACTAATAAACTAATAATGTTTAAGATTATAGTAGATATATCAATAAAGGTGTTTTAAAAAGAAAAAAAAATGTTAAAGTCGAAAGCATCGAGACAGGATCAATGTAGCAAACGGCTACCACGCAAACAGCGGATGGGAGAACATCATGAACGAAGATAGCAGATGCAACATCTCCTCGGTGATCTAAACGTTGTAGTTTTAATAAATTACAAGGATAATTATAAGGTGGGAGAATTTATTGATGCATTTATGGCTTCTGAACACTCTCAATCCTATCTGAATGGCACTTATAAATTAGCGACCAGATCTGAGAAGCATATTTTAGAACTGAACGATCAAAGGATATATACATAGTTTTCAGTGTGAGCGGGTCGCAAAAGCATTTACAATTAAGCTTAATAAAACCTAGCATAATGTAAGCTTTTTTAGGATACAATCAATGTGTTTAGTAAAAATTAGATCACAAGAAAAGGTTATGCCGAAGTTGAACATGAACTCAACTCTATTAACAGCAATATTATATAAAAAATATTGCTGGAATATTGGCGAGCGTATCCGAGGGAATGATAAAATCCTGTATTTACCCAAACTGCAAAAGTTATTCATGCACCCATTTAATAGGGATGAACTGACAATCTAGTCTATCCCACTTTTCGATAAGAATCGAATGGGCAATTTTATCGAAAACCTTTAAAAAATTGGTATCGGTAACTACATCTACTTGTTGCCTATGTTCTAGTCTACTATATAAATGTCCATAAAAAGAGACTATAGATTAGTCGCCGTAGACCTCCCCGGATAAAATCCGTGTTGAGCGCGAGAAATAAACCGTTTTTCATGAAAAAACACAAATTTCCTTACCATGGATTCGAATAGTTTTGGTATAGCAGAAAGAATGGCGATTCCGCGATAGTTGCTGATAATAGTCAGTGGAAAGCCATTTTGTCCTGCCATCTCATCAACTTCAAGTTGAGATAGCCCATCATAAACTTTTAAAAAGATAAATTCAGAAAGACCGCGGTTAGTTAAAAACATGTTACAAGATATCGCAGATTCTTCATAGACAGACTCGAAAAAATTGGCAAACAAATTGGATAACTCAGCAACCATCTTTTTACCATTTATGAAATTCCAGAATTACTTAGGATAGAAAGTTAATTCATTTCGATTTGCAAAATGTAGTTATTGTACAGGAACCAGTTCAAAGTTTTAAACTCCCTACGAGCAGTGTTGAAGCTAGGATGAAACTTAACACCGTATAACTTATAAAAAGTGTGTAATGTTACGGTGTTTTTCAATACGAATTAGCTGTTTAATATACAATGGCTCTCAATACCGAGGTTCGTTTCTCATTGATGGAACTTATCTTTCAATAACAGACTTGAGAAGCTCGTTGAATAAAAATACACTATCGTTCAAGTCTCCTTCTCGAATATCTGGATGATTGAAGTCACCAGTAACAATTAATTGTTCACCAACATGAACTAATGGCGCAACAGCAGAATCGAGGCACTACCTACATTAATACGTATATCGCAGATCGTCGATCAGTCCTGTGAACGAACTAGTTAGGTGGAAAATATTCCGCCGAATTGAAACTTTTAGTAAGCCGTGTCGATCACACCGGTTGTATAAATTTTGTAGATTAACTACATTTTTCCTTACTAGTTTGACCATAGGAAAGGTACACCTATTAATGGACTTTAATCAACTTTGTCTAATAGAATTTTTTTCTATTTTGGCCAAATGAAACGTGAGTCTATTATTTACAAAACCTATACCAGACGATACTTGTTAATTGATATTTTATATGATTTTGAGGGAATACATCGGCCATCGACATTAGTCTGGCCTTATATACAATTTTGAATTCGATATAGCTAATGCGTTGAAACGGTTATCATATTTTGTATGATCTGATTCAACTTAACAAGATCCATCAACTGCAACAGCCGCTAATAAAAATGAGAAACATGGCTTCGATACACATCGAACGGGGATACATACAAAATGACTATAGCAATAATGGACCAAATTTTGTGTAGGCCTAACAAAATTCAAAGTCAAATAATAATCTTTGTTGAAACTTAAGTATGCCTGTAGTACGTTTTGTAAGCATCAGAACAAGAAATAATACAAACATTTGTCCACAACGAATAAACAAAGTATTCAGTCTACACTCAGAAAAAAATACTGTAAAATTAATAGAATTTCATGTACATCTAATAATTTTTTACTATTGTTTTTGGTCAACGGGATCGATAATATTATAATAATAATTTCCAAACTTTTATTATAAAAGTGAATATTTACTGTTGTATCAACACTTAAATAATTTTTTATTGATAATTAATCACATTAATTTTAAAAAATAAAGAACATTAATTAAATAATGCACCCAGTGTTAAAAATATAGGATTGTATACTATTAAAACAAAACGAATAATTATGCCTATTTTTGAAACAATAATATTCATAATATTATTTTCAACAATAGTAAACATTATTTGAATAGGACAAATATTATTAAAAAACTAAAGGTTCATACTTTACAAACAATGTGAGATAAAAAAGTGTCGATTTAAAATAATAATTGGAACATTCAATCAATAGGATGGGTCTAATTACGGCAATGTGTAGGCAAAGTTACGTCAATGTGACGAACCATATTACTATAGAATAAACTAATAGTACGATCATGTTAAATCTGAAAATGTTAAATCTGAAAACCTTCTTTCCACTGTTATTAAAATTTAATTTAATTATTTTTCACTCTCACTAAATTAACCCCAACACTTTTTTTATTATTTAATAATTTAGTTAGATAATTAAAACTTTAATTCACCGCCAAATTTGTATCGTCAACGTTGTTGTACGCAATTTCGCAGATGCACCAAATAAATATCAAAATCAAATGTGCATATATTGCTTATTTTAAAACTCGATGAATGTGAAATAGTTCAATACGTTAACTGGAGTGAAAAAAAGAGATACGAGATTTTTTTGTTTTTAATTTATAGTAAATGAAATAGACTTCATAACGGGATATTTTTAATATGATTTATTGAAGGAGGAAAAGGAGAGACATTTTTCATAAAATTGACACTGGATGAAATTGAACGCAGCATTGAAACAAAAGTATCTACTATGCAACCGATCATTTAAAATGAGAAAGTATTATATAAATAGTATATACTTTTAAATAACATGAAAATCAAATATAAAAAGAGCAAATCAATAGGAAATCCGGTTTCTCCAATATGAAACTAATAAGATCTTAATTATTATTAAATAATAAGATCACATTGTTAAAATTATTGACCCTTTCATATATGAATGATAATACAAGCAAAGTTGATTCAACAGTATTTCTAATAAGAAAAATAATTTGTACTATTAAATAATTAATATGATTGATCTTGTTAGATTTATAACTAATTTTAGAAGAAAATTGTTAATTTAAAAGTATTTTAATGTTAATATAGGTCTTTTAAATTCAATAGTAGTCTTATTGACTAGTTAATAGGATTTTTTTTTCTGAGTGATACCGATAGAATAGCCATGAACGGTTGATAATGTCGCTGAAGACACAAATCTTGAACATCATGACAACGCTCCGTACAGGAGGATTAATTGAAATTCCTTCCTTCTTTAAAATTGAAAATTCAATAACGGTAACAACGGTAATTGGCTAGCTACTGGATCAAGCGCGTCGGACCTAATCCACGACTACAGTTTCGATACTTATACGTAAGGACTTTGTAGCGGACTTGTTCCGTGGGAAAAGGGGTTATGACATAATCCCCAGGGACAAAATCCCGAGGGTCCAAAATTCCCAAGGGTACACAATCCCGAGGGTACAAAATCCCGTAATCCCAAGGAAATTCCGAGGGGTGACAAGTTATAATCGGAGAGGGCAAGTTTACCCCCTTGACAAAATCTCGCCTTCAAAGTCCCGGATGCAAAATCCTGGTTTCCAATATCCCGGTTTTCAAAATCTCGGTTTTCAAACTCCTGGTCTTCAAAATCTTGGTTTTGAAAGACATATTTTTTTTAAATTCGGGCCGCCCCGTCTGGTGAAGGAGAATTATTATTTAAAGTAAAATAAAAATAAAAATCGGGATTTTTAAAGCAGGATTATGAAAAATTCAATTTTAAAAACGGGATTTTTTTGGGCGCGATTTTGATTAAGCGGGATTTTCAAATGCTCGATATCGTTGCGACCCCATTATGTATAACCATCACTATTTTCGATGTCCGATTTTTCGTGTGTTTACATTTTTAAATCAAGGGAAAATTCCACCAATTGTGCAACAACTAGATTTTCGAATTTTCGTAGGCTTTCGGGTTTGTATACTTGGGATTTTGTACTCCCGTGATTTTTTGAAACCCTCAGAATTTTGTACCCTCGGGCTTTTGAAACATTCGCTCATACATTTTCATCCGCCCTTCGGTTTCAAAATAAATCCTCCTGAGCATTTCACGACTTTTTCAGTAAGATGTTTAAAATAAGTTGAATTAGTTGATATACGCAAATTAAATGTTAGCGTTGTATCTGTTATGTGTTTATTAAAATTCAGAGATTATAAAGAATTCTGGTCTTTTAGATTAGACGAGTGTGTTTAATTTCAAATTCTCAAATTGACTTTTTCCAAATATAATTCAATTGTTTTAGAAATTAAATTTGGTTCAACGCCTAAATCTAATTTCTTGACTATAGCTACGCATCGAAATATATTTTCGAATATTTAAATAAACTTGGCATCTGCCGCAGACAGAAAAAAACGAATTAGAATGCAAAGAGGTTGAATTTGAAGTTAAATCCATTACCTTGGTATTAATTTAAACATTAGAAAAATCTCTGAACGAATAATTTGGTACTAAATTCAATTATGTATACTAAAAAAATTAAGCTTGTAAAGATTGCCAAGAATTTCAAGCAGTTCTTGAATTTAAATTTTAAAATATTAATTTAGCAATTTGAAAAATTTTGAGTTTTGTCTAATTTTAATAATATTAAATTTCACGGAAGATCCATTTCTTTTAAAACCAGATATCGTCTTCTTATCTTAAATTGTTCGACATAAACACTGTGTTCAAGCCATAATAAACCAGATGAAAAACAAAAGATAAAAATAAAAACTGAAAATGTGCCACTGCCACACATTAGGCCAAAACTCCTAAACTACACAACCGATTTTTATAAATTTTATCTTGAAATCGTCAGGAGGCAAAACTTTGTCCTTTCGAAACCAGTTTCGTAGTTTCTAAGATTATCTCGAATAAACAGACCGACGTTGCGTTTTATAAATAGAGAGATAGAACAAGCTTGAATTATGCTATAATTAAGAATTTTCCATCTTGTGGAAATTCGAAAAATCTTCGAAAAATTTTCAAAATTGAAAAAGATGTTAAATACTCACAATTTTTAATACTAATCATAAAATGATAGCATGAAGCCTAAAACATTTAATCAAAGTAAAATTTTTGGTTATCTCAAAACATGTTTTTAGGAATATAGTATTAAAAACTAACTAAGCCAAAAAATCAAATTTATTGATTTAAATCAGAGTTTTTTAATTTTAATTAATTAACAGCGAAATTAAATATTGAACATGGTTTTTGAATAAATATTTTCAGTTTTATTTGAATGAATTAAAAATATTTATGCATTTAAATTTAAATTAAAATAATATGACATATTTATTGCTTTATTCAAAAAAGACAGTTTTACCGCCTTTTCTACACCCGACTTATTTAAAAAAACTATATGGCTATTCGCGCCGTAGCTCAAAATATTGAATAAATATACAGTTCCGTATTATTGGATTTGGATTTGATTTATTTTGCGTCTTGCTTTGGTGAGCTAGAAATATGTAGCTCTCAAGGGCGTTAAAAATTAAAAGTGTATATTTTAGTACTTATAAAATTTAGTACACAAGCAAAACCTTCTTTCAAGTGCCAAACTAATTAATTGTAATTAAAATGAAATTTTTATTTCTGTACTAAAAATTTTAAGTGCTAAAATTACTTCCTCTAAAATGTACTAATTTTATTTAAAATGTACTAATAATATAACAATAGAACCAATAATTCGGAACAATAAATCTTTTCAATATTTTGAGCTAGCTCTAATAGAAATAGCTTTTTCCTGAAGATTTATCTAATTTAGATAAACAATAGGTGCCGAAATGGAAAATCCACATTTAGCGAAGACACATTTCAAAAAACTGTATGCGATGAAGTTCAATACTTTTGGCATTAAATTTATCACACAAAGAAAAACTAACATTTTTCTTGGTTTTTTGTGTTCCAGCTGTCAATTTTGAATTTATTTTCTTTATGATAATCTCGGTACCTAAATTAAATTAAACTTTCTTTTTTAAGATATTTATATGGTATTTACACAGTCACCTATTTATATAAAAATAAATAATAATTTATATTTCGAATTTTTGTCTGAGAATACAAACACAACGAAACTCAAACTAAAATTATTTGTGTCTCCAATATTTAGTTAAAAACTAAATAGTTTCAAAATCAAAATAATTTATAAAAACCAATTAATTAAAAAATATTAACATTTAATTAGAAACCTGACGACAAAACGAGTTTAATGAATTTGACAATCTAAGTTTATTATACTCATTCCTAAATTAGTTTCTCAGTCAAAGTTGGTCAAAAATAATTCGCTTTTTATATATGGATTTATTTTTTTCCAAAATTTCAATGCACTAACAACATAATTTAAATTAAAATATCAGCTTGCTTGAAACCCATGTGATTACTGCTTTTAAGATTTTATTTAGTCATTTTGTTATCGAAGTTAATTTTTATATAAAATCGTTTGAACTTGTAAATATGTTGTTTTCGAAGCTTAAGTACGTATTATACATGGATTACTAAGAGAAGTGTCTGTTGGAAAATGAGCCTAATGCAATTAAACCCTTGTTTCCGTAAATTTCTATTATTCATTTTTAATATAACGTTCTTCTAGCTCAAAATACGAACTTCTCAGCCAAGTTGTTGCGGATAAAACTTTTCAAAGATTTGTTCTTATGCAAACTGGGTTTTTCAATAAATTATAAATTTCAATTTCAAACCTTTCTATCTAAATTTCGAAATTTTAACTTTAGTCCTGCCATATTGGAAAAAATTTAATTAAAATAAGAAAAGGTTGAATTTGAAGTTAAATCCGTTACTTTGAAATTAATTTGGATAAATGGACACACAATCAATAAGAAATTCAACAAGACAATAAAATAAGGAAAGAGTTAAAATAATTAAAAACGACGAAATGTTTCGGGTTCCAAGTACACAGCTTGCATTATAATTACAATTACTGACTTATTGATTAAACAGTATCCGAATTTCGTTAGTTCGTGACAGCAGAATTATTGTCCTCCGAGGTACCACTGCTTTTTGCCTTTATATTGTATGTTGTGGAGTTACGTTCTTAAATCTCTTTTGGTTGATCGTTATATAATTTTAATAAATAAATTTACTAAAAGTAAGTAATTTAGTTACTAATTTTTAAAATTTATAAAATTGAAGGATACGCAATTTTAGAAATTTTCAAGAAAATTTCAAGAGTTTTATGACTTACAAAAGTGTTACAATAATTTTAACAAATTCAAACAAATTTCAAAATTATTTTTCTAAGAATATTCAAAATTTTAAGAATTTCGTTAATTTTAAAAATTTACAAATACAGCAAGTCTAAAAAAATACAAAGCTTTAATTTAAATTTGCAAAATTTTGACTAAAATGTAGCCAAGTGTGGTAAACATTACTAGAAATTTGAATAATTTTAAAATTCTAAAAATTGTTTGAATTAAAATTAAAATTTTAACAACAGCTGAAATTTAACAAGGCTTCGATCATTGTCACAGTTAAATATGAAGTCTTTGTTTTGGCATTGGATAAATCATAACACAGGCACATAAAAAAATAAAAGCCCTCTGTACTTTTGATAAGACCCACCTCACCGACGCGCTGAATCTGAATCTAGTGTCAGAATCACTCATATTCCCACAAATTTTTCGTAAATCGCCAAAAATACCTGAAAAGAGCGGAAAATGGCGAAAAAAACGGAATTCGGTAAATTTTGTGACCAAGTGTTATATAGAGAGAGAGGCCTTAGTACTCATGTATTTTGGTGCGCTGAAACTAAATCTTACATCAAACTTGCTCTATCACCATAGAAGAATTACTAGTAATTCTTCTATGCTATCACGTCGTGATTTTTTTCTAACTTCAAGAAAATACAAAAATATGCAGAAAAACGTTGTTAGCGATATATCCCGATGTATTTTTACGGCACTAAAACAGAATCCGAAGCCAAATTTGCTCTATCACGTCAATGTTACTTCATTTTTACCTACGTTTTGCAACCAGGGAAGTCCACATGGTGACGGTGGGCAATGGAGTGGATCCCGGAGGGATTCGGAACTCCAGTACCAGCGGCTGGTTAAGGTAAGAAAACCGTCCCGAAGGCGTCGTCATCATTCGACCGCAGCTATGCAAAATTGGGAAATTTTCGCTTTTGTAGAATCAAAGCTACAAGCCAAAGTGTTTTACTAGAAATATTCTCTGGTAATATACATAATAAAGAGACAGAAGTTGCTAATTTTAGAAGACGAAACATAAGGGTTCTTCACAGGGAGTATTTTAATTTTGATATAGTGGATGAAAATATTGATTGGACGTTATTTGACGATGAATGATTGTAAGAAGACCAATCTGAAAGTAAATCTCACATTTTCAATACCGGTTTGCTGAAGATTGCTATTTCTGCCAAACAAATGTGGCCGGATAAAATGCTTTCACTAAATCAACAATATCATACGCAAATGATCAAGAGCCTTCTAATGGTATACGGATATAAAATGGTCCTAATGATATTAAAGATGACTTTTAAGGGAATAAAACTGAAATCATTGAGAGTGGGCAAATCGTAGATGACAGCAACGAGACAACTGACGGGAGTCAGTCTGAGAGTTCTTTGTTTGTGGGATAGTAGTGATAAAGAAAATCATTATAATAAAAAAAAAGTGGTCAGTTAGAGTTCCTTTTAACCTATAGGCTCTCAAAATATCAAACAGAATATACGTTCTAAATTCTTGTGTTAATGTATGACGAGAATTTGTATGTTGAGACTATGGTCTATTTTCCAATATTAAAAGTTAACATGTGGAGGTTAAAAGTTTATATTATGGAGTCACAGAGCTTATTAGTTCATATTATGGGGTTATGGGGGTTCGTAAGTTCACGCTATGGGATTGGGAAAATTCTATATTATGGTGTTGTGGGGTTTAAAAAGCACACATCACTGTTTTTTTCGTGATTTTTCGCTATTTCAGCTAGTTGTTGCAATTTATGCAAAATCCGTGGGTGTAGCGGATATTCTGACACTGGATTCAAATTCAGTGTGTCGAAAAATAAAATACATGAAGAAATGTAATTAATCTTAATATGAGTTTATAGTCGATCAAGCGAATCAACTTGTGCCAAAAAGAAAATGACCGCATAGAAAATTGTTGGATACTTTTCTTTCAAGTTGGTGAAGAAATTGTAAAGTTGGTAGACTAGTGAGTTTTGGTGTCAAGTTAATATTAATTAATTATAAAAATATTCAAGTAATTCGTGGTTTTTCTAATTTGTTTGTAAAACAGAACTCAAGATTCAGTAAAATGTTCCTAAAGTAAACAAATGGCGACTGAACTTCAGAATTTGTTAAGGTTAAAATTTCTTTAAAATTTGATCTAATTGAAACTTGAATTGGTTTCACCAATTTTTATGAATAGTTTCCCCCTACATGACAAGAGTGTCGTTTTATACTCAATATAGGTAGGATTCGGTCAAAATTTCAGCCGTTGTGCAGTTTACGCAGCACGAAAAATGCGTAAAATTGTTGCATTTGTATATGAGAACGAATGACTGCCGGCTAACACTAATTTGAACACCGTAAAATCAAAATGAATAAAATTGTTGTATTAGAAAACTACACTACATCGTTTGCTCTTTATTACTTCAACAGGTCAACAGGTTTAAAAAAATATTTACGTTTTAAATTGCTTAAATGCTTTGACTGAAATTTTTAATTTTTGACCGACGTGCAATATAAGCGCAGTGGTTGAATCCTTGACTAAGTAGGCATAAAATAAATAAAAATTTCTAACACATGGGAAGTGGAGGAAGTATGTTGCTAAAATATTTACACTAAACACTTTATGCAAAAAAAAAAAATGATTAATTAACTAAAAATATTTGCAACAAATTTGCTTCTAATGATGGTAGGTGTACTATATTTTAGAAGCTTATTCAGACAAGTAATATCCATTCATAATGTTCCCGTTTTAGTGTCCCAAATAATACATTTTCCTCTATACGCATGCCTAATACGTCTTACTGTAAAAACAGCAATGTGTATAGACTAGATATAAGGCTTCAGCTTAACAAAAACTGTACACAAAAGTTAATCTATTAATTATTTATTTTTATCTTTATCGCCCAAAACCAAAATACTACAAGGATTCAATAAAATAAATAAAACATTTCTGCACCAATTAATTCAAATTGATTCCAAAATTTTGTGCTCCAAAACAAAAGACAACCATACCATTTAAAATACAATAAAATTAAAGGAGCAAAAAAAAAAACCAAATATTAATTTGAAATTTTAATTTAATTTTTTTAAATTAATTTTAAACTCATAAATCACTTAATTTTTATTGAAAAGAAGAACGAACGATTTGAAATGAAGATCTGACAGATTGATGTGACAGAAAGAAGAAAATATACGCGCAGGAGAATATCAATTTTTATTTTTATTTTTTGGTTTCGATTACGATAGTGCGTTTTTTATATTGATATTGATATAGTATGTCAAAATGTCTAGACACTCGATCATATGATCGATTTTGTATTGTATAAGAGGCCAATTATGGGTGAAAACTCTGAGGAGTCGTTGGCCACTATATAAATATAGGTAAAACGCATATTTAGAGAGAAAGAAGGAGAGAAACGTATCCGATGTAAAATATGTGCAAGCACACTATTTGTGTTTTGATCAAAATTGGTAATAACTACACAAAGTGCATCAAAATGCATAAACAATATCTAAAAACCAAAATTGGAATTTTTTTTTATTTTTTATTGCGAAATCATGTTTACATTTTAGTTTATTTTTTTTTTGTATCTGGAAGATCGCGGATAAAAACAAAACGTATTCTGTTTTATATATGTATGTTTTATATTCGCGTACGCGAATTGATTTTTAATTATTTGCGAAGTGGTAAAATAAATCTCTGCGTGTCAATTTAAGTTATATTGATGATGATTTGTGCGCACAGCGCGTACACTTTTTTCAAGCCTATAAAATAATAATAATAATGGTCCATTTAATTAGCAGCCATTAATACAATATTAGTTGTGTGCGCGCACCCATTACCAATTTTCCCACAACACTTATATTTTTATAAAATCATAATGTATTTACATATACAAATTCATTATAATTAATCTGCTTAATTAATAATAACATTTTTTTTTTTTTTTAATATTTGCAATTAACTAATCAGAACTGACAATTAAATAACAATAAATTATATGAAATAGACATAAACAAAACAATGATATCGTACAATGAACTGAAAAATGAAATGCATACCGTGTGCGTGTAGGAAAGTGAATAATTTTGTGTGCATCTTCTTGTTTTATATATAAATGATATTTAAGAGTATAAAAATTGATTTATATTAGGTTTTGTGTGTTGAAAAAGTTGTAACTATATTTCATCACTATAATAAATGCAACTGCACATTATAAAGTTTTAAGCGGCGCAATAACAAGAATTTATATCTAATACAAATCTAACGTTTTGTGAAGGCCATTCAGATATTTTTTTTTTTATTGTAATTTTTTATTGCATGCTATATAAACGATTTCTTGTTGCTGGAAAATTCTCTTGCGGTTTTTTTTGTTGTACAGAACATGATTTTTCAAATATTTCCCGGAACTCAATAAAAAATAAATTAATCATTTACATTTTATTGTGTATATATATATATATATATATATATATATATATATATATATATATATAAATATATATATATATATATATATATATATATATATATATAAATATATATATATATATATATATATATATATATATATATATATATATATATATATATATATATATATATATATATATATAAAATTGGATGATAATCACATTTTTATTTTTGTGTAGTTTGTGCATAAAATGCATTAAATATATTCGCTTATAATTATTTATTATGTATTTGTTGTTGGTGTTGTTGTTGTTGTTGGTATTTTTTTCCAGTCTGAATGTGTAATTCTTCTCAGGGCTTTTGTGCTATGTTTTAAACAGCAACAACAACCACAACAATATTCGTATTATATGCGCGGACAACAAACAAGGAATAAACCCGAATATTATATTGGGAAGAAGAAATCATAAAAAAAGGGGATGGAACCTAGCCGAAATTCTTAGATTTTTTTTGTTTTTTTTTTTTAGTTTTAATTTTGCTGAAGACAAAAACCCTAAAAAAAAAATTCACAAAACACAACCAAAAAAAAAAATGTAAATAAAATTAACACTTTAATAACTGGTGGTAATTACATAGGACGCGGAAGAAGGTGAACGATTAAAATATTAAATCTCTGTTGTATCGTGAATTTTAATTTTTTTATGGACCTAATTGCATTGCAAGTGCAAAAGTAATTTGAAACAATTAGATACAAAGTTTTTATTTGTTTTTAATCATGCAGAAAGCCAAAGGCTTTCTGGCAATAAATAATTTTACGATTTATTTTTTATGAATCAAGATGTTGATTAATTAATTAATTGCCTTGATATTTGCCGTACTTTCAATCAAACTGTATATATAACAAAGCATGTAACGATCGCGATTGAAAAACTAATAAAAAAAAAACTTGGCGCAACGTTCAGAATTTTAAAACAAAATGCTTAAGTTCGACATAAGGTCTTATTTTGACATTCAAACGCATTTTGAAAGTTGTAATTTTTAATCTAGTTTAGTCGTAATTTAGTAAAATAAATTTAATAAATTCAGTTTTTCATTCAAAATTATTGAAAATTGATATGGGTGTAATCCGCACTGAATTTGCAAATGGAATTTTGGTTTAAGTGAAATTTTAGAACTCATCATAATGTCGAGTTTTCAGAAAATTTATCGAATTTTGAATTTTATGAAAGTAAGTTATTGTTTAAAAAATGTAAGTGTGCATTACTTTACAATTCTGAATTTCCGGAATAACAACTAATCAAATTTTCGAATTTCTACATTGTATTTCATAAATTTAAAAAAATCGTATTTTTGAGAACTTTCTCTAAAGACCTAGATTAAAAATGTTCAATTTCTGTGAAATATTAGCAACCATAATTAAACTAAGTTTTATAGTTCTGGGTTTGAATTTCAAAATGAAAAAATTTCATTAAAATTTAATTTTTTAAAGACGATTCTTTCGTCCCAAAATGTCATCAACTCATTTATAAATTTAACAAATTGGGAATTCGATACCCTGAAATAAACTTTAAAAAATTTGTTGTGTAGAGTATAATTTCATAATTTCATTTTTTTTAACTCACTCTCGGTTTAGAAATGTTTCAAAAATTTGTAAATTTACGTACTGTGAAATTCCTTGAAAAGGTTAATTTAAAAATTCAATCAGAACTGGTCTGTCCATAAAACGGTTTTTGTACTACAAAAATACCTAATGTTTAATTTGATTCCGAAATTAATAATTATAGAACAATTTATTGCAGTTCATAAATTTAAAAGCCAAAATTCTAAACTTCTAGAACTATCACGTTTCATATTCAAAGTGCAATTTTAAATTTTTATAAATTTTAGCTTTTCTCGTCTCACGTTTGAAAACATCAAAACTATTAATTTAGTTTGAAATCGTATTTCAAACGATTAAAAAAATTCGGGTTTTGATGTACTAAAATTTAACTTTAAGGAATATAATTTTGAAAAATTTTTAAAATCATAAATTCGAATCTAAAACCTAACAGTTTTAGATAATTTGAATACATTTAACGAATCTCGAGTTTTTGGATAATTTAACTACTTGTTAGAATTGTCCAAAACACTTCATTGAACTATACAAATTTTTAATTTTTAAATTGTTGAATAACGAAATTTCTAAAATCAAAAATTTTAAAACACTTTGGGCTAAAATTTCCTAAATTGCCAAAGTTATCATCTGCTCTCGTCTCAAGTTCAAATTCTTTAAAATTATAAATTTTTTGGAATTTTAATTAAAAATTTTAAATATTTTAAGAAATTTATCCTCGGTTCGAAAATATTCAAGCACAGTGTTTACTACCGGTATTTCGGTATTACTTGACAACAAAACCGAGATACCGGTATTATTACCGGTATTGTTTATGTAACACTTATAGAAACATGGAGCATTAAAAAAATAGTTTTAAATAATATACATAATCACCCTTATTATGATTCAAGAGTCGATCGACAATCGACACGACTCTGTATTGCGTTTTCGTTTTTTCATTTTATAAAAATATTATGGAAAGGGAAAAGACAAGGCAGAGTCGTTCGATTGTCGATCGACTCGACAATCATAATAGGGGTGAATAACATAATCAACCTCGATTTACTCTTTGTGCAATTTTTCTTGTTAACCTCATTGTTTATTATAACGTCAAGCCTTTCTTGCAATCTTGTCGATAAAGATTTCCCTTTGCGCTTGTGGGTTTCACTATCAACAGCACTTTCTGATGTTGGAGCAGGGGTTGACGAAAACCGTTTTATAAGAAGGACAATTATATTAACTATTTCTTTTCTAGTTAGTCGATAAAAATTGACGTCCGAGCCAAAAATACTATAGACTTGCTTATATTTGTGCAAATATTGCAAAGGGGAAGATAAGTTCGTCTTTCTATGATTCTGTGGACCAAAGAGGTTTTCATTCGGTCAGCTAATGGTGCTTCTCCTAAAGGTTAAACCATGAATGCCAGGGTAGCGTCAACAGACAGAAGAGTGGGATTCCTCTGCCACGACGCTTCTACTGCCAGTTTGACTGGGTAAAATCATAGTTAGAAACCGTTGATCATATTCTCTAGAAACGCCCGTTTCGGTAAAGCTAATAGTTGATTTGAGATGCAAATTCCTAATTTATAAAACTGCTCCATCATAAAAAGTAAGCTATTCCATCTTGTTTTTGGTTCTAAGATTACAGATAGGTCTTTGCCGAATTCAGTTTAACGTAAGATTTTAGACTAACATTTTTGGTGGGTGATCGCCGAAACAACTTTACAATCTTTCTAATTTTATTTATAATTGGAGCAGAATTATTGGAACGTCCTTTCTGTTGTTTTTTCATTCAGTTTGGTTTTTCATAGAGTGAAACATCAATCATATGAATGAGCTATACGGTTAGATTGTTCTAACACTCACAAAATAAAAATTATTATATTGTGTTACTCTTCCTGAACCTTGCTTTGTTTATAAATTTTCTAGAGTTTATAAAAAATTTAACTGTATACGATTCCTATAAGATATCTGACTTTAATTAAAATTCAATGAACATTGGGCGAATAATCAATAAAAATGTAAATGCCGAAATACCGGTATTGATCGCTCAAAACCGATACTTAAAAATGGTCCGGTATACCGGTATTTCGGTTTCCGGTATACCGGTATTGGATGCCCTAATAGTGTTGTCAGAAACAGAGAAAAATACTCTACTAACTTGAAATTCTCTTATGTCTGTCATCATTGTTCGAATATTACAAAGTTTTTGTAAAGCTGAATTCGAATTTTCACTTTAGTTGTCCGAATTTAAAATTGAAGGACTTTTAGAGGCACATTTTTAGTTCCTAAATATGAAAGTAAGAATTAGAAACTAGTTAACTGCATTTTTGTCGATGTAGATTATGAATGAAAAAACTCGATAATTCTCTAAAATTACAAGAAAAAATTTCAGTTTTCCAATATTTTCCTCCATTTCTCCGGAAAACCTAAATAAAAAGGAGTAACGCAACTGCGACTTTTTATTTCCAATGCGTTTTCTGAATAATTTACTTTTTGCAGTGAACTAGTTTCTCAAAAAACCACAGATATATTCCTAAATTTACATAAATTTCAGCTTATTTCGTTCCAAGAAATTCGGGCGTCAATTATAAATAAAATTTTAAACATGACGACCTTAGACTATAAAATTTAATTAATTGCAATTTAACGAATTTTGAGCGCTAACATATAATTTGATGAAGCATTTAATTATTAGTTTCAGTAATTTTTATGAATTTAAAATTTTCTGAAAATAACAAAAAAATTTCAAAGCCAATAATTTTGAGGTTCTGGATATTTACTACTAACCAGATCTGAGGGTGTATCGAATTACAATTCAGAAAACGAATTTTCAATTTTAAAGATTTTGGCAGTCTCCTGAATTAAGAAAATTCAAATCTGAATCTCAGTATTTTGGCAAGTCGTTTAAAAATTGAAAAGTGCAATTTGATTTAACGAAATTGTAATTATCACAAATTGTATTTCAAGAAACTTCTAATAATTTGAATTTCGATATCTGTTTATCAGAATTTTTACAAAAAGTTGAAGGCAAAATACAAACATTCCAAAACTTTTTATAAAATTACATCAGAAAGTCGAAACCAAACTTTATATGATTTTTAAAGTTTTGACTTTACGAATTCTATGAAATTTTCCACTAGCAAATTTCGAAGTAATTTAAGAAAATGTTTTTGTTTTACCATAAGAACATTTTACAATTTTGATTATCGAGTCAATAACATTTTTAACTATCAAATTTTGATGAATTTTCGCCAAACTTTTATTTGGTATTTAATCCAGAAAAATTCCTTACAACTTTATACATTTTTTATCTAGATAAAGGGGTGAAATTTGGAATTGTTCTTATCATTTTCTACTACACGTATTATTTGCTTCATTTTTCTAATGGCATTAGTAAGGCGGAATAATTTTTAGTAATATTTAGCCACGATTAGAACAGTAACAAACAATGTTAATAATTCTAGACAAATACAATAGTCTTCTTTGCGCAAAGCGTTCCATTGCTACACGGATTTCAGGAGTTGTCAATTTTATGATGTGAATTAAAAAAAAATTGTTGAATTTCTCTATTATGCTTGCACAAAAGGGAGGATTTGAGGAGTTCTCGATCTTAGAGTATGTGAAAGATACTCAAATTTTGTAAACTTTAAGGTATAAAACGAATTAAAATAAAATTCAGGTGACGTAAGTTCAAGAAGCCCTTAAAACAACGAATCCTTGCAATATTTTAATGTAGATATGGATTATTTAATAATTTTTAAAGTATTTAAAATTGTAAAAGTTTAAATTTTTTTTTTTTTTGAACTTTTAAAACTAATAATTAAAAATTGTATTAATTTTAAATTAATTAAAATTATAGAATTTCACTTAAATTACAATTATTTGACAAACGTACAAAATGTCTACAATACGTACGCATATTTGCCACAGAAATCACGTACCATCAATAAATTCGTAAAAAAGCCCATAAAATATTCCGTACTTGGGCATCACATAAAATTTCATTACCTGTAGGTAACGAACGTACATAATATAGTAAATACAATTTTATACTTGTCTCATAAATTTTCCAGTAAAAAAAACAATAAAAAAAAAAATCGATCAAATATATGTTGTGATATTATGCCTCCGGGTAGCACATCAAAAATTTTACCATTATTGACCTAAAAACGTTAACCGCACATAAAATATGTATTATGTCATTCGGCTATTTATTTCAGAATATTTTCAAAGTTTCTGAAAGGGTTAAACAAAACAAAAAAACAAAAAAAAACATTCAGTTTTTTCTTCTTATCGGCTGGTAAAATTTATGAACAGTTTTTATTTTATTTTTTAAATATTATTCTCTTGTGTATTTTTTTAACATTTTCATGTTTGTAAAATATTCGAAAATATATTCTGAATTGATAAGTGGGATCGTATTAGTGTTAGCTTTTTAAAAATTAAAAATATTTTTATTTTTTATTTTATGATTCTTAGTTGTCTACACTCGAGTTTTTATTAAACATTTTCATTACACTGTTATAAATGCAATCAGTATACATACGTACATACATACTAATGTAAAAGAACGAGAATATTGAATATTATATTACAATATTTAGTAAGGTTGGGTTTTTCATTAACTTTAGTTTTGTATTTTTTTTTTTCTTTTTTGCAATACCACCATTACACAAACTAACAAACAACCTACTCTTGCCAAGTCAGTCCATTCAGTTTTCATTTACATAAAAAAAATTTTTTTTTTTTAATCTGTCGCTTATTTTGCCCCAGTTTTAAAAATTTTTATTAAACGAAAGAATTGATTATAACGTGTGTGAAGGTAAATTTTTGTTGTGTGCCAAATGACATAAAAATGTATATGGAGTAGATTTCAATTAGTCTACTATAATCGGGTACCCTCATCTACTATATATTGTATTGTAAGTGTAAAGGTATTTTGGCACTAAATAATCTAAATTCTGAAGGCATACAAGTATTAAAACAATAACAAAAAATTTGTTCACTCGACCGAAAGAGAAAACCTCCACGCCCTCTGGCAGTGCTCAAATTGCAACTGGCTTTTAACATATTATGTTATGGTTTTTTTGTGTTGTGTTGTATTATGCTTAATCTTATTTCATTTTTTATGGTTTATTGTGAGGTTGTTTTTTTGTTCGGTTTTGATTACAGTCATAAAAAGCAAAGAAAACAATAATAATTATAATTATTATTATTATATGCGCTTATGATTTTATTAGTTGAAAAAAAAAAAAAACTATTATCACCCGCCACTGTATACGAGTATAAATATAGTGCACTTGTTTATTATTTGTCTACAGTTGGATTTCTTTGAAATATTGTTTTATTAGCACATCTCTTGCTCTCCCTGTTTCGAAGTCTTCTCGGTATTTTTTTCAAATATATACACAAATAAAAACATAATGCTTTTTTATGTTTTCCATGCGGTGGTTTGTTATGCCAAAGGCAATTTCCATCTTATGTTTTTAAGTTATTGCTGGTGTTGGCTCTTGTAAAAAATATAAAAGTTGATTTTTTTTTTATTTTGTTTATTAAGATCAATTGAATTATTTATTTTATTTGGTTTTAACTTTCAGTTATTATTGTGTTTGGTTAAATTAAATTATCGTCAAAATATGTCAAATGAATCAATTAAATAAGGTATACCTGAAGAGGGTTCGGAAACCCGAGGAAAACACAGGTAATAGTAGAAGTTCAAATAATCTTTATCATTTGTTTACTTTGAAAGTTTCCCTCTTGAAATCATAGAAGTTATTTCCTCTCTCAAATGCGCTATCTCAACCAGGAATGATAATATTAGCAACTTTAGTTTTTATGTTGTGAATTTTAGTTTTTCTTCGGGAATTTTTCGATCTAGGCTCAAAGGAGCACAGGTTATTCCTGTATTCAAAAGAAGAGATAAAAAAACTATTCAAATTATAGCCCAATCTATTTGTTTCTGTATTTACAAAATAATTGAAAAACTAGCTCATTCAAGAATTACTGAGTTCTTTAGTTTGCACTAAATCAGTAGTAGCTCTCACGATTTTAATGAACAGAAAATATCCTAGGATATCAACAAATTGAACCAAAACCAGGAAGTCAAACAATTTAATAGTGCGGAACCAATGTAAATTAAAGGGGCCAAGCTTAAGTCAATAAATTAAAAATAATTTTGATGGTTTGCCGATAATGTGCAAATTATTTGTCGAAAATTAATGATTTGTTGAGGTAAACAATCTTCTCAAATTAAGTTGGGCAAATTTTAGGAAATTTGTTTATATTTCTCTCTATTTAATAGAATTTCGAATATTGTTTGGAATTTAATAAATTTTCTATTAATTCAAAAGACCGCAACATGAGACAGTGCTAACTTCAATTATTTTGAAATATTTTTAAATTAATGTTTTCACTGTTTGTCGTTCGCTTTTGTAGATGTTTCAATTTGTATTTGCTTTGCTTTTGCGCATATCAATTGCAATAAGTGTCCGAATGTCATTCTGATGTTGTTCGTCTTATTTCGTTTTCTATATCAAGTAGTTGCCGTGTTGTTTGTGTTGAATTATTGGGAGGAGGAATATTAAATTTAAGTCCTTTCTCCAGTAATATTTTTTCTTGATTATTAAAGGTGATGTCTGTCATATTATGTACTCTATGGTACAATTTATGATTTATCTGTATTTGTTCATTGCTGATCTCCGTTGAACAATCAGGTCCTAATACTATTTAACAACACAATGATGCAGCTCAGCAATCTTAACCAAAACATAAACAACAAACATCCGAACATAATATTTACTCTAGAATCAGAGACGAACAAAGCCATTAATTTTTTAGACTGGACAATAACAAATGTTAGCAACAAGCATACATTCAAAATATACAGAAAAGACACGCGAATGGATCACGCCATTGACAAATAATCTAACGCAACGTTCAACTTTTTAATAAATAGACTAAACACGATCCCGATGAACAATCAGGACTATACGGAAGAACTGGAAATCATTAAAACGTAGCAATAAAAAACGGCTATAGCACGGACTTAATCGACAAAATGAACAATAGGTATATTTGCAAGAAACAACAAAATATGATGTTCACGTTAAACAAGCAAAATGAATAAACAGAGAAATGCATCACTATAGAGTCAACAACATCAACAAGAATATAACGAATGTTTTTAAAAAACACGGGTTTTTAAAATACACCAATCGACACCGGAATCTATACGAATACATGTAATGATTGCCCCAAATTCTACATCGAACAAACTGGCAGAAGTTTTTAAGTTCGATTTACATAACAGAAACCGGAAAACCAAAAGTCGATCCAAAATATGTACAACACTTGCGACCACAGAAAAACATAATTAGACTGCATCAACATAAACTTACAGGTATTACACAGAATACAGAAAGGATTACTAATGAACAGATTAAATGAAATGGAAATATACAAGCAACGATATAACTCATTTTTACTAATTGAAAAAATTGGCCGCAACAAAATGTACGACCTCATTATAAATCCGCAACAAATATCATTTTGCACATACAAAACAGTGATCTAAATAGGTACATCATTATAGTGTTACGGTATAATTTTTCGGGAAATAAGGATAACTGTAGCGTCGAATCAATTTTGTGAAAAATTGGTAGGCAGTTTGTTTGCCCCTACTATAAATTAATATTGCTTGGATAAACGTCGCTTTTAATTACGTGTGTTTCACCTTTAGTAGTGGGTTGATTTAAACCTTCATACGCCAAAGTATTGTATATACGTCTACATATGTGGCATCTACCTTTTATAATTGTGCACAATGGACAACTCCCTGAAACTGTCTTTGAAGTTGGTGGTGTTGATTCGGTAACTATGAGGACCTTACTTGCGATACTGGCTTACTTTCCGTATAAACTGAAACTGAATCTAACGCATCATATCGTTTATTGAGGAATACGCTAAATTTACTTATAGTTGGATATTGCGACGATATTGGCTCCTGACCATAGCATTCGAGTATGATCTTGATTTATTGCCAATTGATCCATGCGATAGTCAATATAAAAATATAAACCTCTTTCGGTCATACCTTTTGAGGATTTATTTGGCTGTTTCACCAGAAAATAAGCTCCTTAAGTACTGACATTTTTGTACTGCTGGGTAATCTTACTACCCCGAAAATGGTGGTACGTATAATTATTTTAGCTCTATTTCAGTTGATGTGGTTGCTTGTGTCTTTGTATTCAGCCTGTTTTAGCGTTAAGAGTATAGTTAAGAGACTTTAATTTGCGAACTGCATCTATGCGAACCTTTAATTAACGTAAATTTTATCCTGGTCATATGTACATTCCCTTTATTGTACCGGGAATTTTGTACCTGTAAAAACCCTTTGTTCCGCGATGAATTAATTGTGGCATAGTCGCTTGTGTTTTAACTATTGTGGTTAGACTAAATATTTGTCGAATAAGTCGTTCGTTTGATTTTTCGGCCATTTTCGGATAAAAATTGAAAAATTCGGGAGCTCATACAAATTCCTTCCAAAGGTAAACATCAATAAGATATTGGTCTATTTGGCAATCGAAATGCTGCAACAAGGATATCCTCCAAAATATCCGCGGAAAGACTCTTGGTGATACTGTGGTAATTGTAAAGCAAAATGAATCTTCAAATTACTAACTGTTTGCCAGGACAACATTTGTAATATTATATTTGAAAATTTACGATGCATCAACTTCAACTTTTCAAACATGAACAAGAATTAAAAACTTGCCCTTTTGCGGACATATCCACACACCAAACAAGAGTTGTGGTTATATGAGTAGCCCAAAGTAGAGATTGAGATTGAGAAATTTTGCCCGAGAATTCCCAGGAAACTGATCCAGTTTTAAACTCTTATTTCCCGGGATTTTCTTTTATTTGTCGGGATCGAAGAAAAAATTCTTTAGAATAATCAATTACAGAGTAATATTGATAAGTTTAGAATCCCTTATAATTTTACAAAAGGATTACAATAACTGATTTTAACGATTCCAACGAGAGTACTAGGGCCTTTGGGTCACCTGTGGCAAAGGAATAAAAAGAACGGAAGTACATAATAAATGTTACCTCGTAAAATAGTGCTGGTAAAAGTCCGCGAAATTTCAAATTATTTAACAACTGACTGACTCGAAATTCTATTCTTCAAAGCTATATGTTGCGGTTTGAGAAATCAGAATTCCACCTAATTGCTTAACAGTAAGACTAAAGCGAAAAAGCCAATAAATATTAACAAAAATAATTAATTAATACAAAATAAATAATTCAACATGACATATGAGAACAGAAAGAGACAAAACATTAACTAAAAATTTTGTGTTCTTCAATAAGTAGAACAGATCCATAGGTGACAGAGGCGGCTGGTTCATAAATGCAATGAATGCATTGGGAGCTTTCAGTTCTTTCAACATTAAAAATTTACTGATGGGAAAAAATGACATTCGATCTATCACGAGCATTCACAACTCATTGTGCTGATTTTACTAAACATGTTGCGAACAGTTGGCTGACCTAAAAGCAGTAAGTGCACAATTCATAAATTTTTTTTATTTATTTCTCCGTCAGTTTTCTGTGCAAACCGTAACCAAAATCAGTCTCAATGATCACTTGCTCTTCAGCTAATTTTTAAACATAAAAGTACCCCACCAACTTTTAAGCAACATTTTCATAAACCACAATGCAAAAACTTCTGTTCACTATTTAAATGGAGAGAGAAAAGCAGTTCTTTTAGTGATATTTAGGGTACTATAGAAGTTATGTTTCTGATTATGACATTGATTTATTAATGATCAAAAAACAAGATTTTTGGTTTTTGCGAAATTTAACATCGATCAAGTTAATACTGGACGGACAAATTAAAATTTTAGATTTGAGGCATAAAAATGTTTTTAAATAAAATTGTATTGAGCAAGTAAACAACCTGCAGTAAAGAGTCCAAAATGAACTTTAATCTAACTGACCCATCACTACTAATCCTATAGCATTTCGAAACTCAAACCTTTGCAAATTTCGAGTAATATTAAAAAAATATCGAATATACCCTCAAAACTTTGAATAAACTTAGAATCCTAGTATAAAATAATCTCAAAAATTTAACAAATCACAAAGAATATCGAATAACTTTACGCCCATTAATTTAAATTAATTCAAATACCTCACAATCTGGAATTTCAAGAATCTCATCCAAGTCCGGTGCCATACACCAATTTTGACCCGGCGCATTTGACTAAAACGAAAGACCAGCCGCCAATAGTTGGTGGAGATGCAGAATTTAAGAAATTTGTTTCTTCAACGGATTATCGTTTAGGATGCAGGAAGGGACCAAATTTTTAAATTACAACATGGATCGTATGCGATACTTCAAAATGAAAGTTATTTTTAAAATAGACAAAACTTATGAAACCTCAAAACATAAGGTTGCGAAACGCGCATCTCAGCTAGGTTTTAAGAAAAACTCAATTGATCCTTATAGTGTTACACGATCTTGGCCAAACAGGATTATAACGATTTATAACTCAATAATCAAAATCTAGTAGTAGAAACATTGAAATATTCATATTTAATCAACAATTTACCACCATCTTGTATGAGTGAACGCTCCATGGCCGACCATTGATCAAACATGGTGATCGCTCTCTTGTACCTCACCATATTTCGTAAAAAAGAGTGAAAAGAAAGCAAACAGGAGTAATTTACTGCTGTTAAAAACACATTTAAAGAGCCGAAGTTTTCATTTTTTAATATGCCATCTCCAACAAAATTTCTCAATTGGTCACGCGTAGTACATCTGGGCTTTAATAATCTTAAAATTAAATAAAGTTTCTCGTGAAACTATAAGTATTATCATTTATATAAACCGAATGAAGATTGATAAAATTAAAAATGTTGCTTATAATCGAGTTTATGTATGTCACCAGGGCCGGCGCTAGACAATTTCTCACATAATGCACTTTACTAAAATATTACTACTCCACATTGCCTCAGAGATCGGATTTCTAATGCGTTTTTTAACTAAACTGAAAATCTGTCCACATTAAATAAGACGAAGAATGTGGCACCGTCTTGTTGAAACCACATATTGGCCATATCAATATCATCCAATTTCGGCAGAAAGATCTGTGTTATCATGTCGCAATATCGAGCACCAGTAACAGTCACTGCTTGACCAGCCTCATTTTCAATAAAGTATGGTAATGAAAACACGCTGTTGTATCGTGTAACGCTCCATTTTTACTAACCCTAAATTCTCAGTTGTCAAATCGTTTTTTTTTTCAGGGTTACCAACAATTTACTGCACAAATGGCGGCAAATTCAAATCTTGTGTTAATTTTGGGACACCCTATACATCTGACAACATAAATGTACAAGACGGGCTGTCCCTATACATTAGGGATTACTAGTGTTAGTGATGTCGCCGTATACAAACATGACATAAAATATAAAACTCACTAGCACACCGATACAAGTCAATGTACATTTGTTTTATGAGCAAGACTTGTATAAGACATTTGTGTTGGTTTTCAATAAACAAATTATTTACAAACATACATGTTTTGTACTTATGTAGGAATGTATGTATTTATTGCAACCAATACTTTAATATAAATCTAGAAGGCATTGATTTGACTGTTCAAAATCTGTGGTGATTTATTTACAATCATATTTAAAATGCAACGCCAAAAAGAGGCAAAGCTATATCAGTATCATTTAGCGACTTTCCAATTCGATTTTGTTTTTATATCACTACTAGATTAACTCTACCATACAAAATTAAATTCAATTTTGTTCTCTATCGAAATTTTATTTATTAGCCAAATAAAACCTAGCAAGTCAAAGTCAAGGCAATTATTCAAATAAGGCCTATAGAAAACTATTGCCGTCTTACTTTGGTCACTGGAATAGTTATTGGTATAAAAATAAAAATGCAAATTATGCTCAAAATAAAAACCGAAAATAATTTTCTTTTTACTTTTATCAATTGACATTAAAAATTAAATAAAAAAACAAAAAAAAAATTTCAAAAATATTCCTAGAATAATTCTATACCAACAAAAACTAGTTTTGAAACTATTCATTCCGGAATGAAAATACATGGCATTGTTGTTGTAAAATGCTCAAAGTAAGACGGCATATATTTACAAAATGTGAAAGCCAAAGAAACGATCAAACTAAGCAAAGTGTTTTTAATTTTAGGATTTATTTATTTTTTTTTCTATAGGAATTTGACGTCACCAAGAGCAGTGCACAAAATTTCTATATTCGTCTGTCGATTTTCGCAATCTGATTTTTTATTTATTCATATGGTTCCAAACTTACACACGTCAATAAAATACAGCCAATAGGCTTTTACATCGGAATTATATTTTGCTTTTTATCATGTAATAATTTCAAGTAGACTGTAAAATAATTGAAAATCTTGATTTTGTGTTTTTGGGCCAGTTTCTCAGATGTATGTCAGAGGCTTCCCGTTTTGGAGTAATTTCTTTGCTGAGCGCTATTCATCGTGAGCAAAGCCTTGCGAGCTTCTCCTCTACTATACGTTAAATAATTTATCTAATTTTAATTTATTGTCGACAAATACTCCAAGATATTTAATACGATCCAATTGGATGACATTGACTAATAAGCACTTATGGTAACATTAACTAATAATAAATTATTAATTAAATCTGCCGAAATTTATAAATTTTGGCATATTTAATTAATAATTTATTATTAGTTAATGTTATCATAAGTGCTTATTAGTAAATGTCATCCAATTTCATTTAAATTTAATTTGTTTAGTTTTACCCATTAATGGTATAATCTTTAAAAGTGATTTTGTAATTTGGATACAGATGTCCCAAGTAGCACGAGTGAGTTGGTATAACGTTGTACTGTAGTTGGCTAAATGACTACTGGTCGGCTAGTCAACGTTGTGACAATGGTATGACAACTGAGATACAACGTTATTGGGGAATAAATTTTGGGTTGTAACAACGTCGTAATAACTATTATCCGACTTGTCAATTGACCATAGAATACAAGTCAGGAAATAGATATATTGACCACTATTTTGTTTGTATTTTAGCAGACAGGACAACTATTTTTTATAAAATATATAAATAATCATGTTGTCTTCTTTTATCTTATAAATATAATAATTATTTGTCTATTTCCTTTATCATCTATTTCATTATTTACGACTTTATGAAAATTTACTTCATAATAATTGTAAATGTAATTTTCACATTCCCTGTAATAATGATAACCCAAAAATCTGGCAAGATACGACATATTTTTATAAACAAAGCAAGTTTTATCGTAAATGTGCACCTATCAGTGAACTAAAAACTCATGCGCCTTATAAATTCGTCTTTTTTAAAAATATATTTCTGTTATTTCAAAAATATTTTTATTTTAGGTTGACTAAAATTTTCTAAAATCAATTTAAACCATATTGAAATAATCCCCACCTTTAAAATAATGATATTACAATAATATTTAGTCATTAGAAGTATGAAAATCAGAATTTAATTTTCAAAAAATACAAATTTTTATATGCATGTATAATTAAAAATGGCGAACTTCATATTATGTATTAAAATATATTTAAACCACTAAAAAGTTAGATTAATAACCAATTTATAACAAATTCGACTCAAAAATTACAAATTTGTTATTTTATTTCCAAAAAGTTACTGTCACGACGGTCTAGTCATTCTCCCGACGATTTATTTAATTTTATTACCAAATTTTTAAGAATTCAACTGTAAAGATATTTGCACACCAAATAAGTTATATTGAATTGCGTTGTGCATTCACCAAAAATTCCTTAACGACAAAAAAGAAAAACTTGAGATAGTTAATTTAAAATTCCCTGAAAAAGACAAAGGAGACTGTATGGATACAAATGTATTTGATTTTTTATGATACATTCGCGAATTATAAAAAACATGATTAAAACTTCAAAAACGTAAAACATTTGTGTTATTTATGTTGATAATTATTCATTAATTAAATCCTTAGTATAACACAAAAATTATGATTGACCTATTTTGGAAGATAAAAGAAGTTGAAGTCAGAAAAACTTTTTTATATTAAATTATTTATATAAAAATTGACATTGACATGACACAATAAGGTTGTTTCCCGATGATGTAATAATGTAGGTCACAAAATATCTTTTTTGTCAATTATTTCACTAAATTGTATGCATAAGTAAAAAATGTTATCTTGTGGTCGTGCAGGTAACCACAAAATATTTAGGTTGGATATTGGTTTTTACACGACAAAAAAGTTGCTAGGTAGTCATTAAATACCGCATAATACGACAACATAACTAAATAATCGGTACACGGTTATAAAATACATATTAGTCGGTCAATAGTTGAAAATAGTCAAAAAAAGTTGTCAAGTAGATATAAAATAACGCTCTGGCGGCTGCTAACATATAACGTCGCATTGTGGTCGTGCCGACGAAAAAATAAAAATTGTTATTTCGATGTCAAACAAGTGAATTTATAGAAATTTGTGACGTTGTACCGACGTCGGAAACGGGTTATAAAACTATAAAGTTATTTAGTGCTACTTGGGGTACACATCATTTTCAGCTACTTATAAAAGTGTGTCATCTGCAAACATTATTACTGGTGCGAATTTCATAGCAGACACAATGTCATTTATATACAAAATGGGTGGGGGGGGGGTTGAGGGGGGGGGATTGAGGGGGGGGTTGAGGGGGGGGGGGGTTGATTTCTGTAAAATCATTTTTTTTATTGACGGCCGGTTTAATTGTAGAGTAGTAAACACCAACTTATTTTCAAAATTATTTTAATTCGTTTGATACCTTAGAAGATGGAAGCTGCTGCCCAGACCCCCGAGTTTCCAGGATATACAGAAATTCTAGCATTTATAGAATTAAGTATAAAATCGTTTTTTTTTTTCATAAACACACTAAAATCGAAACTCATCAAAGCCACTTAGCATTAGACCGATTTGCACAAAGGTGTCTCGATATTCAATTTTGCATGATCTTTTTGCTTTTTAGATGTTTTATGATTCTCGTTTGGAACTTGATAGTTCAATCTTTTCTGTATATCTCATAAATACCTTCGTCGACCTTCCAGACACAGATCAAAGAGATTGAATCTTTATTATCGCTTCTTCTGATAGTTCCACCACAAATGTTAAAAGATATGTCGTTTTGTAAGCGTTTCGTTATATCAACTTGAAATTTTATCTATGCGAGCTGCGCGATCGCTGAGGGCGCAACATTTTTAAGGGTGCCAACTTTTAACCGCAAACAAGTAAAACAGAAAGAGGCAAAAATGCTGATTCAAAAATTGGGAGCTCAAGAAAAATCATACACCGAAAAATTGCTGTAGTTATAGGACTTTCGAGTCGCAAATGCTGTAAAAAGGGAGAATGGCGATCGCCTCATTTCAAAAATCGATAATTCGTAGAAGACTGGTGGAGAGAAATCTTCATGGTGTGGTTTTAGAACAGCGCGAAGACTACTTCTCTTCATTGTTGAACAAAAATAATGTTAGGGAAAGTATTCGGTATTCGATTTGCAAAAGATAATGCTGATAGTGAAGGTGATAAGACTAATAAAATGGACAAACTTGTTTTGGAGCGGCTCAACAAAAACTAACTTATTTGTTTCCGATGGTAATAAATAGTATATGCATAGGCCGAAAAACAAAGCATTTTTCCCTCGGCATTTCAAAAATGTAGGGAAATTTGTTGGGGAGAGTTATATGCTTTGGGAGATGTCGCTCCCAGTGGTGTAGTACCCGTCTACCTGAATGATTCTCTTAAAAATATGATTTACCCTTTTTCAGATGGCAATAAGCCCCTGAGATATTTATATGTGCAAGACAATGAGATAGAACGGCAAAACGGCTTTTTAGAACAAAAATATCCAACTTTTGGCTTGACCAGTGCAATCCCTCGGCATGAATCCAACTGAGCATCTTTGGAAAAACCTTAATGTAGCCCGTTTAACTGTAAGTTGACCGAAACCTAGTTTTAAATTTAACTGTAAATTTTAGGTATGTTTCCCGGAAAACTTGATAAAAATAAATTTTTTCAGTTGTAAACATTTTGACATGTAATAGAGTAATTACCATCAACTCAACCGAATGTTTGAGAATCTTCATCGCGGGAGGATATTTTGAACATAAAGTAAATAAGCAAAGTTTTAAAATTATCGATAAATTGATAAATTTGAAGATCTTTATCGAAGTATCGATAATTCAATTTAAGCGAAATTTACAATGCCTGCCTCAAATTTATTTTAATGTCACGTTATAAGCAATTCCTTATTACTGTTTTAACGATAATTTGAATGACTAAGCTTGCTTCACCCATGGTCAAGATTTAAAATGTATTTTCCAAAATAGTTCTAATAAACTGTCGTATCCTCATACTCTCGAAACACTGCGGTTTGGCAAAACGAGTTCAGCTAAAAATAATTACCAAAAGGTAGGTGCTTTTAGAGGTCATTTGTAATGAACAATATTACTTCTGCTTTAATTTTTCAAAATATTAATTATGGAATAATATATAATCCAGGCTCAAATTCATCAGGACAAAAACCATGATGACAACTTGCATCTGGTGAAATATCTTCCTTGGCGTCCTTTGAATATTAATCGATAAAGTGTTTGTTTAAAAGAAATTCGGTCTTATTTACTCTCATTGTAAATCTAGAAGGTGAATCAATCGACATTTTTAAACTATTTCGATTAAATTTTACTTGTTTACATATTTATTGAGCAAAAAATAGATCTTATCGCTGAAATGACCTGCAAAACTGATATTAACTCGCAAACGGACCTTGCAACAGCGGCAGAATTAATACTTAGACTTTTAAAACAAGTCGAATATTGATGCGCTGACGTTGGCTGCTTACTGAATCAGAAGGTCTCTTTAATCTTTTCTACAGATTGATAAATTTTTTCTCTAAAGAGTTCCGTAAAAATCGGTCGATTGATCATCTTTTCGAAGATGGGGAAATATTCGATAATTTAGCAAATCGCAAGACTAGAAATATGACAACAAGATCAATTTTCCAAAGCAAATTTTAATTTTTTTGTTTGGTTCGCAAATATTGTATTTTGTTTCTTTCATATTAAAATTGCTTGCTAGCCAGACGATTCTGTATTCCTTTCTTTCCAGTATTCCTTTCTTTCTTAAAAATAAAAATAATAAAATGGGCGGTTCAACAAATTTCGCGCAGGGCGCTCAGATGCCTCGAGCCGGCACTGATTTTATCATTGTGTCATTTCATAATGCGCTGTTTTATCTTTTGTCGTTTCATCCGTTTGCCGTTTCCCATTTTGACTAATTTACAATTTTTAATAGAAAGAATATGATGATCTCTAATTTTTGACTATTCAAATTGATTACTTCTGTTACAAAATCGTTACATATTACTAAATCAATTAATGTAATTAATACAAAATGTATTAATTAGACAAGTGTTTGGCTGTTAAACCATTTGAACAGCTAATTATTTCTAATTAATCAAATTACCACATTTGGAAATATATACAATTTTATTTTTACAACTTTTTAAGAACAAATTTCATTATGATTTTTTGATAGGTTAAACTTCCATATTTGTGAACAATGAGTTAAGGGTTTTCTTAAGAAAATCCGTATCTTAAGGCTTGCCAAATTGATTACCAATGTCACTACTATTGTTTGGTACGTTTATATTAAGACTAAAAGCATGCCAAGTCATTTAAGGCATAACCTTTGCCTTCCACACGGTCTATATTTGTCAAATTGCCATATTGCTCGGATTTTTTTAAGAAAGTCCTTACATTAAGATTTTCCATATTTATCACCTGTGACTATCTTTGTATGTCTTTATACCCATAGTAAAATTCGTGATAAATAAGGAAAATCTTAGGATACGGACTTTCTTACGGACAGCCCGTATGACTTTGACCAGGTCAGTAATTATGACTTTCTCAAGAAAATCCTAAAACTTCATATTCACAAAAATGGTAATTTAATAAAGTGAAAAGCATTAGATTTTCAAATCGTTTCGCATGCTTGTATTCTTAGTTCAGACCAATCAAAAAATTATAGTGTTTTGTGATAAATATCCGAAATCTCCAGATAAGTTTTTTCTTTAAATTTTGCCTGATTATACTTTAGATGATTACGACAATTTGATACCCTTGAATTATTTAATTAATTTTAATTAAAAACAAAAGTTTTAAACATTTTTGTTAAGAAATTTTCGCATTAACCTTCTTTCTTTACTGCTACATACACACTTATGTTCTTTTTGTTGCTTTAATTATAATTTAGGATGAACTTCATAAGAGTAATGTAGCTTCTGAAGCTCATACTTAATTAATCTTATTTTTATTTTTATTTTTTTTTTTGTAATTCCAAGTTAAGGCTTGGAGAATGGTATAGTACTGCTTTTATTCCAGGTTTTAATCCTTTTAATCTCCTTAATATGTCGCGAATAATTATTGAAATGAAACCTGGTATCTTCAAAATCAGGTGTCACAAAGGTTTCCAACAACAACAAAAATTACGGCTTAGATACTTCTATCAACACCGGAATGTCTTCATAATGTTAAAAAAGGCTTGATATGGTTGAGTATAACATTTATTACTTAGATTTATTAACGAAATCCATGATTCCGGTGTTTGTGGATATTTCACTTTAAATTAATAAACGCCAAATAATAAAATTTTTTAAATATTTATTTAATTAAATTTTAATTTTGTATTTCTATATATTTGTATAGAATATTTGTTCGCTTCAATATCGATTTCGATGATATAGCACTATCATCAATTGATTTACTTATTGAATTATTTTTTGAATCCTTTATATACTAAATTTTTTTTGGAATTTCCATGGATGCGCTGTAAAATGTTTGATTCAGGAATTATTTTCTGGTTACGTTGATTGTATGTTGAGTATTAAATCGTATAGTTTATTATGTTGTTCAACATAAATCGGTTGTCTTTATTTTTAATAAATTTCGAATTCTTCGGTTCGACTTAGCACATCTCCTTTCTTCATTCTGTGTATTACTTGTAAATTTGTTTCAAAATTTGTGTAATTGTGTTGTGTAGAATTTATATGCTGAGCGAATTTTGACTCATGGATGATTTTGCCGATTGACTTAACGTGCTCCCCAATTCTTTCTTTAAACGGCCCTCCGTTTGTCCTAAATATAACGCTTGACAATTTGAACATACCCCGTATCCAAAGTTATACGATTTTCCTGTTCTTAATAAATGTTTCTAATTTATAGTTTTGTGCGTCAGAGTATAACCAAAATGTTGAAAGACTTTTTGAATTTTTTTCTAGTGTGACTCCAATCATTTTGAATATCGAATTTCTCTTCGTGCTTAAAATAATTTTGACGTATGATTACTTCCAATAACGCGATAAACTCGTTTATGATTTGTGCGATATGTAATATTGTTTCTTCTACTGGGATGTTCATATACATAATTGTAACATCAAAAGTTGCTAATTTTGCGTTCCGTGCTTTGTTGACTTTCTCAATTTTGTTCACCAGTTCCAAATTATTTTTAACGGAATGGTCATTTTCCATATAAATATTGTCATATAGCCATTGGTTTAAGTGTTTTGCAATTTTGAAGGCCGGCGCTGAGGTGAAGTTCACGATCGGTCTCATTGGCACATCCAACTTATGAATCTTCGGCATGCCTATGATTATCGGGATTGTTGGTTTAATCACTTTATTTTGTCGGATTTCTCTACTGTTCATAAAATGCCTCGAATTACTGATAACCTCGACTTGCTGATGGCCGTTTTATTTTCGCTATTATGTGTAGCTGGACCTTGACCAATTTCGTTCTTAATTTTGTCCACTACTATACTCCTAATATCTGCTTGATGTTATAAATTTGTTTTTGTGATAGTGTTCTCGATGTTCATTAAGACTCTCCGTTGATCATTGGAATTGTTAAGGGGCGCTATATTGTACTTCATTGTTGTCGAATTGAATACTCGTGCGGTTCTCAATCATATGGTGGAATTGATGGGTCGTAGTTAGTACGTTCGACGAAGAATTTACTATGTGATTTCTAATGGTAACCATCTCGTCTAACTTCCTCCTTATGGTATATCTCTTCGGCTGCAATCTCCTTTCAACCAGCTGACTGACATGTTCCAATATTTCGATGTATTCTTTATAATGGAAACCTCTAGCAATCTGTAACTGTAGATTATACACTTCCATCGCTAATCTGTTGAATTTCGTATATGTATAGCATTTTGCATTTTAAAAAAATTCAAAAAGCCTTTTAAAATTTTGGTTATACTCTGGCGCACAAAACAAATAATAAATTAGAAAAATTAATTAAAAACAGAAATAACGTAACATTCGATACGAGGGTTTACAAATTAACATGTTCAAATTGTCAAGCGTTTTATTTAGGACAAACGGGCCGATCCTTTAAAGAAAGGTTTAGGGGAGCATGTAAAATCAATCGGCAAAATCAAACCTGAGTCAAAATTCTCTCAGCATATAAATTCTACGCAACACAATTACACAAATTTTGAAACAAATTTACAAGTAATACACAGAATGAAGAAAGGGGATGTGCTAAGTCGAACCGAAGAATTCGAAACTTGTTATAAATAAAGACAAGTGATTTATGTTGAACAACATAATAAACACTGCAACAAATAAACTTTACGATTTTATACTCAACCTACAATCAACGTAACCAGAAAACAGTTCCTGAATCAAAAATTTTACAGCGCATCCATTGAAATTCTAAAAAAATTTTAGTATATAAAGGATTGAGACATACGAAATAATTCAATAAGTAAATCAACTTGGTGGTATAGCATCGAAATCAATATTGGAGCTACACACAATATTGTAGACAGCACAGTTTCTAACATAATTGTTGAATGGATCCACATTAATCGTTGTTTTCAGTTCTTCATTAGGTTTGACACAATTAATTCATTTGAATAAATCACCACTGTTGCACTCCCAAATATCAAGTTCCAGGGCTTATTTTCAACATACTCTAATACTTTTACAAAATACTTTAAGTGTGGGTAAAACCTTGACATTTAAAGCATCTTCTTAGCTTTATAGCATGATAAATCTTGCATCGCTCCCAGCCTAGAGCAACTATTTTCATGTTCATCACTTTTTATTATGATCTAATATCTAACATAATTTTTATGTAAATTATATCGTTGCTTTTCACGTTTTCAACCATTTTTAATTCGTTTTGAGTAATAGCTTTTTGAATTAACTTCCCTCTAAATAAAATTTTACGATATTCACTATTTGCTTTAAATTTTAAAATTTGGTCTATCCAGCATGTGTGAGTATAGTAACTAATACGTAAGGAAATATTAACTTTCTTGTTAGTATAAGTATAGAATTAAGCTAACATTTGACCGGATATATTCCGCCGTCAAAACTGTAGAAAACATTTTGATGAAATTTCTATAATTATGGCTAACAACTTTCAAATCTAACAAAACACAAAAAAAATAGTTTTCTATGCCGTAACCCATTCATAAATCTTTCGAATTTATAACATTTTGTTATTTTCACACAATTCAAACAATTATGAATGTAATTTTTGATTATTACTATTATTAGTTGTGCTATTTTTCGTCTATATACTAATCTATTATATATTTGAATATATGTATGGTGTACATAGGTATTTATGTATAAATAAAACAATAATAAAATAAAATAAAAATAACAACAACCATAGATAATTTCTACTTTATTGTTAATATATATTATTATGATTACATTGTACAACTAATGACCATGACAAATGAACAGAACACTGCCATATCAGCTACTGTATGTACATGTATAAACTATATATAGAAATCTTGTTATTTTCACACACAATACGAATTAATCAAAAATGAAAAATCAAACTCCAACCAACCACTATTGAACAGCGGGAAACTGTATGTTCTCTCTCGGAATATATATTGCTGTACGTACATATATCAACATGATCACCGCATCATTATAATCATCATAATCATTATAATATAGCAAAATGTGCCAACATAATTTTTAAAGTCGAGTCAAAGCAAAAAAACAGAAATACGATTTTTTTTTTGCGAAGATGCAAAAGCATAAAAAAAGATTTAAAGTACTGTACAGTTACAGATAAGAAATTGTTTTTTTTTTTGTATAAAGCATATATGGGCCCTACCTCTTCATATCCATTTATATAACCGGTCTCCTTGCCATTCAAAAAAAAAACTCTGTTTTTTACTTAAAGGTGATGACAAAAATGATTAATAATCTTGGCATTTATCATCTACTCGTACACATTTATGTACTCTCGATCACAGGAAGGAGAATCATAATATGAAAATACTCGTCTCGTAATACTCATGTAACAATAATAAAAAGACACCTACAGTTTCAATTTCTATTGAATTCTTTTTTTTTTCCAATATATCGATTATTAATAATAATCATTATTATTAATAATATTTTTTTTTGGGTTGGTTATATACAATTCGAATAAAATAAAAGGATTGGTTTATTTATTCTTAGATTGTTTGAATGCAATTAAAACAGAAAAAAAAACAACAACAGCAACAAAAAATATAATGAATGAAATCGAAATAATGGGAAAACACACGGTGAGTTAATTTTTTTATTTCCAACTTCGCTATGGGTTATTATCAATTACATTCCTGAATTAAAATAAAAAAAATAAAAAAATAAAAATTACCGTGAAGTGATGAACCAAAACTAAAAGTAGTTGTTGTTTTTCTCCTATCTTCCAATCATTATGTCGAGATTCTCGTCGCTCTGCCACTGTGTATGTTGTGACACTGAATATACCATTTTATTATGGATTAATTATAAATTTGTCACACCACATGCTGCGTGGTAAACAAAAAAAAAAAATATTTGATTTGTTACAATTAAAAAAAAAAAATAGTTTGAACATCAATCAAATTACGACAGTGGTGAGCGTATCATTGATTTTAATATGAAATTTGTTTAAATCATAAATTCGCTTGGCACTGTTACATAGGGAACTGGTTTTAACAATACACAATTTGCCGGTTTTAGTGAAATATTTGGATTGAGTTGGGATCTCTACTTATTATATCTGTCCACTTTATTTCGGAGGGGCTTTAAAATGTGTCGATTAGATTTTGATTTTTTACCAGTTGCTCATCGAAACTAACAGTACACGCGTGTTATTTTAGCTTCGGTAAAAAAAATCGAATTTCGGCTAGTATTTTACTTTGCATCAAAAAATTAATATTGTCGCACAAAAAATTATGATTCGTGCACAAAAACTATTCTTCTAGACGCTATTTTATCCATTCAAGAAACATACTTTGTACAGGGAGGAGTTGCCTTCGACTTTCACGTCGTCGATCGTTTATTTTCGTTCTATTTCAAATTTGAGAAAATAAAATTCCCTGGGTGGAGAAAACTAGGCCAATCAATAGTGGCGGCATGGAAATATTTATATTACAGGGTGTCATTTGTTTCCATTGAGTGTGTCTGGCAAAATTGGTTAAGAATTGGAGGCCAAGGACAAAGACATCATCTGGAAGGAATTGCTCTTTGAAGTACGCAGAATTCAGATTATTTTTAAGGTACTAGCATCCGAGAAGTTTACCTTCCAAATATGTCGATGATCATATACCGTCTTATGGTAACTGTTAATAAGCATTTCTACGTTATTCGTACAGTGATCTATCAAGATTCGACATGTAAATTGCCGTAAGCTAAGAAGTCTGAGAACTTAAATACAAACAAAATGCTTGACTCGAACCAAACTGCTAGGGCGATTACACTTGAAGATACAATTGCCGTAATAACTTAACACGATTTTAAACTTTGGAGCAAGCAATCAGAGCTGAATGTGAATGATAAATAAACGGCAGTCCCTCCTATAGGTCAAAGGTGGCCCGATCAGATATTAAAATTGGTATATGATGAATTATGTCCCAAGGCAATGATCTCTACCAGATTTCGGTAGCTTTGGAGGTTGTAGGATAAATTATGTCGAGGAATCTACATAGCAGACTTTTTGAGATATTTGACAGTTTCGGTAATTTTGAATAAACTTACATAAAGAATTCTTAGAATTTTCGGAATTCGTTATAAGTTAAAATTGAAAAAGTAAAGTAAACGTAATGGTCTATCACTATAGAAATAGAAAATTCTGAAGATTTTCTGAAGAATCTGCAGAAACGTGTAAACATTTAAATTATTTAAAATTCTTGAAACTTTTAATTAGTATAAGAAGAATTATCAATGTTTTTGAATCTTTAAATTTTCTAACAGTCAAAAATTTGCTTGTAATTTTTAAATCTGTTGAAATTACTTAACACTGTTAAATTTTTGAAAATTTTAAAAACCCTAAATTTTTTGGAACTTTGACTTAGTACTTCTGTTTCAAAAAGCTTAATCTCAAATTTCTTTAATTGAAGAAAATTCTTGGAAAGTGACGTGCCACCAGTGCTGCCAGACAAATTTTTAAAAATCTGCAGATTTAAAATACAAAAAGTTTTATTTGCAATTCAGTTTCTCTGATGAGGATTGGGAAAAGTAAATCACTTTTCAATTATCTCATCAGGCTATAGCGACAGAACTGCTAACATATTACACTGATTTTTCCTTTATATAGGAATCAACCATGTACTTGTAGTATTAGCGAATTTTACAATTCCTCTTTAAAAACTTTCAACAAGCGTAGGTTACTCCGGAAATTACCCGGATAGATAATAATTTTACAAAGAGGGGAAATCCGGGGGTAATATAAATTATTTAATTATTTTTTATTTACTTTCGTACATTTCAGACTTAAATTTTTGATATATATATATATACAGTGGCGGACAATACTGTTCACGAAAATTTAAATAAATAAAAATCTTAAAATTATTTGGACTAGTAATCACTTAAATTTATTCAACTTATTATTTTTTTGAATAACATTATTTTCTTCAAACATATAGTATGTACATATATGTTCTTTTAAATTCAATTACAATTTTAAAACAAGTGTAGTGAACACTTTTGTCCCTGAAATGTTTTCGCTATATTAATACTTCGTGTACCCTCCTTTAGATTTTATCTCCGCTTCTATTCTTCTAGGAAGACTTTCTACTCAATTTGTGAGGATGCCAAGGGAGATACCATTCCAAGTTTCCAAAGTGTGTTCTTATAACTCATCGATTTTTCTTGGAGACTCCTTGTTAGAAATCATTTTTCGTTTAAGGATGGCCCAAAGGTATTTAATGGGATTAATATTCGATAGTTGGTCTGGCCAATCAAGAACTTTGATTCCATTTTCATTGAACCAAGTTTTAATGATTTTGGCTTTATGCTTTGGGACACTATCATAAATAAATGTATCATCTTGGCCAGGCCCAATCCCAAATATATCCAGATTAGGCAAGTACGAGTGTTCTAAAATTGTAGTATAGTTGCAAGCTGTCATTGTACCTCGAATCCTTCGTCAAATGCCAAGTTTATTATTCCTAAAGCATCGACAAATCATCTAGGAGCCACTAGAGGGTGCTTCCCGGTAATACTCGGGCGAGAATTCCCGGGAAATTTCCTAATTTTTTATTTCCCGTTTCCCGCGAAAAAAACCAAAAATTCCCGGGATTTTTTGTCTATTTTTTAATCAATTGACACAGGACCTTTTTCTATCAATTAGCACAATATAGTTGCAAGGATTCGTCAACAAGCGGGTTAATAAGGCGTTTGCAACATGTACACACACGAAATACAAATGACGATCAAAAGGCTGGCCCAAGCAACTTAGGAAAAGTTTTATCAAATTCTACGAAACAAACTATAATATCATTTTTTACTAAAAAGCAATCTTTGGCAGAATAGTGGCAAGACTTGCGGCACTTGATTGGTTTTCAATCCACGGTATAAAAAAAAGCGAATTTATTCGCCAATCACTACATGATAGGCAATATAGATTACCAAAAGGGAAAACTAATATAAAGACACTGATTCATGAATTCTATGTAATTGCAAAATCTGATATTGAACAAAAATAAAATTTCATAAAGATAAATATGGTAAATTCAGCCAGACATTAGATGAATGGACGAATTTACGGAATCAGCGCTACTTAAATATAAATATCAATTTTGACAAACAATATATAACTTAGGATTAGTAAAAATTGAAGGAGCTTGTTCAGCTGATAAAACACTTGAACTGGTCAATTTAAAACTGTTTGATTTTGGTATAAATTCAACAGATGTAGTCGCATCAACCACAGATGGTGCTGCCGTGATAGTAAAATTTGGAGCATTGTCTGAATATACCCACCAATTATGTTAAAATAATGATGAAAATAAATATAGCTCCACTACCGAAGAAAAGAATATTCTGAATCTGATAATGATGCTCAATCAAACGATGATATAGCCCCGAGATGTGAACGTGACGATGTTAATGGTGCATTGCAAATGGTAAGAAAAATTGTAAAAATGTTTAAAATGTCACCGAAAAGAAATTCAATTCTTCAAGAGTATTTGAAGCAAAATTACGGAATGGAATTAACTTTTCTTTTGGATTATAAGACCAGATCGACTAGTATTGTGATCATTATTGAAAGATTTATAAAAATTGTTGACTCGGTTCGAGAGGCATTAAATGATTTGGGATCCCTAATATTACTGAATAACAATTATATCCCAATATTGTTGTATATTTTCAATGCGCTTCAGCCATTTAAATTAGCTGTGAAAGCTTTGGGAATATGTGATAGAAATTTGGTTACAGCTGATGCGATTTTAAAGTTTTTGATTTCAACAGAGTTATTGGAAGTTTTATCACGTCGCATTAAAGAACGAAGAATCCAAAATCTTGTGCCGTTCGTCAAATATACGGAAATACGGGAAACATTACAACAAATCTTCAGAAGTGTTGAACCTGCAGTTGCTGGATGCTGTAATAACCATCCAACCTACTTCAATTGAAAGTGTTGAAAGGGTATTTTCGGCCTCATCTAATTTTTGCTCAAAGAAGCGAATATCGTTGAAATAGTTTTATATACATTTTATGTTGTGTTGATATGTGTATAGTACATAGTGTATTCGTAATTTATGATTTTATTTTATTTTTACATTTTGAAATAAATTTAATGCTTTATTTGTTTTTTTTTTTTTTTTTTTTTTAATTTCTCGGGAATCCCGGGAAACCCGGGAAATTTGGTTTCAAACTTCCCGTTTACCGGTAACAAAAAAAATTCGGGAAAAAGGACCCTCTAGGAGCCACCATCAAATTTCATTGTTTGACAAATATTTCTATCCGTCACTGTGATATTCTTATCAAACAAGGTCCAAAGTTGCCGATCGTCATCTATTGTAAACTGTTTATATTTTTTGGCCAACAATATAAGGTGTTGTCGATGTTTTGGTGATAAGTATAACTTTTTTACTTTATTTTTGACATCATGCCAACGTTTTTCAATAATCTTCTGATTGTTTTATCTTGTACATTTAATCCGAATTCAGCTTTTAGTACTTCATTTGTTTCAGTTGCTGTATTTGTGGCACCAGTTGCGACTAAACGCCTTATTTTGACCTCTATTAAAAGGCTCAGCTTCTTTGGACGCCCCTCTGAGTTTGTTTTACAAACAATTTTAAATTCACTTTTAATTTTTGTTGTCAAACCTATAGCTACGTTATGTTTGGCTGCAATTTCCCGATATTATAAGCCAATTTTAATGTCGTCAACGATAGCTTTTTTCAAAATCGCGCTTATTTTTTGCGTCATTGTAAATGTGTTCGGTCAACAATAAGATTTACAATAAATACTTATCAAAATCAAAAAAAATTTCAAAATAAATAATTACCTTCTATTTTGACAGAACTACTAATATTTAAATTTACAAAACTATTTTCAAATTTATTTCCTTTTTACTCTTTCAACACGAGGACAAAACTGTTCACGCTCATTCATGTTTACTTATTACCACAATTTACACAGTATAATATTCTGGTTCAAAAAAAATTTTTTTTTTGCAGCTTTAGAGTGTTAACAGAATTAAAATCAATATTATAATTATTTTCATCTTTTAGGAATGGTATTAAAAAATTGATATTTCTTAAAACTTGTGAACAGTATTGTCCGTCACTGTATAATTCGTCGGTTTAAAAGTGCCACAGGACAAAGAAGGTATGCGGCTGCGTTGTAAAGTTGCAGTGGAAAAGTACTTTAATAATTTTAGTTAAAAATAAGTTCTTATGCAAATAAGGACTTAGGTGTGGAGTTGGTTGTGGGGGATCAAATGGTTATAGGAGATAAAGGGAAAACTTAGGAAAAAATTCATATTGTAATATAATTTGAATTATATTCTGTAATTTAATTGTTGTATAAATTAGGCTTACAAATCTTATTTCAGTAGGATTAAAATTTAACAATTTTACTAATTCAACGTAGTAATTAATGAGTAGAAATATAATTAATTAAGTTCTGATTAGAATTAGAGATCCTGAGAAACCGGCCAAGGGTCGATTCCATCCTTACTAATATTCCTTTCCTATCCTTCGTCATCCGGGAGACAGATCTAGGCTTGGTCGTACACTGTAAATCAATCAAACATACTTTTTACATACAAATAATAAGTCTGCCACAAAACGACATATGGTACACTACGGCATAAGGTACACTATGGTATAATTCAAAATGGCATATTTCAAAACGGCATATGGTACACTATGGTATATTTCGAAACGACATATTTTAAAGTTGGCCATTTTTTAACCGATTAAGATAAAATTCTATTGTTTTTTTTATGTTTACCAAATTATTACGGCCCCAAATTTCTCTATTTAATAATTGGGTTACGCTTCATTCCAAAATGAAGTTCAGAATCAAACTGCATTCTTTTTTATTTCCAAGATTTCCGATAATTTTCGTTATTACGTATTTACCTAAATAATTCATTACAACGAAAATAGAAAAGCCCAACATTAGAAACTCACGATTGATTGTTTTTCATTTCTAAAATAATACCCAGGTAATGAATAAACTTTGCTTTCAGAGAGTGTTTGTTGTACTTCGACAGTTGTTTTCCATAAATAACCACAAAACTGGAAAATGGTTACTAACTAAAAATATAAGTGCAATAAAATCTGCTATACTACAATATTTCGGTAAAGATAACTACAAAACCTAAAATCTGAACTTTCCCATATATCTTCGTAAAAAAAATAACCCTTAAAGAAGGCCATAAAAACAATCATTACAAAATTAAAATAAAAAATCAGCGAATTAATAAGCTCACATTACCTTGCTAATTATTGATGTTCGTAGAAAATTTTGCAAATAATTTGATTTAATCAAAATAACCTCTAAACAATGCGACAGCACGAAAAAGCTTAACTTACGTATTTTTAATTTTAAAATTAGATTTACATACAAATTTATTTCCATTGGAAGAATAATTTTATTTTATTAAGTGAAGGGAAATTTTGTTTAACGAAAGAAAATTCGGATAACTGAATAAAAATTCCAAAAGGTAAGAGAAAATTTAAATAAATAAAGGATACTTCTACTAATTGAAGGAAAATTCTGTTAGGTGAAGGTTTAAAGGAAAATCCCTCAAGTGAAGAAAAATGCTATTAAGAGAATGGATTTCGGCATAATCGGTTAAAAAATAGCCAAGTTCTATCCTAATTGACCATATTCTAGAGTTTTATCTAAAAACCACGTTCAGAACCCCTACATTCCTAAAATTTTAATGTTTTTACAAAATTGGTTCCTTTTTTGAAAAATAATTTCAATAAATAAAAATAAATCTGAAGGGCATAAATACATATTTTTACTTTTAAAATTAGATTTAAATAAAAATTAAAAATTATAGATATTAACCACTTCTCGATTATATCGTCATCACCAATATTTTTATTTCCGTTGGGAGAATACATTCGCACTTCCATAGCCGATTTCGATCCTTATTGGCCTTAGTCCAAAACTTCATCTTAAACTCATTTTAGAATCCCTTTTCCATCACATTTGTTGAATTTCATCATAATCGGTTAAGAAATAGCCAAATTCCGTCAAAATTGGCCTTATCTCAGAACTTCATCTAAAACTCATTTTAGAATCCCTTTTTCATCAGTCCTGCCGAATTTCATTCATAATCAAAATCCTTCCGAATTTCATCGTAAATCTATCAAAATTGACCACATTCCAGAACTTCAACTCAAACGCATTTTAGAATCCCGTTTCCATCACACTTGTCAAATTTCACCGTAATTGGTTGAGAAATAGCCAAGTTTCATCAATAATTGGCCATATTCCAGAATCTCATCTAAAATCCTGTTTAGAATCCCATTTCCATCGTATCATTGTTGAATTTCAGATTAATCGGTTAAAAAACAGCTAAGCTCCATTAAAATTGGCCATTATTCAAGAACTTCGTCTAAATTCGGTTTCTTCATCTTAAATCCCATTTCCGATATACGATAAATTTCATCATATTCGGATCTTGGCTCATTTTCTAATAAATAGCCAAGTTCTACCCTAATTGACCATATTTCAGAACTGCCATTTTCTTTCCACTTGTCATATTTCATCATAATCGGCAAAAAATAGCTAAGTTTTAGAATATGCCATATTGTATCTCGTTCTGAAATATTCCGTAACGTACCATATGCCATAGTGTACCATATGCCATATTGAAATATGTGTTTATTAGCTATGCCATAGTGTACCTTATGCCGTAATATACCATATCCCTTATTGAAATATGCCCTTTTGGAATAGTGTATGACATACTATAGCATATTTTAATATGGCAAATTTCAATATGGCATATTTCAAAACGGCATATGGTACACTACGGCATAAGGCGTAGTGTACCATATGCCGTTTTGAAATATGCCATATTGAAATATACCATATTGAAATATGCTATAGTATGTCATATTATGTCATATTTTCATCTTCCATTTTGAAATATTCCGCTTTAAAATATGCCATGTTGGATCCCAAAAAAAACATACTTTGTACACAAAAATAATAAATCTTGCACACAATTTTACCATCAAAAAATAAAGTTTTAGTTTCAAGAATAATAAGGAGAACCAAATATCAGCTGCATTTTTTATTTACTCCCGATAGCTGCCATCTAGAGCAGTCATTTTTCTACACCTAAATTTAAATTTGACGCGCTATTTATTGGTAAACTAAATTTATTTAACATCACACCATCATTTTTAATTCAATTATTTAGCGAAAACTTGTTATAAAAAATATTTGGCTCTACCTATTTATACGGAGCGCTATCGGGAGCCAATTTTTATATGACGGCTCTCGATAGCAGCTATCGGGAGCGAATAAAAAACGCACTAATCGTTGCAACCGTTCTGTAAATATTTGGTTTTCTGAACCAAATTGCTTGATAAACATTTTAATTTTTGGTGGTAAAATTTCATCTAAGATTCATTATTTTTATGTGCGTCCTAATTTTTCTCTGCACAATAAATTGTTTCGACGATAACATTTTGTGTGAATAAGTATTTTTAATTCTACACATTTCTACATTTCTATAAAATATTAATAATAATAATATTTATCTAATTGAGTTAATTGGAGCGTTCAAAACTAATTTAGTTGTTATTACATTTTTCAATTCTCTTTCCCCTTTTCGATCATGAATAGTAAGCCAAACATTTAACAGTTCTATTCAAAGTGACAAGAGAATAGTGAGCGAACAATAAAAAAATTAAAGAATCGATCTATTGAATAGAAAAGAAATATATTTTTCTTAAGTTTTAAGTTTTATTATTAGGTGTTGGGTGCGTCTCAATAGGGTAGGGGTTGACCGTCTATAGCCATGTATCTCGTGGTCTATATTCCAACGCTGCAACTATTTAGAAACCACCAAATGTGTCTAGTATACCTCCACGTGGTAACACCCGGGCAACGATGTGAAGCATCGGCGAAATACTAGAGGCGAGTGCAATACACTATAAATGAGCAATGAGCAGAACAAATAAGGAAACTAATACCCCAGGTGGTACACCTGTTGCTCAGGTAAATCCACCCTCTTCGGAGGTCGGTCTCATGGATTCTGGGGGAGACCAGCCATTGCTATACTACAATTATTTTAACCAATCCCAAGACATGTTGGTGAATAAACAAGCTCATTTGAGTGAAATAGAAAAGGATAATTCACATCCCTTCCAGAGGAGTAACAAAGTCGCGTATTCTCCGAAAAGAGGCGGTAGTCCCTCCATTGAGGCCAGCAGCCACAACACTCGTTTTACACACGAAGAAAAGCTTCACAATGAATTGTGTAAAGCTAATAATGCATTAGTTGAAGCCAACAATATAAATAAGCAACTGAATGTTACAATTGCATGGATGCAGGAGCGTATGAAGACGCTTGAAAACGAAGTTAAAGCTCTTAAGCCAAAGGAGGACATCGGTTCTACTCCTAACCAGAATACAACTCCACAAGAGTATCATACGGATGAAGAAGAACTAGCTCGAGAAACTGAGTGGATTAGAGTTAAAGGTGGGAGAAAAAAAAGGAGACGGAATAATACGCCCTCCCCACCTCAATTAAAGGATAATGTTCCAAATATTATCCAAAAACAACCAAAAAAAATACCTCTACCACCACCAATAGTAATAGATGAAGTCAAAGACTACGATGTACTCTATGAAAAAATAAAAACCATAACTGCTACTGATAAGTTTAATGCAAAGGTGATGAATGGAAACACCATCAAAATAAACTTAGAAGATGCTGAAACATACAGAAAATTGACAAAAATGTTAAATGAAGAAAAACGTGCTTGGCACACGTTTGAAGATAAACAAACCAGACCAATTAGGGTCATGGCTAAAAACTTACACTCTACGTGTAAACCAGATAAAATAATTGATGACCTGAAAGCAAAAGGATTTAAGGCAACTGAAGCATCGATTAAGCTAAAACGGAGAGGCAAAGTACCTCTCAACATGTTTATGTTGACCTTCGATACTGATGAAGATATCGAAAAAATGTATCAAATTAAGTACATCTTGGGGTGCAAAGTGGTTATTCAGCCTCTAAGAAGGTCTAAGCTTATACCACAATGTAAACAATGTCAAGCCTATGGACATACACAAAAATATTGCAACAGGGAACCTAGGTGTGTCAAATGTTTAGGTAAACATCATACCAAAGATTGTGTAAAAGCCCAAAATGTTCAACCTAAATGCGTTCACTGTGGAGAAAACCATCCGGCTAACTACAGAGGATGCAGCGTTGCTATTGAACTGCAAAATATCAAAAATAAGAACGTGATTGCTAAAAATCCAAGTTCATTCAGGAAACAAGCGGTTAAGATGAACCGACCCGAAGTAAATCGTAGAGTGTCGGGAACTACTCAAGGACAATTTGGTAAAATGACTTATGCTCAAGTAATGATGAGCAACGGAAATCCAGGAAAAACTGCTCAAAATGACGATATAAGTCAAACAATTAAATTAATTTTAAGCAGACTAAATACATTTGATGAGCGATTACAGAAACTAGAGTATAGCACTAAGGGAGCCATCCCTAAACAGAAAAATGGTCCAAGATCTTAGAATCTTATGTTGGAATGCCAATGGACTGATGCAACATCAACAAGAACTGCAAGTGGTCCTGGACACAGAAAAAATCGATGTATGTCTCATCACGGTAACACACTTCACTAGACAATCAAACATTAAATTTAAAAATTATCAAATATATCACACTATTCACCCTGGAAACACTGCTAAAGGAGGTAGTGCTGTTATAATTAGAAATAGTATTCATCACTATGAGGAGTTAAAATATGAAACGGAAGAAATACAAGCAACTGCTGTTATTGTCAAATCCAAAAGTAGTTATATTTGTATTGCTAGTATTTACTGCCCACCGAAGCACTCAATGAAAGAAAAAGATTATCTCGAGTTCCTCAGTAAATTAGGAAAACGATTTGTACTTGGAGGAGACTTTAATGCAAAAAATGTCCACTGGGGATCCAGATTAACAACAACTAAGGGTAAAGAACTCCTAAAAGCTATCAGAAAATGCAGTTGTGAAGCCCTCTCAACTGGAAAACCAACCTACTGGCCAACTGATCCAAACAAAGTGCCAGATCTGATTGATTTCTTTATAATAAAGAACATATCTGTAAATTATTTACAAGTAGATGAAAGCCACGACTTAAACTCTGATCATTCACCAATACTTCTAACGTTAAGTGAAAAAATCATTCAGAAAGAAAGAAACCCTTTCCTAGTAAATAATCACACTAATTGGGCATGCTTTAGACTATCGCTAGAAGAAAAAATTAACTTAATGGTTCCATTAAAGACTGAAGAACAATTAGACAAAGAAGTTCACAAATTTGTAAACGATATACAGCAATCAGCTTGGGAAAATACTCCTGAAATTAAAACGAAAATCAAGGGAAACAATTACCCTATGGAAATTAGGGAACTCCTCGCAGAAAAAAGAAGAGCGAGAAGAGTATGGCAACAAACAAGGGCCCCCCAAGATAAAACTCATTTGAACAACCTCACTCAACAATTAAGAAGAGAGATCAAAGAATTGAAAGATGAATCAATCAGCAACTATTTAAGAAAATTAACTAATGATAACAGTACTGATTATTCTCTTTGGAAAGCAACCAAAAGAATCAAAAGACCAATAATGCAGATTCCCCCAATAAAAATAGCAGGTGAGAAATGGGCTAGAAATAATGAAGACAAAGCTCGAGAATTTTCCGAACACCTCGAAAAAATATTCCAGCCACATGAAGACCAAACGTTGGAAGCCGAGATAATAACTGAACAAGCTGTGCAAGAAAGTAAAGAAATCCTACCCACAACACCAAAAGAAGTCATGCGTGAGATAACAGCTAATATGAATATGAAAAAAGCTCCTGGGTACGATCTTATTACTGCAGAAATCTTAAAAGAACTGCCAAGGAAAGCTCTGGTGAAACTCACCAATCTTATAAATGCAGCATTTAGAATCAAATGTGTACCAAGCTTATGGAAAATTGCAGAAGTAATTATGATCCCAAAACCTGGGAAACCACCACACATAACATCGTCTTATAGGCCAATTTCGCTATTGCCAGTCATGTCCAAACTCTTTGAGAAGCTTCTGGTAAAAAGATTAAATCCGATAATCGAGAGTAAAAACTTGATCCCAAATCATCAGTTCGGTTTTCGCAACCAACACTCAACAATTGATCAAGTACACAGAATAACCAGTATAATTGAGAAAGCATTAGAGGAGAAAAAAGTCTGTTCAACAGTATTTCTAGACGTTGCACAAGCGTTTGATAGAGTGTGGCATGAAGGACTTAACCACAAGTTAAGGAATCTTCTACCAATGCAATTTGCTAAGATACTAGAATCATACTTGAAAGATAGGTTCTTCAGGATTAAGTTAGATGATACATTTTCTGAATTGAAAGAAATCAATGCAGGAGTTCCACAGGGCAGTGTATTAGGGCCGGTTTTATACCTACTATATACTTATGATCTTCCTACATTAGAAAACAACACAGTGGCAACTTTTGCAGATGATACGGCGATCTTAACTGTTGGAAAAAGCAACGAAGAATCAACACAGAAGTTACAATCAGCTATAACTCAAATATATAAATGGACAAAAAGATGGAGAATAAAACTAAATGAAGCTAAATCAGTTCACATCAACTTTACAAACAGACGAATCGAACATATTCCGATTACCATAAATCGGGAAATAATACCGCATGCAAACACAGCTAAGTATCTCGGCATGACCCTGGATGCTAAACTACGATGGAAAGCACACGTCAAGAAGAAAAGTGAAGAATTAAGACTTAAATACAGAAAAATGTATTGGCTGATGGGAAGGAACTCTTCTTTATCAACATACAACAAGCTTCTACTTTATAAGCAAATATTGAAACCGATTTGGACTTATGGTATTCAGCTTTGGGGTTGTACCAAACAGAGCAACGTAAATATCATCCAAAGATTTCAGAATATGGTATTAAGGAACATCGTTGATGCACCTTGGTATGTTAGGAACAATGACCTTCATAGGGACCTTAAAATGAACCTCATCTTAAATGAAATCCAGGAAAAAGCACGGAGACATGAAGAAAGGCTCCGCCAACATGTGAACATTGAGGCAACTCAGCTCCTAAGCATCACGAATTTAGTTCGCAGACTTAAAAGAACCAAAACTTTTGAGCTGGTGTGATTGTCAGTTTAAGCAGCATTATGCTGATCTAAAATCCACAACAAAGATGTGGTTTACATCAATTTACCAAACACTATGGAATGCCAATGGGAAGAAGCCATAGATTAATTTAAGTTAGTAAATTAAGTCAGAAACAAATTGCTAATTAGTCCAGGAGACTAGATTGTAATTACATAAAATAAATAAATAAAATTTATTTTAAATTAAAAAAAAAAAAAAAAAAAAAAAAAAAAAGTTTTATTCAATGCTGAATGAATAGTTTAGTGAATAATTTTTTTTTACATAGAATTATAATGTACAAGTTTTATTAAAGGTCGCGAATTGAATTCGGACAGTGATAATTTTGACCAAAAATGTATGTTTTTCTTTATTCGATGCCAAATGAATAATCATTATAATACATTTGGTTTTCTACGCACTATTCAGATCGAAAAAATGAATATTCCAATCAGTAAAGAGCGAATAATAAATTTTAAAGAGCGAGTATTAGAACACTGGCTAATTGTTAAAAATAACCAGCAACAAAAAACATCTAAAATGATCGTCGAAAGCTGAAGCTAATGAAAATCTGTATAATACACGAATTAATAAAATAAAACTGCTCAAATTAACCAAATTCTTTATAAAGAAAACTTGACTAATAAAAATTTACTGAAGAGCTGGATTCAAAAAAAATTTTATCAGTTCACTGTAAAAGTGAACTAAGTTTACTTGTGTTTTTTTAATTTTATTTCGTCATTCTTAAATATTTAATAACGACATATTTTCAGACCTCCTCAGCTTCAAAAATACTATTAAAAAAAATGATATAAAGTTGAGGAATACGTGGAAGTTTTAATCATTCAACGAAAAAGAGCCCAATAAATTACTTGGGTAGCCTTAAATTGTGTGGCTTATACATTATTAATAAAATCGATAAAAATGTTTACACTAGAAAGCATTATGGTCTAAAGGGACAATTTCCATGTTGAACCATATGATGATAGCTCTGACTGATACGTCGTGACGCGTGATCCCCGATTTATGATATTGTTAAATAAGTTTGATTATGAGACAGTTTTAAATACTCTCTATTGTTAAGATATGAACCATTTATCTTTTGACCAATTGTACTTCGACAAATTCTAACAAAACCTTTGTAAATGACAAAAAAGATCAAGTTAAAAATACAAAAGGCTATGTTTAAGAGGCAATCGCTTATAAAAAATTACTCAAACTGTTTTCAGTTCAAACATAAAGAGCTAAAATATCAGTGAAATCAGAAACAAAAATTGATAAAACTAGATACTAGTCTAATGAATTTTGTAAATTAAAGAATAACAGTAAGCAATTATATGGTTAACAATCAAACCAAAAGTGGCAAATACTCATAACCTCCCGGTCAAAATTAAGAGTAGAACAATCAACCACGATACTATTGCTGAACAACCAGCACTTTTGTACCATCAAGAAACAATTGACTGTTGAATTAGCGTTAAACTATCGTAATTTTGTTATAATAGCAGTACCCAATGAACAGTATTGTTTCTAATCTTAATTTATCGTCCGCCTCTGGCGATTACGATTATCTCCCGAGTTTCTTGCTAGAAATTATACGAAATATTAATTAAAAATCTCAAAAATTACACAGATTTTTTAAAGTGACGAGAATTTGGAAATAAATTATAGACCTTTATCAATTTTACCATCAATATCTAAAATTTATGAGATGGTACTTAATACACAGTAGACCATTAAGTTGTCTAAATCTAAAATCTATTCTGAATCTATTCTTAGCGAGATACTTCCTGATAAGAATCTAGGAGATTTCTGTGATCCAAATAGATTAATGTTGAAATCACCTTTTCTATTTCCGACAAATAAGGAAATTGAAATTGGGCAATACAATAATATAAAAACTACAAACAATTAAGTTAAAAATTATAACAAAATACAAATAAAACATAATAAATAAGAACAGAGTGATAGTGAATAAATCTAGTTCAGGGAAATAAATAATACACCAATACCACGCTATACGAATTTATTAGTTTCCGAACAATTTCTTTTCGTTCGATTTCGATTTAGGAAGTTTCCCAATAAAACGACAAAAATTTTCGATTTACGCCCAATTTTTCGGAAACTAATAAATTCGTAAATCGGGGATTGGTGTACCGGTTTCTTTAATAACGGAAGGAAGTTTGTCAGGCACTAGATAGTATTTTTTAACTAGCTCTATTATAGTGAAAGGTATAACACACCCGCGATGGCTTCTGGTAAGTTGATCAGTGGTCGTTTATGTATATAATTGCCACTGCAAACGTAGAACTATTTTAAGACTTTATGTATATGTAAGGCTTTGTAATAAACATAAAGTTACCTTAGAGGTAAAATGTTGAAAAGCCGAAAAAAAAGAAAACTCTGCAAAATTCAGTATTCGTATAATGTGTTAATAACAATTTAAATCTGGGGTAACGCAGATTTACATTATTATTAACACATTATACGAATACTGAATTTTGGTAGAGTCACGGTTTCCGATTAGCGAAAATGACGTAATCCTACAGGTTTTACTGTTAGACATGAGTTCTCACAATTGGCCCTACACCATTAATCAGATTTAAACAGAATGAGCTAAGATATTTAACAGCGTCTCGACATGACATCCAGTCAATGATTTAAAATACCTAAAACCATAAATTATAGTCACTCATAAACCCAAATTGACTCATATACAAATAAATTTAGTCATTCTGAGAAAGCTCTTGAGTCACACATTTTTCTAATCCACATGCTTATGAATTTGGATTATTGGAGTTAATTTAAGCCTATTATTATTAGTATTTATTTTTAAAAGAACCAATAATTGAACTCGATTAAATAAGTAGGTTAAATATTTTTTTATGGTTGAAAGCAATTTCAATAAAATATTTATTCAAATTTTTCGCGGTTTCATCGTAATTTAATTGTTGTAGCAAAATAATGTTACTTCCACATTTACACTCACCAATGATTGAAACAAATCTCCACTGAGTTCTAACGTAAATTTGGTTTGGTAAAAATCAGTTTTTAATTTGATACTATTAAACTTACTATCCTTAGCTCAATTTTAACTCTAAGTTTAGTATTAGTGGGATGCATCAATCTGTTTTTGTTAACCTTGCATCTAATTATTGAATTAAAACTAAAATAATGACCTATACGCAAATCTTTCAAAAGCAATATCAATGCTATGTTCAGAATAAACCAAACTCCTGGATTCAAGCAGAGAGGGGCTATTGAAGCTGCTAGTGAAAGCGATATACACTCTCCTCTTTTGGAATATCGAATTTTCTCAGATTTTGCACAGAAATTTTAACTGAATCTTTTTTGTGATAACTATAATTGGCAAATCACACAAATGCAATCAATCTATATGCAGACATAACCGCGGATTTTCCACAGTTTTTAACGAGAAAGTAAACCGATGTTTCGCCACATATTACTATTGGCAAAAGTCTTCAATGCTATCCATGGTAAATTCTATCTGAACACTAGCGGCTAATAACGACTATATTTTTTATTTTTGGGTGGGACAATATATTCTGTATTGTCGATTTTTTATTTTAGGCTGAAAACTTGACGGCTAACTTTAACAGTATGAATATCTCGAAGTTTTTTTAGTTGCTAGCGGATGGGATGAAATTACTGCTGTGCTACCCCTTTGCATGAATAGTTGGCTGGATTCTCAAATAGATTAGCAAAATTTGGGAGCATCCCACTGCCACAGCAGCTACTTTTAAGTTTATTTGCAGTGGGACCAGGTTACACAAAAAGTACCCAGACTAAAAGTATTTGTTGACAAAAAATTATCAATTGTACATCTTGCTGTAATTATGGTGGTTCACATTTTTCAGTAGGATTGAAAAGGTTTTTCAGTACCAACATTTGTGGGACCCTTAATACAGATGATTTGAATCATTCAACCAAAGTAATGTGAAATAAGATAAAATGTTAAGTCGTTTTATGCCTATAACGAAAACATCCTTAAAAAATCAACACCATCTTCAATCATATCAAAATTATAGGTGAAAAATATAACACCAAAGATACAATCATAAAAAAGAAACATAAACGTTTAGTGTAAATAATGGCTTATTACGATTTAATCTGAAATTGTGTGCGATTATACATATTATTTATAAGTGTTTATTTCTTTAAATGTTGTTAAATAAAATAAATCAATTAAAACCTCAAGTGAAATACCAGAAAGAGCATAAAAATCATTTTTATCATATTAATTCACACAAATTAAAACATTTAATGATTATTATTGTTATTATTTATTTGTATAATTATTAAACATACACACACACATACACACAGTCCCACAAACACTTAAATGAGAGTGTACAAATCTTTTTTTTTTTTGTTGCCTTTTTTAATTCATTTCTTATTATTTAAAAAGCAATTATTTATAATTAGAAGGAAACAGCAGCACAACACAACACAACACACAGAAGAATAAATAAAAAACCAATTTTCAATCTTAAAATTGATTAACTGCCGTTAAATGAATTAATAATTTAACTTTTGTTTTTTTAGCTTTTCTTGTGCACTGCGCGAGTAGTGTATGTGTAAGTATAGAAAAAAAACAACCAAACCACATTTCAACCGGTGCAAATTTTATTTTAATAGGTTTTATATATTTTTTTGTATTGTTTTTGTATTTATAATTATAATAATTAATAATAATAATAATAATAAATGAAAACGATGTCAGCCGGCGGTAATTTATACTATCATCATAATAATACATATTGGATGCTATATGTGTTATAAATGCACAATGCAAGACAAAAATCTATAACAGCTCCCGCATATTTCTTATATTCTCGTACTTGTTAATATGGAGCGCAGCTTAGCAACAATTATTATTAATTTATTTATTGAAAAAATTAAAAAAATAAAAATATGTGTTTCCGGAATGTGGAATATTTAATACAGGTGGGCTATGAGATGCGTCGTTTAGACGGGTTTATGATTTAAGGCAAACGCACTACTAAACTCGAAACTTGTTACTAAAAATTTGTACATTTGTAGCTTATTGTTTTACTATACGAAATATATTGCAGGAGTAGCCGCATCTAGGTTATAAACTGCTACTTCTACTTGACATCTCCGATACTTAAATGCTTTGAAAAATTATCTAAATTTTGTACATTTTCTTGATAACCAAGGGTCAAGGAAAATACGGCGCGAGCAGAAAATTATTTGAACTACATTATGTGATACTTGAACGAGTTTAGACCAATCAAGCCCTTTGGTTTCTGAACGTTCTTGCACTTTTGTCTGAATAAGGTAACTAGCCTAATAATTTAAATTAAAAATTAACATTTAAAATTATAAATTTTTTTTTAAATTTGATACCTTAAAAATTCAAATTAAATTTTCAATTTTAGAATTTGATACATATTCCCACTGTAAGTTTTGAATTTAAATTTCGTAAAACTTCAAATTCATTAAACGGTAAATTCGATTTGAAAAATTCTAAATGCTCCATTTTTTAGCAATCCACGAAAGAACCTCCCTAAACTTTATCATCATAAAAAATTTGTAAAAGGTTCTCAAGATTTAAAGATTTAAAAGTTCAAGCCTAAAAAGTATAAAAATTAAAATAAACATTTACAAATTAATTTGAGTTTTTCACAATGTCCAAGTTTTGACAATAATTTCATTTCCAAAATGCGCCTAAATCGATAATCTGTATTTTTAATCCTCAGAATTTCCAAAATTAACGCTGAACTGAAATTTTAAATTTTGTACATATTTTGTTGGAATCGTATAATAAATTCCAAAATTGATTAAAAAAAAAATCGCAAAATAACAAAAAAGTTTTGAATAAAAATTTCGAGCCGAAATTTCAAATAATAAATTTAAATAATAAAATTTCATTTGGATAGATTTTCGAAATAGTTTAGGTTTTAAATAATCTAAGGGAATTGATAAATATTTAATAAACATAAAGTTATTTAAAAAATTAAAAGAATTAAAATGGTAATTCTTCACATATATGTAATTCTATTTAAATTCTGAAATTGTTAAAAATTTAAATTCGATTTCAAAAATATAATGTCGTAATCTCCGGTTTAACATTGAACGTTAAATATAAACTGAAACTTGGTTTTCAAAATAAAACAATCATACCTACATGAAATATTAAAATTTTAAGTACCAAATTTTAAGAAATAAAATTCGACTCTCAAAAAATAACCACTATTCCATATCCATTGTAGGTTTAAAATGAGAATAGTAAACTTCAAAATGGAATAGTAAATTTCAATATAATAATAGTAAACTTCTTAATAAGGCAGGATTCCATCGACGCTTTTGCATTTTCTTTCTTGGACGAACCTCTTCTTATTTCATAATAAATAAATCCGACTGTGCTTATGCAGCCTGTTATAGAGGTGCATCTTATTCCCTTCAGTGATCTGCCCTGTGTTCTTGACAAACAAAGTAGGTTTATTTTGGGCCGAAATTCCAAAAGACATTGAACAAACTCCTTTCGCTTTTGTTTGTTTTCAGGCGAGTTTCCCTGTTCAGGTTAATACCTTAAGTATTTCAACGTGAAACAGAGAGAATCTAGGGGTTTTGAAATTGTGGTTTTTGAAACTTAAATTTTTCTTCAAATGTAGCAACGAGTTCTGCTAATGTAATGCGGCAGTTTCCTTCGATCATTTTAACGAAATAATCTAAATGGAATTTGTAATTGCTAACGATATGCTGTTGATTGTGAAACGGTAAGCGTACGTGCAAGTTGTATCCAGTTTTTATAGACTTTTTTTGGGGTTTTGAATTTATTTACACATATGTAAAACTACATTGTTCTGTAAGGCTTACTACTCTTAATAAGAAGTTTATTACTCTCATATTGAAGTTTACTATTCCATTTTGAAGTTTACTATTTTCATATTGAGTTTTACTATTCTCATTTCGAAACTAAAATATTGCTATTAAAAATTAGCAAATCTCAAAGATTTATTTTTCAATTTTATTCAAAATTGAGATGTATAAAGATAAATTAAAATTTTATAGAATGTACCCCCTATCACTATAATTAATAATTTTCTAAATTTGAGGATTTTTATTGATTAGGTAGTGAATAATTGTAAAATTGTTTTTGCAAATTAAACTTTATCACGTCTATAATTAGAATTTAAACAAAATTAATTTCAAAAAGCACCCAAAAATCACAAATTTTCATAATAATTTGAAATACGTAGATTTGCCCTACTAGCCACATTAATTCTAAAAGCTTAAATTCCAAAACATTAAACTACCAAAATTCTCATTAAATTTTAAAAGGCGGATTTATTTAATTAAACTCCCATTAGTTTGGTTTTTCAAAAACAAAAAAATTTCAAAATCGGTTATTTTAAATTTCAAATTCTTCCAAATTATATAAAACTAAACATTTTTACATAAAAAAAAATTTCAAAAATTTAAAAATTATCAAAATCGACATACTATAATTTAATCGGTGTGCAGTTTCTGACAAAATTTGTCAAAGAAAATATTGAAGAAAGTGTACAATTTTTTTACAGTGTAATCAATAAAAAAATTAAACAAAATATTACGTGGATAATGATAAAATAACTAATAAAATAAAAACAAATAACACAAGAATTTAAGTTGCACTTACAAATCAAATAAAATCAATTGGCAAGATAAGATTGTCAAAATTCACAAGTTATTTTGGCAAAAATGTTGTACAAATAATTTTGTCAGGGCGATCCTAGAGTTTTCCGACATATCACATCATAAGCCTTAAATAGCTCATACTATAAGCTATCGATATGATAATGTCAAATTAATGGCTAGTGGGGAACACTATGAATTGACAAGCTCTGAAGGGCCAAGATAGTCAAAATTCACACGTTTTCTGGCGAAAATGTTGTTTAATTAATTTTGTCAGGGCGATCCTAGAGTTTTCTGACATATTACATCACAAGCCTTAAATAGCTCATACTATAAGCTATCGATATGATAATGTCAAATTAATGACTAGTGGGGAACACTATAACTCTAGGATCGCCCTGACAAAATTAATTGAACAACATTTTCGCCAAAAAACGTGTGAATTTTGACAATCTTAATTTGCCAAATGATTTTATTTACGATTTGTAAGTGCAACTTAAATTCTTGTGTTATTTGTTTTTATTTTATTAGTTATTTTATCATTATTCACGTAATATTTCATTTCAAATTTTTTTATTGAATTACACTGTAAACCAATTGTACACTTTCTTCAATATTTTCTTTGACAAATTTTGTCAGAAACTTCACACCGATATAATTTAGGAAAACTTGATAAATTTACCAAATTAGCTATATATTTTGAATTCAACATTTTGGTAAACACAATTAACACTTTCAATTCAAAATTATTGTGTTTATGTAGCAAAAACTTCAAAATATTCGATTCCGTATTTTAAATATAAGTTCAAAAATAAAATACACTTAAATTGTTATGGAACGATACCTCACCAATTATATAATTTCTAAATTCCCAAATGAACAAGTTTAAAAATTTAAGAATTAAATATTGATGACCAATTTTATAATTGCTTTGGAAACACACCTAAAGTACCCAAAATTTTTAAAATTTGATACATTTTTAAATTGAAATCGCAACGAAACAAACGAACAACGAAACAAACGAAATACTATAAAATATTTTAAAGCCAAAAGTCAAATTGAATGTTAATCAAATTGAAAATTTATAAATTGAATTTAACTTCATTTGGCTGTTTTGCTATGATTTTGAAAAAGACCCAATTGACAAAATCAGATATTTGTTTTTATATTTATATCTACCCAAAAAAAGTAGAAATATCAATCCTCCACCGTACTTTACACCAAGAGTTATACAAAGTGTATAACCCTGAATAAAAAATGAGAACTTTCCATGAGCTCATTATGTTGGTAGTATGGTTTCGTACTGAAAAAGTTACTCTACTCATCAGGTAGCTACGACCAAACTACAAATAGTGTGAAATACGAACGTACTGATTTAGCGAATTATATTCACTAAATCAAAAAACTCAAGGAAAACACTCATTTGTGTGTGTTTATTGCCCACCCAATATTAAGAAGTTTAAGAGAATTATGTCTGTTTTATCAAATGATTTTTTTCGGCTTTTTATAGACACAAATATATTGGTGAAAATGGCATTCACAAGATTTTTGAGGTGACCCTCTTGATTTTGTTTCTGATTAATCAAAAGTTTTAAGCGATAAACTACTAAAATTTTAGTAAATTATAATATTATCAAAATTCGAAGCAAACTTTACTTAATTTTACTTATTTGGAATTCAAAATTTTGATGAACCTAATTCAATTCAAAATTATTATGTTTTGTAAATTTCCAAGTCTAGTTTAAGATTTTGGAAATTTATTTATTATTTATTAGTAACAAATTTTAGAATAGTTCTGGAATTTGAAATTTATGGGTCGGGAATTTCATAATTTAAAAATTTGAAATGTATGTCGAATTAAGGGTACACATCGAACTGTGGTCTCAAACCAATAACTGCTAAAGTTTACTTTGGCCGAGATCTTTATTTTTTATAAAATTATTACCTCTCGATTTTTAAACTCTATTTTCTGTCCATTTATTTTTATATTGTCCTAAAACAAGACTTTTTTTGGGCTTGAAATATTTCCTGTACACTAATTTATTAATTGACGGCTGTTTATTGTAAAAAATACAAATAATACAATATCACAAAATTTTGTTAAATTTTGATTTTCCAATGCCAACCAATTTTTTTTTTAATGTTTTATTATTTTCTTTAAAAATTAACCCTTTATAAAAGAGGATGTGCTGTAAGGTTTCATGTAAAAAATTAGGTGGGGTTCGGAAATGGTGTGCAAATCTTCTTTCTCATAACCGACCAATTTATGTACAAGTAGAATTTTCTTTGAATACAGATCGATAGAAGGTGTACGTTTCCTTAAACCTAATACCGCTTTGATTGCCTTATTCTGTATATTGAATGGATGTTTTATTAGCTGATCTATATACTTGAATTAAATAATTTAAATGAGAGTGAATATAAGAAAAATAAATATTTTCCAAAACGATTTCTGGAATAAATTTACTGTTACGGCGGAAAACACTTATTAGTGGAACCAGCTTTCTCTTTATATTCTGTATATGATGGGACCAATTCAACCGATCATCTAAATACAGACCGAAATAATTAAACTTATCGACCTTCCTAATCATATCACCATTAAATACGATTTCTGAAAATACATCTGGATCGAAACTTAATTTCTGAAAGACGATTTTGCAAATAACTCAATAACATTAGATGAGCATTTGTCGTTATGCCCATCATTTTGAATTTGGTTAATAGCATTTTATGATTAATACAATGAAATGCTTTGGAAAGGTCAACAAATTAAACTACAACTTTCCTGTTAATTTCCAAATTCATGTACAAGGTGTTTATCAGATTAAGACTTGCAGACAAGATGCTACTGTTTATCCATATTGATCTCTGTTAATAAGATCATGCTCCGATAAGTAATTAGTTATTTTATTAGTAAATTTTGAAAAACACTGATAGGAATGATATGGGACGATAACCGCTTGGATTGGTTCTTGGGCCGCCTTTAAAATAGGAGTAATTTTTTGGCAATCTTTAAACTATCCGGAAAAGTGTTTTCCTCAATCGCACTATTTACAACAGAAGTAATTAATGGTAGCAAACGGTTTACATTTTGCTTAATAATTTCTGTTGAAATATTGTCGTAGCCAGAGTTACTTTTAGATTTGAAATTCTCAAGATGATAATGGATATTTCATCTTGCGTCACCGAATCGAAGGATCGCAATGATGATCGTGTTAAAACCAATTTATCATACAGACCCGTGGCTACATTTGTACCAATAGATTTTTCTTTTCCGAACCCACTTTACTAAAGAATTTATTAAATTTTGTAACCTCAATTTCTTTGTCGACAACTTTATACCCAATATTTAATTTGATATTGATAGATTTTTTTCTATTATACAAGCAAGGATTTCCTTGACAAATTTCCATATCATACGGAAAGTAGCTTTATATTCCATGAATTTGCTGGTATAATAATGGCTAATATAATATTCAGTCTTATGATCAATTATCAGTTTATAAGACTTATGTTTGGTGTTTTCAAACATGGTTTTAATATACATATTTGATTGAAATTCTCTATGTAATTTTTGGAACTTTCTAGGAATTTTTTTTAGTTCGTTGTTGAAGCAATGCTTATTGTAAGTATGGACAAGATTTTGACTTAGTATTTTCTTTGTATTTTGGTTTGTTATTTCAATAAGTTCATAACAAAAGCTTTCAAAATTGGATCCCGATCAATTGAAAGTATCAACAAATTGTTGTCACGATAATTTGTCTTTGATACAAATTTACTATTGTTAGTATTTTTCGCCACACTGCAATTAATCAGCATATAAAGATGGTCACACAGAATAATATCATCTATTAAATAATATAATAATTGGCTGGATATAAGATATGATCTATAATTGTTCCATTTGAGTTAGAAAATCTGGATGGAAATTTGACATGCATTTTATATACTACTCGAAAAGATTCCATTTGAATAACTGTATAAGTTAGTCCACAACATTTGAGACAGTAGCATCTAATAAGTTTAAATTCACATTACCTATTACAATTGCTTTCGGATACTTTTGTGGTAAGTTATTGCAGTATTCAAGGAAAACATCAACCGTAGTAGAGTTATGTCTGTATATAGAAGGTCTATAAAGACCTATTAGATTAATATTAAAATCTTGAGATCTGACCATTAAGAAGTCATTTTTCGGGGTGGGCTGTCTCTTCTACACGGCCGTAGGTGTTTTCCATGATAACATTTATACACAGTGAAAGTAATGATACACTGAATATATTTATTATTTTAATTAAAAATTAATTAACCGCCACTGTTTCTTTACGTAAATTTTGATGCTATAGAATTGCTCCGATTAGATGAAGCGTTGCCTCGCTACAGTGCTATCAAGCATTGTAAATCACTATCTTGGAGTTCTAATTATAATTAAAATTTAGAAGGAGATTAATCATTTTAATTTAAAATAAATTATCTGTTACAGTTTCTCTACGTACAAATTGACACTAGAATGGATCCGATCAGATGAAGCATTCTCTCTACAGTAGTATCAATCGCTGTCAATCCCTATTTTGTAGTTTGTAATTTTAAATTATCTGCCACAGGTTTCTTACGCACAAATTGACACCGTAATGGCTCCGATCAGATTATGCATTCTCTCATTACCGTGCTCCCAAGCTTTGTAAATCGCCATTTTAATTTAAAATAAATTATCTGCCACATTTCTTTCTGCATACAAATTAACACCACAATTGCTCTGATCAGATGAAGGGTTCTCTCGCTACAGTACTGCAAAGCAGTACTCAAGCATTGTAAATCGCTTATTTTTTAGATTTTAATTTTAATTAAAATTTATACGGAGATTAATTATTTTAATTTAAAATAAACTATATGTACCATGCACAAATTGATACTATAATGGCTCCGATCAGATGATGCTTTCTCTCTTTACAGTGCTCCTTTAATTTTATTAAAAATTTATGAATCTAATTGAAATTTTTTATATTTCAGATGGCAAAAATTTCAAAATTGCAGGTTTCAAAAACAAAAATTTACATACATACATATATTTTAACTAAAAATTCAGAAATAAGAAATGATCTAAGATGTATGGCATTTATTTCTTAATAACACTAAATATTAAATATTTTGTAGATTTCCCAAGAATTGGGAAATTAAAATATTAGTGACAAATTTTAGAATTGTTTTGAAATTTAAAATACCCTAATTAATTAAGATTAGTTAATCTCAATTTCAAAAATCACAATTTTAAAAAAATGAATTTAATGCGGCGTCCAACTTTATTAAAATTGAATAAGTTTTCAAACTTTCATAATTCAAATTCATAACTAAGTATCAAAAATTTAAAGATATATGTATTTATTTTTATGAATATGTGTATTGGCACACTTATGTTTTCTTTTTAAAAGCATCGAAATTTAAAAAGTCGATATTTATAATGTGAAATTCATCAAATTTTCAAAATTGTAAAGATTCAAATTCTTAATAAGTTCCAAATTATAAAAATTTACTTTACATACAAATAGTTTTAAAAGCGGCATTTTCCTAATAACATACATATCAATAAATTCAAAAATTATCAAAATTCTAAGTAAAATTTCAGAACATGTTTGCAATTTAAAATTTTGATAAATCTAATTGAAATTTGCAAATCAAAATTATTATTATATTTTAGGCAGCAAAAACAACAATATGTTCGGTTTCAAAAATATGAAATTTCGTATTTTAATTTAAAATTCAGAAATAAAATATAATTAAATATTTATTTATACCTAATTAAACATTTTAGATATTTCGAAATGTGAAAATTTGTGCATAATCTCGAATTTTTATTGATTTGACATCCCGGTGCCGAGAATTTCTTAATCTAAATTTAAACAATTAGAATTTTAAGAAAATTAATTTTTCGAAGCACTTAATAATTTTGAAATTTAATAAAATTTACATGTAAAATTTTGACCTATCCATCATTATAGGTCTATACATTTGACAAAAACACAAGTTTTGAATTTAACGAGACAGATTTATTCAATTAAACTTCTGTTAGATACATCGATTTTGTTTTTCAAAAGCATAAAAAATTTAAAATCTAATATTTATAAATTTTAAATATTGAAATTTTAGGAATTTGGTTTCGGGTACTAAAAACTTCAAAAAAAAAATATTAGGTCTCAAAAACATAAAAATCCCGTATTTTAATTAAAAAAGGAAGAAATAAATTATAAATATAATTTTACGGAACCTAAATGTTAATTATCTTAAAAATGAAATATTTTGTTAATTTCCAAATGAACCATATTTTTAACAAATTTTCGAATTGTTTTTGAACTTGAAATTTATGAGTGGGGAATAATTAAAATTTTGAAATATATATCACAATAGGATTACATACATAACGAACAATTACAAATAGTTAATATTAGAACGTGAAAATTTAATATTTCGATGCCAACTAATTCCATAACTTCCAATCTTCTCCAGTACAAAATCTATCATTTATAACTGCGATTTATTCCATATTACAGAAAATCAAATTATTTACCTAGCAATAGGTAAAAAACGACAATCTACTAAACTTATCAAAATATTTAAAGAATTATCAAAATTCTAAGTAAAATTTCAAAATATAAATTATTTATGAACATTTCTGATAAAATCCATATTTGAAAATCCAAATGTTGGCAAACCTAATTAAAATTTTTGAAATATGGTAGCTATATTGTATTTTAACAAAAAATTCAGAAATAAAAAATAGTCTCAAATGTGTGGAATTTATTAGTTAATTATACTAAAAATTAAATAGTTTGTAAATTTTCAAATTAAGAATTGGGAAATTCAAATGTTAATGACAAATTGCAACCCTTCTGGTCCCCTGAAGCAAAATTAAAAAAATGGTTCATAATTACTAAGAATGTGGTTATAACCCCTATCAAAGAGAAAACAGATTTTTTTCCTTTCGCAAAATAGCGGCTGCTTGAAAAAAAAACGTATTTTTCGATTTTTTTTCAAAAAAAATAATAATAAGTTTGATACGCGCAGGGGCGATAGACAGTTAAATGATAGTTGAGTTTGTTATACATTGAAGGTTGGTACAAAATTTGAAGTAAATCAGTTAAATGGAACTTGAGATAGCCTGTCAAAGTATTCTTTAGAAACTTTTTTGTGGTATAACTTTTCACTGCGATTTCCATAAGAATCCATAGTAAAAATGATGTTTTTTAGCTTAAAGTTTTTGAATGAAAAAAGCACAAATATTATAAAACGTTTACATAAAAGTTTTCTACATATATTTAACAACAATATACAATAAGGTTATAATTTTTCGTCCTTTCATTTTGAAAAATACATCAAAGTTGATTCTTACAAATTAAAATAATCCTTGCTAAATTTATCTTTATTTTTGCTAGTGTACGTCAGATGTCTAAGTTGCTTACAGAAAAATCCCAAAAACACGTTCTTAATATGTTTTGCTTTTCCTACTATTATTGAACTTGAAATTTCCCCAGGTGGTAATTTTTGGTTCGATTTTACCAAATTTTTACTGTCGTGATCACTGCCATCTATGTAATGTATGTATATTCATTTAATGAACAAACGAATTATAGTAAGCTTTTATTTCAATTTGACCAGAATGCTGTTGTTATTTAATTTTTTTTATATTTTGGTTTAAATAAATCAATTATTACAAGAAAATGAAAACGATTTACTTAAAAGGACATTCATATATGTTGAAATTCAAACATTTATGAAAATATTTCAGAAATCATAATTAAGAATTTGTAATGTTTTCATTTAAAAATTTGTCTTAGGAAAAAAAATGATTCCCGTATGTTTTATGTATTTTACAATGAATTCCCGTATAAAAGCTTCGTTTTTTAGACTAAGGCTTTGTAGAATCTAGGTTGTAAGCAAACGTTTTAGGCAGCGCAACTAAGTCTAAAAGAGGTAACGTATTATTGGATTTTAATATTTCCACTCGATGATATATTCTTAAAGGTCTAATCTTTAAGAAAATGCAAAAAAAATGAATTTTTTCAAAATTCTAGACCAGAATACCTCCTTAAGTAACCAACATTTAAAGATATTCATTGTTGGCACACTTACATTTTTTCCTATTTCCAAAAACATCCAAATTTGAAATTTCAATGTTTATAATGTCATATTCTTCAAATTTTCCAAAATTTTAAAAATTCAAATTCTCATTCAAATTATAAAACAAACCTTACATAAAATACAACGCTTCGAGCTGTAGTACACAATAAATGAATTATTTAAACGCACGATTAAATTTAATATAATTTATATTTATTAATTTATATTTTGTTAATTTATTTAAAATAATTTTTCTATACTAAATTATTTTATTTAATCACCACCATTCTGATGTAAAAAAAGGTGTTTTTGAATGGATTGCTTAGAGGATTAATTATTTATTTTGTGTTGTTTCTTCACGTGAAAGACACGGTAGTTTAATGGTTGCATGAGCGGCATGAAACGTTGCATTCATGGTTGGATGAACTCAGACGCCAATGTAGAGTGATTAGCTACAGTACTTCCTCGCAAATGATTTTCCCTTCCCTGCGAAACATGGTTGGTTTCGGTCCGTCTGAGTGTTCGCAGACTGCTATTTGTAAATGTACCTAAGTTATAATTACTTCAAAAATTAACTTTTTGTGGTCGTATGTCTATTCTCAACCATCAAAGCTTTTTTACTGTTACGGTGGTATGTCTGCTCTCAGCCACCACGGCAAAGAACCATATTGGACATCATTTTTGTAATAAGTGTAATCAGGCAGTTTCGCTTGTTCAAATATTTAAAAAAAAAATAAGATTAACTTTTGTGTTTCCTTCATAACTTGCATATAATGTGATACTGTTCGTTAAACGAAAATTAATTCCGACCAGCATGACCCCTATGCACAAACTTAATACGACCGCAAAGGGTTAAAAATTTAAGAAATGTTGAAAGACGCAAATTTGGGATTTTGAAAATTAATAATGAATAATTACAATAAACTGATATATTTGATTTTTTTTAGTTTGAAATTTCGGTGCCGAGAATTTTTAAATTTTCGATATTTATAATTTAAAATTATTTGAAGTTTAGGAATTTAAAGAAATTGAATGTTCTAAAGTTTCCAAAACATTCAAACCTTTCAAAATCTAAATTATACATATAATAGATAGGTTTTTTTCCACAAAATATTTCGAATTCAAAATTTTGGTAAACCTAAATGAAATTTTCAATTTTGAGCTATTGTTTTAGGTAGCAAAAACATGAAAATATTCACTTTCAAAAACAACAAAAATTCCGAATTTTAACAGTTTTAAATTAAAATTTGATGGAACTTACTCGTGACAAATCTTAAAAATGTTTTGGAGTTTGAAAGTTATGTTGACGGGAATTTCAAAACTTTAATTTCTATCTCTAAAATAAAATTATTTTAGATTTAGAAAATTTGAATCGAAATTCAAAATTGTAAAAACTCATTCTGCTCTTATTCTCATTTTACATCAATTTTCAAAATCCACAATTAAAATTTTAATTTTGAAAATCATACATTAATGGCCCTATTCTGAATTTTTTTTTATTAACAACCAACAAAATTGTTAAAAATTTAACAACCACATATTTAACAACTGTCATTTAAAATGGTATTCACAAAAGTGGTGAACAGAAAATTGTTATTTTCTTGTGGTGGAGAAAAATAACAATCGCGATGCTGTTAAAACACAGCATAACCTCAAAAAAAAAAAATCGACCAGCAGAAGTAATAGTAACTGAATCCATTAATAAAAAAAGATTGGCACGAACTTTTTCTGCGCAATATACAATTTATTTAGATGTATTGGAAAACGATCCAATTCTAAGAACAGGAATAATAGATCCCACAGTCGATATGGATAGTGTGGTACCGGTGCATGATTGACTCCGAAAGCTTGGGATAAAGTAAGTAGAGACCTAATTATTTATTTAGGTATATTGTTGAATATTTAACAAAACTAATATGTAACAAAATCTTTTAGCGATTTCAAAACTGGAAATGTACAACCCGTGCCAAATATCGTGAGCATGACACGAATATCAAGAAAACTGGTGGTGGTCCCGCACCTAAAAATCCTTTAACAGCGATTGAAAGACGGGCATTAGACGTATGGGGTCGGGTCGTTTTAGATGGAATTCGCGGATTGCATATCGAAGCTGGATTTCAAGCACTATATGACTTCAGAACAAATTGAAGTAGACACTGCTGAATTTACTTCTACAAATGTGAATGTGGAAACAGTTGATTTTATTGATGTGGAAATTGAATTGAAGATGTCAGTCATGATAATGCACCAAAAACTACCAATGAAAAACCAATGAAAGGTTTATAAAAAGTATGAAATGGTAATAGTAATTATACATTTACATTTATTATTCAATTTTATTTTATTTTTAGATGATTTTGTAAGCGCTTTTTGCGACAAAATGAATTCATTAATTTCGGCCATCAATAATTTCAATGAAACTTTCAAGGAGTTGGTAAATATTAAAGCTGAAAAATTGGATTTTGCTTGGATGCAGCAAAAAATAAACATTCTTTTGTATTCTGGTGTATCCTGTGTAGGTTCACGTACAGAAGTAAACAAGCATGGTTCATATGGATAACCCGAATCACCTATTAAGTGTGATGACGTATCAACTGAACCATAGTTTTGTTGTAAAAACTGCCTCATATTACTATCATGGTATACTGCCGCATCGTCTCATGAACCTGGATACCTTGCATTATAACCAATAATTTCTTGATCGGCGTCGCAAACTATCATGACATTAATAGATTTCGTACCTTTACGATTGCTGTATAGTGGTGGCTCATGATGGGGATCGTTTTGCCATGGACTTATTTATTGCACGTGAAGCCGACGGTTGACTTAAAAAATTAAATATTGATTCACCTACTGACTGTTGATACGAACCTTTGGCGAAGAAGTTCAACATACATAGCACCTTAATGTAGAATGGAAGTTCCGAATTCCTAACGTGCGGTTCTACATGGGGTTCCAATTTTTCAATAATTTGATCCACCAATTTAGGTGGCAGTCTGTATGTCATCTTAAATTTAGAGACTGGTATTGCGAATGCGAATTTAACAAATCCCTTGTTCTTTTGGCAATATATGGGGCATACAAACTAGAAATATAAGTGTATACACACGTTTTGTAAAATAATAATTGTATACAACATTTTATTTAAAATATATAATATGTATTTATTTACCCATTTTCATTATTTTCAATTATTTGTTGATCACCAAAAATAAAATAAATTTCCATTAGTATATTACATTGTCTAAACTTTTTTTTTTCAATGCTTATTAATCAATTGCGATTACGAAACTGATGGTTGGTAATTTTAACAGATTAATAACCGGTTTAACAGATTAACAATTGATGCAACAATTAGACAATACCAATTTAGCGAATGGGGACTAAAAATGTATTTACCAATCAGTTCAATACCAATCAGACATTTTAACAACTTATCAATCAATTACAGAATAGGACCATAAATGACACATTGAAATTCTCAAAATTTCGTAATTCAAAATTTTTTTACATATTTGATTTGAAAAATTTCTAAATCAGAAATTAATCACAATTTGGGGAAAATTTTCAAAATTTTTAACATTTTACATTTTAAACTTATATTCTGACTTGTGCGCAAGAAAAATTAAATGTAAATTTTAAAATTTTGCTCGATCTATTAATATTCAAAAATCAAAATTAAACAAGTAACCAAAATACTATTTAAAACTCAATAACAATTAATAATTTGCATTAGTTTACATTAAGTAGTTTCAAAAAGTCAAACAAAGAAAGAAATTTTCAAAATAATTAAAATGTTAAAAGAATTGTAGCTCCTTGGCTTCGCCTCGGACTATAAACTTCCACCTTGAAAAAAGAAAAAAAAAATACTTTCCGCCATTTGGCACGAAATCAACTATATTTAGATACAACAGTCATCAGTCGACGACCACCTGTACACACAGGAATTTATATTTTACTTCTACATATTTTCATTCACAGTCATCTCTCATACTAATAGATGTATGTGTTGCTTGCTTGCGCGATGTGCGAATGATGTGTTGCAGTAGAACAAAACAAAAAATATGAAGAAACCGAGAATTGAGATTTCTTTATAATTATTAATCCTAATTTATTACCTTTCATTCATTAGAGTGATTGTTTTATAGCATATGTTAGCTGTTTTGGTTGATTTCAGTATTTATTTAATTTTTATTTATTGTGAAATTGAGGTTTACCTTTGGTATTATACTACACACACACACACACTCAAAAACGTGGGTTTTTTCGGTATAATTAATGTAACGGACCGCGTGCGAGATCACCCTAAACCAATTGTATACACGCACAAACTTTATAAAAATACAGAAACATTTCAACGATAACCAGATGATTACATAGTTCATTTGAGTTCAAATCATAAAAAACTAAAAAAATCACAATGCATAATTTATATAGATTTTCCCGCCAAAACAAAATATTAAAAATAATGATACCCATTTATAATAAATTAAATTCTTAATTAACCATCATCATTATTTTGTATTTTTAGTATTCTACTACAAAACTATATATATACATGTGTACCTACACACACACTAATTACTATTATAAAATTCACAATTCAATTAAAATTAAATAACAATCAATTAAGTATGTGATAATTGCTGCATCGTTTAAAAAACTATATTAAAGGTATATGGTTATTTTCGGTTTCATTATTGTTGGCTCTGTATGTACGTTATGATTTTGTAAGTTGTAATGTAACCAACTATAAACGTGGTATTATGTAGTAAAATCAATAAAAATTTTAAAATTATAACACAATGAATGTCGTGGGACGTCACTGTTTAGTGTAATTAATATTATAAACTATAAAATACACAACAATAAATACATTTTTTTTTATAGATAGTAGACACACAAACACATATTTATATAGACAGTTTAAATTAGACATCATAATTATTTTTATGATTTGTGAATTTAATTTTATTGTTTGCATTGTTATACATTTATAATAATGTACATAGTGTTATGTGTGATTAGAGAGGTATGAATTATTAATTTTGCGACTTATATTTTATACGGCTAATTATATCTACAACAATAACAAACAAAAACAAAAAAAACGCCGCATCTGGTTCATAGTAGAATGTGTAATGTTAATTAACTCTTTTGATCAAATAACATTTTGTTAAAACTAAAAACAACAAGTTTAATTGGATTCGAAATATGATGATCAATTCTGATGGTAATAAAGAAAAATTGAAAAGTTTTTTTTTTTTTTAAATAAAAATGTTTCAGCTCTCTACTCTAGTATATGATATAGAATTTCGAAAAAATATTTAATAATGACCAGAGAAATGTTTTTCCGAAAAGCATACAATGTAGAAAAAAAAATTATTTTTATTTCACAACAATAGACGGAAAATAAATATCATCGTGTTTTATTTCAATAATAAAATCATCCCTTATTTTTTTTCTTTTTTTTATTATCCGTAGTTTATTTATTTTGTCTTGTTATTATCACTAATTGGTGTAGGGTTAAATGATAATTAGGTGCTCCCTTTTTTTTCATTTGAACTCTTAAATTTTAAGAGGATATTACGAAATTCCGTAACATTTTCATAAGGGAATATAATTTAGAGAGAATCTTTGGTTGTGAATTTAATTAGTTGATTTTTTATACATTTGGAATAATATCAAAGTTGCAATTGTAAATTTAAAATTTAGTCGAAATTAAGCCAACAAGTTAAGTTGGTATATTGAAACTTAATTTATTTATAACGAAAAGACGTTGCGAAAATAAATAATGCTGTCAATAGCCGCGATTTTTTATTAGCTTCGGATAGCTGGTACCCGGAGTACCTAATTTTCTGTTATAAAACTAATGTTTGACAAGCTATTTATACATATGTATAACTAATTTATTTAAAACTAATCTATAATTTTTAATTCAACTTTTTAACTAAAAATATATAAAAAAATATTTAGCTCTAACTATTTATCTGGAGGTGCTATCCGGAGCTGGTATCGGGAGCAAAGGGAAATTTGAAATTTTGTTAGTTTTTGTACAACCCTAATTGTGGCAAACTTCATTTTGGTTTACAAATTTTGATGGATGTCAAATTCAAATGTCATATGGTTGTATGACATTTCTTCCAAATAAAAAATCATCGGGATATTGATGAGGAATACGTTAAAGTAGAAGCTGCAAAAATATTTTTAAAGCTGGAAAGCAAAACGCTAATCGAGATGCATCATTGTCGGAAGGTGACGAAGATGAAGATAAATAATATTTTGATGAAATGGACATGCCTGGTACAAAAGTCAAGTCGATTCAAAACAAAGAATTACTGTACGTATTCTACATATACGTGAAGACACAGCTTAATATCACAAAAATTTGAACCCCAATTCAGCATATTATGATCCAAAACACGTTCTATGAGGGATATTCCTGATCCAAAATCACATCCCGGGGCCCTATTCACGAATTCCACATCCATTTTCCAGATGCAGACATCTGTCAAAAATTTTTTAGTACCAAAAAAAATCAATTTTTATGAATTTGACTGATGTCCACATGTGGAAAATGGATGTGGAATTCGAGAATAGGGCCCCTGAAGAGTAAATAATTTTTGTTCACTAAGTTTAGAATTAAATACTTAAATTAATTAATTTTATTATTTTAGAGTTGGGTTATGTACTGGAGACATGGAAAAATATTCTAAAGCAGAACTATTTGCTTGGGAAGCTTATGGTAAAATATTCTCCAAGTGGAAAAATCATTAAAAGACAAGAGAAACAAATCATTCGAAGCCGATATGAAAAGATGTACCTATATGTATTTGAATAATCACTGAATATATTAAAAATAATCCAACATGTATTTATGCTTCTTATCTTCCACGATTTCCAGTAAGGCTTATTAATTTTATTGAAAGATTCAGTTTTATTATATCATAATTTGTATACTCCTTCGAATATAACTTACAAACTTAAATCGTTTGCTTGCTGTTCGTTAAAAAACCTTGACATGTTACCTGACCGCAAATTAAAATTTTGTACAAGGTAATTCCGCTGCCGCTAGATAGTAAACATTTTACAGCAATCCGAGTAACAATTTTCGCCTATTTCCCTTTCCCTTCCACAAATTCTAGCCTTTTTAATATTTTTCATGGCATTTAATACTAATAATTTAAGACGAAAAACAGCTGAAATGGATGGAATTTATTCAAAGTGTGCGCCAAAATCATTGGCTTTGGTAGCTCGCGTTTTTGATCGGAGAAAATGTTCACCAGAGATAGGTATTCAGGTCTTTTGAATCTAACTAAAAGGGACTCTCTATTTTTAGTAGTATTTTAAACCAATTGAATTTATTGCAAATCCCGGTGCAGAATGGGCCTATCTAGCCAATTTAATGGGGTTCAAGCAAAATTAAAAAGGCTAAAGTTTGAGAAGGGGAAATAGATGAAGATTGTTACTCGGATTGCTGTAAAATGTTTACTACCTAGCGGCAGCGGAATTATCTTGTACAAAATTTTAATTTGCGGTTATGTAACATGTCAAGATTGTTTAACGAACAGCAAGCAAACGATTTAAGTTTGTAAGTGATATTCGAAGGAGTATACAAATTGTGATATAATAAAACTGAATCTTTGAATAAAATAAATTAAAAAATAAAATTAAAAATTTTTAAGAAGCATAAATACATGTTGGATTATTTTTAATATATTCAGTGATTATTCAAATATATGTACATCTTTTCATATCGGCTTCGAATGATTTATTTCTCTTGTCATTTAATGATTTTTCCACTTGGAGAATATTTTACCGTAAGCTTCCCAAGCAAATAGTTCTGCTTTAGAATATTTTTCCATGTCTACAGTACACGACTCAACTCTAAAATAATAAAATTAATTAATTTATTTAATTCTAAACTTGGTGAACAAAAATTTTTTACTCTTCAGGATGTGATTTTTGATCAGGAATATTCCTCATAGAACGTGTTTTGGATCATAATATGCCGAATTGGGGTTCAAATTTTCGTGATATTAAGCTGTGTCTTCACGTATACGTAGAATACGTACAGTAATTCTTTGTTTTGAATCGACTTGGCTTTTGTACCAGGCATGTCCATTTCATCAAAATATTATTTATCTTCGTCACCTTCCGATAATGATGCATCTCGATTATCGTTTTGCTTTCCAGCTTTTGAAAATCTCTTTGCAGCTACTACATTTCCTTATTCCTCAACAATCTCCCGATGATTTTTAGATATTTTTAGTCCGATTTTTTATTCGGAAGAAATGTCATACAACTGCATGAAGTTAGGTAAAATTTTAGTTTTTTGTTTATTAGCGACACATGTGTGTAATAGCAAAACTTTCAATAGAAATTTCCCATGTGCTCCCGATAGCTTGCTATCCGGAGCTAATAAAAAAACGCGCTCAATAATAAAATGTTTGAATGTATTACTCCATAACGATAATCAACATTTAGGCGAAATTAAAAAAAATAAAATTAAACTCAGGCATTTTATAAATCGAATTAAACCTTTAGGGTCTTAGGACTTTTCTATATACTCCCCCCCCCCTTCTCCAACAATAAAACCACAGAGCTTTATCTTAATCAATTCCATGAAATTACGCCCAGTAGTGTGCTTCATTTCCCTTTAGCCCCTTTGCCTTTTAAGGCTTTATCTTAAATTGGTGGCGATTTAGGTGACCTTTTACTTCCTATTTGTGCGATTGAACGTGTTTTGTTGGCCTATAATTGCCAATAAAAAATATAAAAAAACTCGACACCTTTGATCTTTCAGAAAACCGGCTTTGAGCAACTTTCGTAGCGCCGCCATCTATATTGGCCATTCTTGAGAGTAGAGTTTTTGTGATGGTTTGCTTATGACGGTTTTTATATTATGATGTTTTACTTATTACCTGCTTTTAGATATGCCTCCAATACCATTGTGTTTCTGAAATAAGGTAAAGAACTGCGCCACCAGAAATTATCAGTTTGTTTTGTTTAGTCATATGGCTTTTTACCCGAACACATTGAAAGTAAAAAATATGCAGTAGAAAAATTTCCTTAGAATATCCTCTGAGTTGGAATAAAATCTTAAGCAATTGTCAGTGTTGGGCTCTTATTTGCTATGGGTTTAAATATCAAAAATAGTTTCAAATCGAATTTGGCAAAATTTCGTTACCTCGATTTTAACCTAATTTAAAGTATTTTTTAACACGACGAACTCTTCGAAGAATTGAGTGAAAAATATAATGGCTAGCAAAGATAATTAATTGAGTTTTTAGAAGCATATGGGAATATTGACTGAGAATGAATCAATAAAAACCGAAACGATTGGCAAAACTGATTAAAAACCGGCACGATAAACTAAATCTGGATATTTATGTAGTCAGAAACAATTGAAAATTACCGAGAAAAAATAATTGCTAAACAAATGTAACGAAAACGTTACTGTATCGAAACAGAAACCATAACGTAACAAATAACGCACAGAAAAATAACTGGGAAAACGGTAACTGAAACTCAAAATCGATATATTTAATTATTATAAACCATGCTTCTTCTCTCGAAAACGATCAAACTAAACGATGGCATATCCGTCAATTCCGCGGAAAACTGATGCTCTCATAAGCGGGGATTTTCAACCGTACTGAAAAATTGCTGGTTTTATGTATAATTCATTCTTGGAGGAAAGGTAGTGGTACAAAAAAACCTTGGCCATTATGAATAACTGAAGTGATTAGGTGAACGATCTTGCCACATATAAATATACACAAAGCCATCTGGACTTTAACTAACCGATTTTATAACAATCAATTCGCTTTCATTGCTTTATGCCGCAAACGGAAAACTATGGTTGTCGCGGTATTTCAGAATCCACAGAGCAACGAGCCAAGTGCTGATCTGACGGAGCTCTATGAATTCCCTAGCGAATTAATTTGAGTGATATTTTGATTAAATTTTCGATCAAAATGAAACTTTAATTATTTCGAGTAGAACCGGTTGAAAAATTAACTTAAAAGTTGAAAAAATTAAATTGAATATGTTTTAATTTAATTGATGCCATTTCAATGACTCTGAATAAGTCGAATGAAATTGAATTTGACACGGTGGTCTTAAAGGCGTAACAAGTTGGTTCCCGATAACGCAAAAATCGGGTCAAAGGGTTCGTTTTCTGGACTCTCAACAATGAAAAATCCGTGAAAAGTGAAATCCTAGCTGATCCCCTACTCGAGTTTTCCATCCTCGAAGTTTTTCAAAATGAAGGTAGCAGAAAGGCCCATAAGGTGTGTGTGTGTGTCTGTGTGTGCGTGCGTGAGGGTATTTGCTAACAAGGAAATATATTTAGAAACTCGAGCACAACATAAACCATCACAATAATGTGGAAAAATACAAACACAGTCAGAAATTCGAAGAAAATTTTTATTATTCAATTGAAGTGCAAGAATGAAAAGTATACATTAATCTCAGTATTTCTGCTTAATTGTACAACTATCAAATGTGTTTCGATGAAAATTCTGCTACAGTATCTTGCAGTTTTTCTACATATGAAGGATTCTGTAAATCATTCACTTTCCTTTTATCCCAGAATTTCAGAAATTCCCTACTATGCACAGACTCTCCTGCTTGTTCAGACCAGAGCCCAAGGCCTACGTCATATTCCAAAAAACCAAGACTCTCTTCAATATGCTCCAGGGCGACATGAATTTTCAGGGTTTCTGTGACATTTGTAGCCAATAAAGCTTTCCTCAATTCGTCAATGTGTTGGGTGAGATCTGGACCGACGGATCGGGTTGAGAAACTACACTCAACAATTTTGTTCATTGCTTTGAAGGCTGCTACGTATGGGATTAGTGTCAATTTTCCCCCTATCTCATTACAAATATTCAAATTCAATAACTTGTCTGCTTCAAGTAATAATTTTCTGCAGGCATTACCTTCAAAAACTTCTCCCTGATAATTTTTAGACACGAGATTTAATTTCGCTGGCCAGATAAGGGCTTCTTCTCGTCCTAGAAGCGGTACAAGTCCATTCCAGAAGAGGTGATTAACAACTCCTTGTAATATGTTTAGCTCTGGTATCACACATTTTTCAGCAATATAGATAGTATCATTTTCTCTAAATAATGGTGCATTGATAGTACTACTACAATCACGTGCCATTTTTTTATCATTTCCTAAACACTCATATTTTCGAAAATCAGCAGAACGCTAGAACATATTTCATAATTATGAATATTTTAAAAAACGGAAATTTTTCTATTTCTACTAAATAAATTCAACTAATTATATTTTGAGTGAAAATTTAATTTATTCAAATGTAGATTTTTGAGTATAATTTCACTCATATTTCATCCATTCTTCTGTATAATCCTAGTAATAAGTTTTGCAAAATGTCCATTTGATTCCAGCCAAAGTCGATTTTTAATGTTTTACAAACGAATAGGGTGTCAAATTTCCTCATGTGATTCTGAAAATTTTATAATTTTATGTAGAAATGCCAAACAAGAAATTTAATAATTGATATTCACTCGGCTTGCAAATAGTTAAGAGCTTAAAATATTTCAAAATTTTAAAATTTTGAGGAATGTTTAGGAATTATCATCAATAAATGAGGGCCAAAATTTTAAGAATTTTTCCATTCAAATTTTCCGATTTTAACAAGATTTTTTCAAAATTTTAATGGTTTTGGAGGCTAAAATGTTAAGAAATAAAGAACTATCGTTTTTAAAAGTTCTACATTTTTTAGGCCTTTTATAAAATGTAAATTTGGAAATTCTAGAATTTTGTTGCAATATTAAAATCTGAAGATTTGTTGCAATATTAAAATTTAAAATTTGTTGGTACTCAATTTTTGAATTTTTAGAATTTATCGAAACATAATATAATTTATGTAGGAGTATTATTTGTAACCTCAAGCCAAAAATTAAATTCTAAGTTTTTGTAATAAAATTTAATTTTGTGTCGAGTGGATTTTTGACAATGGTAAAAATTAAGCAAATGAAGAAAATAAATATGGCGAACGTCAACATTAAGAAGTCTAAGTTAAAAAAAAATTTCCACCTATTAACCTCCTCATACGGACGTTTCTCAGATCCGTCCTTGGAATGGGCATCTTCGCCTGACAGTTGGTATTATGTCATTGAATCTCGCAGTCTAAAGTCTGTTATACTAAAGAGTATAACAGTCACTTGCTGAGATAGAGTAACTGCTAAACGTCGATTATTTACGCAGAAAAGAATGGATTTCTTCGGATGCCAATTTTGATTCATATCAAAAGGAATTATTGCGCTTACCGTTAGAGAGCGGGATCTGAATTGGTTACACTTTAAGAAAACAAGCACAGGTGTCATCACCAAACTGGTACCCGACTGTTTTGGACAAAGTTTACCAAAAACGGTCTGTTGTTCGTGAACTCAGAACAAAGTTGAATCATAAACGACGATACGTGTGTGAATTAAAACTTAGTTAGCAACCAAGCCAAGACCATATATATTTTAAACCTCCCACTCAAAAGTATCACGCACAAATGAACTGCTTTCCTTAATATAATGTATAATATACATTTAGCTAAATATAGTTAGTTTTTAATAAACACAAACTATTTCACATTCACTGCGCGTTTGTGTGTGTATACCACCGCCGATAATAAATTATACACAAAAATATAAAACAATAGTAGTAGTAACAATAACAATAGTAATAAATTATTTTGATAATTTTTTTTTGTTTCTTCTATTTTTCCTTTTTTTTATAAATTTAGATCGCGATATTTGTAGGCGTGGATATTTCTTTTTGACTAATTCAATTATGTCTGTGTTCACAAAGCCTATATAACAATATACAGAGAGAAACTTTAACTAACAACGTACATAAAAAAAAAACTTCTTTTGTTCGCGTTTCGTATATAAATAAATAAACTTATGTATATTTATTTTTTATATTATACGTTTTGATAAATATCTTATATACCTACATACTTCTTATGTCCATCCAATAAATATTATTTAAATAGTAACAAAAAAAAAAATGTAAAAATGTCATAAATAAAATATCAATTTTATATTGTGCATTTTTATTATAAATCAATGATATATATTACTACTTGTTTTTGTTGTGTATATACGTACGTAGGTATGTATATTGTTCATTGTTTAACTTGTAATTGGTATATGTATATACTGAGTACAAATTTTTTTTTATTAGATTAATATCATAAAAATGTACAACAGCAACAATATTAACATTTAACGTATTTAACCTCAAATTTTTTTTTTTTTTTTTAATCTTAACTCATTCCATCATTCACCGCATAGGTGGATTTTTCGACGTTGTATTTTTTCTATTTTAATTTGATTGGTATGACATTTCAATACGGCAAATAGTGGAAAAAAGAGTTTTTTTTTGTTGTTATGATATTTTTGTGACTAATAGAAATTTCGCGTGGTTATATGGACATGGAATGGTAAAAAAAAAAAAATAACTTGAAGTTGATTTTCTAAATGTGGTATGCAGTAGCGAGCTTAATGTTTGATATTATTGCCCAACCTATACGCCCAAATAATTTCGATTTGAAATTTAACACAAAAAAAAAATAAATGGGGAATAGTCGTAGGACACTAAACTCATAAGTATAGATTATTCTGAAAGAGGCAGCACGATTAATAAAAGAAAGCAAAAAAATGTTACATTCGGTTAAAGAATGAAAAGAATACCTGCCAAGAGATGGCAGCAATTAGCAACAAAAATGTTTTGTTTTTTGTTGCTTGATAATGTTTGGTTTGGTAAATTTTAAATTTTTTGGATATTTTGAGAGTTCATCTGGGGCTGTCTGTATCGGGCTAAAACCGCAATACTGATATTTGGTATTTTATATTTTTAAATACCCGTGACCCGATATTCAATAATTACAACAGATATGTCAATATTTTAGTAAAGACTAAATTAAATTGAAATAAACTCAGATAATTGTTTTAAATATGAAATCTTAAACTTTAAACTTCAAGTTTAAAATTCAAAATTTAGTTGAAATTTTGAATTTTAATATACAATAGAAATTTAAATGTGCACTGTGTGATGTGAAATTTGAAATTCGAAATTTATAATTTGAAATTTGAGGTGTTAAAATTTGATCTTCAAGTTGAAAATTGGAAAATTTAGGTGTGAAACGTGAAATTTAAAATTCGATACCGGAAATTTCCAATTTCAAAGGAATTTGTGTGTTAAAAAAAAATTGTCTTATATTTGCGTTGGATATTTTTAATGGTAAACTTTATAGAATTAGCTGCAAACATGTGTACAAATCTGATCTTATCCCATTTAAAATTTTAAACAAAACTGCTGTTTGTTTATTGCTAAAGTAACCTAATCCCCCAAATATTTAATAGAAAAGACTATGTTATCCTCAGGGCTGCGGAGTCGGAGTCGGGAGTCGAAGTCGAGGAGTTGGGCCATTTTAGTGGAGTGGAAGTCGGAGTCGGAAAAATACCGACCGACTCTGACTCCGCACTTTATTTTTTTTTTCTCTCCTAAAATACACCCTATCTTACTTACAAAAATTGTACTCCAATCAGTACATTTGACCTCCGGTCAATTTTATAAATAATGGCGTAGCGTAATGTTTCACTTAGGAAAAACCTCGAATATCCTCGCAACAGAAATAAAATCTTCGTTAACACATGGAAAAATTGATCTGCTTAGTATTATTGGCGGCAATTTATGACGTACCCAAGGTTAGAGTATTAGGCGCTATGTAATTTAGAAATCGTTTAAAATGATTTTTAGATATTACCGAAAAGCTCACAATCATAGTGACCAGCCATCATCTTTATCTATCTAACCACCAAGAAAATCCTGTTGAAAAAGTAGAAGAAAAACTTCAATTCGCAAAATTTCGAGGTGAATAGGAAAAATCGAAACAATTTCGGATTACAAAAATGTAGGATTTAATTTTTTGGTGGCTTGGAGAAAGTAGAAAAAAACAACTTGACTTTAATGTTTAAATTATGTTCTTATGATGAAGGGATTTGAATACGAGCAGTATTATGAATTTTATAATCATGCCGATTATACAACTCACCGGATTTACTGCGGCGGGAGAACATCCGATTCGCATTCGATCCGTATTTGAAAATATTTGCATTATAGAATCCGACGGAAATCTGCATTATCGATCCACAATAAAACTGTTATTTCACCATCAGCTGTCAAATTTTCCACATTTACGGAAAACGATACGAAATAGTATGTGTCAAGATATTTTCCAGTTGTCAAACATCCAGTGTGTAAAAATTTTCTGAAATTTGGCTTTGTTTATGTTGATTGTTCCTAACAATGACCGTTAGGAACAATCAACATAAACATGAATTTTTCAGATTTATAAAAAACTTCAGACTGAGCAAAGCCGCTTTTCGTTATGTTTTAAAAGAACTGAAAACTAAATTACCACCGGTAGTAAAATCGTCCTCACTAACTCCAGAGTTTAAATTAGCAGCGTGTCTAAGATTTCTAGCAGAAGGCGGATGCTAGAACTACTTTTTTTTCAAAGTTGCAGAATAGCTGGTGTTGTTATGTGTGTCGATGGTACACACATTAAAATCGCTAAGCCATCAGATGGTAATGCTCACTTTTTTTACAACCGCAAAGGGTTTTTTAGTTTGAATACTATGATAGTAAGAACTTATTGGCATATTTTTTCTTATTTTTTATAGAATTTTTTTTTTGTTTTTGATATGCAGAAGATTCGGTGTTTGGATGCTACGTATCCTGGTGCTAGCCACGATTCCTTTATTTGGGGAAATAGCGAGGATTCTGAATATTTCAAAAGCATACATAATAATGGGGATGGAAACCAAAAATTACTCGGTAAGAATTTTCTTCTTACAAATTGTTTATGGAATTAATCTTTCAATAACTTTTTTTAAAGTTGACGCTGGGTACCCTCTCTTGCCATGGCTTATAATACCCCATTCAGAAGTGCTGGGGTTAATACTTCCAAAAGCCGATTCAATAAAAGCCACAGTTCCGGCCGTAATAATGTCGAGCGTACAATCGGGGTCTGGAAAAATGATGTAGATGCCTGCTTGGAGTAGCCAGACATTTACACTACACACCTGACAAAGCTGTGAAAATAATTAATGTGGCAGCTGCTCTACATAATATTAGAATCCATTTTAATGTTCCAGGTTATGATGAGCCAATTGAACAACAATTTCAAGAGGAAGATGAAATTACCGATCATGAAATTGAACTTCAAGAAGACCAAAGGTATTCTACAGAGGCGAATGAATTTCACAACCAAATTTTATTGAATTACTCCTTAATATCTAATTCGGTTTTTTACCTCAATTTCTAAGAGTTGCTGTTTTAATTTATTTGTTTCAAGTCCAAGCTGATGCATTTTTAAATGATGCCTCTTGTTTTCTTGTAATAGGGCACTCATAGTTTGCCCCTGTATATTTTTTTTTGGTTTGAGTTTCCTTCCTCGAATTTTTCATTTTGCGATTTGGTAAACTCTTTAATTTCGTTATACAATTTTTCCTGAATATTAATTTGTTTTTCTAATAGCCGTAACTGTTTGGGCCCTTTATTTTGAACAGCTTCAGATGTTTCCATATCAATGCTGTCATATATTTGGATGTCGATCTCTTTTTCAGGTAATAGCGATTCCTCTATATTATTAGTTGTTACTATTTGTAAACTATTATCATATGTCGCACTTTGACTGGCATGATTGTATGTCGCCCTTTGACTGGCATCGTCGGAATTAAAAGGTTGTTTGCTGGAAACCCCGAACTTATTCGCTTTTACCACACCTTCTACATAATCTCTAAGGCATACTAGTTCAATCACTTCTTCCTCAAAAGGGCTAAATGATTTTTGTGAATAATCCCCACCGCCAGTACCTCGAATCTCACGTTTGTTGTGGGCTAATTTCTTCCTTAAAGAGCATTTAAAATCACTCCAAACCAGAAATTAAAAATTAAAACATGTTGCCTTGACAAAAAAACTACAACGAAATCTTTCACATCCGCAGTAAATTTGATGCGTATTTGTAATGACAATTTTTGTATGGAGTGCGATTCAGGCGCGGATTGAATAATACCAAATTTTTGCACTGCATTACCGTCATTCGTTCCCTTTTCATTCGACGTATTCAATAATACGTTAAACGTCAAATTCGAATAAAATTCCCTCCGCGGTTAATCCGGCGAGTTGTATAATCGACGTGAATATTTTGATTATATGTAGAAGTAGGAGTTAGAGTCGGAGTCGGAGTCGAAGAATTATTTTACCGACTCCGCAGCCCTGGTTATCCTATACAAAATTCTATACGAAATTGGTTAACACAAATCAAAGTAATTTTTATCCATTTTTACCTTCTGACAAGAAAATCTGCTGTTTTAACGTTTAATTCAGTATTCATGCCACTTTCATGAAGAACAGGGGCTTATTTTAAATATTTTTCTGCTAAATAAAACAGATCTTACCTGTTTTAGTTTAAATATTGAATAATTTAAGTTTAAAATTAAATTAAATTGGTTTGAAACATTAGGTTATTCCGGAATTAATTACCCAAAAATTAAGACTTCCGCAATTCAGTTTCGATCTGATGAGGATTGTGAAAAATAAATCACTTTTCAATCATTTCATCAGGCTATAACGACTGAACTGCTAATTTATTACACTGATTTGTAAAATTCGCTAATACTACAGGTGCATAGGAAAAAATCAGTGTTATAAATTAACAGTTCAGTCGTTATTGCCTGATGAGATTGCCGTGATTTATTTTTCACAATCCTCATCAGATCGAAACTGAATTGCAGAACTCTTAACAATTTCTCCTCTTCGTTAAATAATTTTAATTAAATAATTAATATGAATGAATTTGGTAAGAAATGTGACGAAGGAAATATTTGTTTTTTCGGATAGTTAAATATTTATCCGTTGATGCCTACTTAATTTTATAGAACTATATTCGGTCGGACAAAAATAAATACTTTTTCGGATAAAAATCAAATTAACACCGCATATTTTTTTGAGTGTACGTAGCACATATTAGTCTTTGAAAAAACGATCAATCCTAATAACTTTATCGAGAGTCCACAGGATGCGGGCAAAGGCCTTCTAAACGCCAGCGAGAGAAGAAAATCAAAATATCTCAACAATTTCTTTTGATTGCCAAAAGGATATGGTGCTGCCTAGATCAAGTAGATCAAATAGGTTATTACAGCAGGGTCTAATAAAATTGCATCAGTTGTATATATTTCATCGGTTGGAAAACACTGTTTTTAACAATAAAGTTCATAAGGTTCGACTTATATGCGACGGTTGTGGAGTGCAAAATAAAACTACATTTCCTCAAATGAAGGCTCCTATAAACATTAAAAAAATTGAAATTATTTTCCACGTGCCAAGTCATTCCTACACACCACCGGACCGGACCGCGTATTCGCTCAACTGCGGAAGAAACAGTTAAAAGGATAGAAACCATTATCATACCAGAGGAATACATAGATCTGTATGAGAAAAATAGAACTGCTATTAATTTAGCCAGCTCCGAATGTCTAGTTCGAGATTCGAAAAATGCTGCAGCTTCTACGTTTAAACCGCACCTGGACGATCGCACTTTAAATTCAATGCTTTAAAACGATTCATTATAAGTAAGCTAAAAAAGAGATCGGTGGGAATTCGCGAAAAAGCTGCCTACAAATCGGAATTAGTACTTGTAATTCTGGAAAATAATGTTGCAGTTAAATCAGAAAAACTTAAAGATGTTAAAGAATTATTGAAAAAACACTTTGCCACAGATTGGCGATAAAATACCGAACTCTCGTTTTATAAAAATAGTTTGAATGCAGCTCAATATTCTGTGAAACCAATGGAGGACGATGCATGGATTACAATAATTCCAGAAAATCCAATGAAGTGAGTCATTATGATTTGTTGTTGTTTTATAATATTATCAAAATGTGAGACCAACGGGTTTTTCAATTCAAATCTGAACCTTCGTTATCCTCAGCTGTTTATAACAAAATTTAATTGATGTTTTCTTTCAAATTACTAATTTTCAATGTGATTGCCAATGCCATTAACAAAAAATGGGAAAAATTACAATTTTAGGTCTTCTAAGGAACAAGAAGTGTTTTTGATTTTTATCAAAATGTTATGACATGGAGAAGAGAAACTTTTGCTTCTAACAGACACCTCACATTTTACATTTCACATTTCGATATTTCTACTTTTTTCAGTAGATATATTGAGAGCGATTGGCCTCTATATTTTTCTGATTTACCAAATCGAAAATATTGGGATTGCCATGAACAATTAATATATTTGTCTATAAAAAATGCCGAAAAATCAACTTTATTACAGACAGACAAATTAAATTCTTAAGAAATATACGTGTGGGCATAATACACACACAAATGAGGTTTCTCCATGGGTTTTTATATTTGATGTAGTTGAATAATAATTCGCTATGTCAGTACGTTTTGGCCAGATACTTAATGTATGTGGTTAGAGTGGAAATTTTTGTAGTTTGGTCGTAGCTGCCTGATGAGTAGACCATACTTTTCAGTACGAAACCAAACTACCAACAGAACTCATGGAGGGTTCTCATTTTTGCAGAGTTATACATTGGTATAACTCTGGGCCTTCAGCCAAAACTAAAATTACGGGGAGGGGGGAAGATATTTCTACTTTTTTCAGTAGATATATTGAGAGCGATTGGCCTCTATATTTTTCTGATTTACCAAATCGAAAATATTGGGATTGCCATGAACAATTAATATATTTGTCTATAAAAAATGCCGAAAAATCAACTTTATTTCACATTTCGTATTTCATACTTCAATTTTTTTTTATTTATTTACTTTTTGCTATTTCATAGTTAACCCTTTCAATTTTACAATGTACCAATGATGATAATGTTTAATCTCAAAAATTATTATTTAGGCATCTCATTCGAAGCAACTAAACGCTTAACAATTCATTGATAAGCCAATCTTTTAACAAGACAACAATCCGAATAATTTTGAAACTATTGATTAGTCTCAAACAATCAAAAAACTCGAAGAATCATGGTAACTTTCGAATAATGCTCAATGTCACGGACAACTCAACGTTAAACCAACCAGTACTCACTTTATGTTAAACTCGGAAAATTTTGAAAAATAACGAAAATTGTTAAAAATCTCGAAACCTCGAAAAGTTCGAATAACTCTTACTACCAAATAAAATTCTTGCAATTATTTAAACAAAAATGGGACAAAAACTTGGGTTCCGGGACTTTTTTTTATAATTTAACAAAACTCACCAAAAATCAAAGGTGAAATATTTTGTGAGATGTCCCAATCTAAGGTCAATTATTAGTATGATCTTTCTTTGCAACAGAAACATTAAAGGATATTTGCCCCGATTCTCACGAATATGAGCCGCCTTAAAGGTAATAACAATGCCTGCGACTAACCGAAGGTGCTACGTTGGTGAAATAATAACAATTATAGACCCTTTGATGTAGGCTGCTAAGAATTATCCATGCTCAGCCCATTGCTTTCGTAACAAAATTAATTTCAGTATGTAATTCGAAACAATTTGATAATTAAGGTTTCTAGAAAAAATAGAACTAGAGATTTCCAAAATCACCACAAGTTGCATGTCGATGCAAACATAAGTCTAGGCACCCAAATTTTGCCGTCTAAGAACAGTGGGCTTGAGAAAATATTGGGTCCCGGGAAAACAGAGCTTTCGTAAATTATTTTAAACTCTAATTTATTGGTATATACTTCAAGTTTTGTAAATTTCTTGAAATTTTTGAAATTGTTTTATTTGTTAGAACCTTGAACTGTTATAATTAATTCCTTAAATTTCCAGAATTTGATCAAATTCTTAAAATATTTGGCCTCTTGACTTTCCAGTAATTCTTAAAACCAATTCAAAGCTTTTCCCATCCTTCTTAAACTCTAACAATCAAAAAATTAATTAAATCTTTAGACTGAAGTTCTCAAATTTGACGAAATTCCTTAAATTTGTTTGTTTAAAAATTTGAAATTCTAAGCACTGAATTTATGTATTTCCCGATTCCTTGAACATTTTAAATTAGACGGTCTCTTATTAAATTTGTCTCTAATTAAATTTGCATAAATTTCTAAATTTTTTGAAGTTCATATTCCTAAAAATATTGAGATTTTGATTATACGGGTTTTCTTTAAATTTATAATTTGTATACCGACATGAAGTTAGATTAAATATATCTATCGTCTCATCTAACACCACTGCCGAATTAGCTGAAAGGTGGTCTTGAAAAATACACGTTAAAAATTAATTTGATGGGAAACAGCTTTAAGAAGCTTCAGTTGACAGGGCTTTACGTTTTTGAAATAAATTTTGGCGTCCTTCCAGCTGTAAAATTCTATATATCTGCTATTGAGTCTGTAACAGCTTGAAGCAGTTTGCAGAAAGTATAAATTTAAATATATTTACACGTTTCTAGAAGTGTTGGAGAACCAGTGACAGTAATAATTGCGTTCATTGTTTGTCCATAATAACCGATAGTGTCGGTGGTTTTCAAGTTTAACCCAATAATGATACTATTCATCGCATCAATTAATTAAAAAATATTGATATTTAATATGAAAGTTTCTAGTGGCAGTGTGTTGAACTCAAACCACTATGTAGCCGGCCTTGAATAACAACAGCAGAAAATCGAGGTTAGGGATAGACATTTTATTTTGGTTAATTTGGGGTTGGGAAGCGTATAACGATTTAAAAAGATTATTTAACATGATCTAGCTTTTCGTATTACATCACATAAATATTAAATTCCGACGGAAAATTATGTAAAGATGCGGTTTTGTAGATCAACCATTTTTATTTTTCACTATAAATTACAAATCACGTTATAATGTGTAAATTGTGGGTAACAAATTGTAAATTGAACTAAAATATATAAATGAGTTAGTGATGATATCAACTTCATTTATCAGTAAAATAAATCACTTTTCAATCCTCAAATGACTATAATTCAACATTGTGAACACACAATGTCCGCAGAATATTGTTCCGGACAACCAAATAGTTTTATTAAACCTTTTGTTTTGACGTAGCCAACAACAACATTTTAAAACCTACTCACGGATATACAATTTATACATTTAATCGATGGATTCATTCGAATCCGCTATAAAAATAACATGTTTTAATCAATTGATTATTATATATCGTAGGTTGCACAATTGAACATGCTTTATACATTTTATTTTTTTATATCGACCTTATTACATAAACGGAAGTACATAGTTGAAAAATTCGATGAATCTTGAAATGAATATTTAGATATTGGAACATGCATGCAATTTGCTTTCGTTTAGAAATATCTGAGTAAAAAAAATCTTTGCCAGCTTCGATATAAACTGAAATAATTTTGATATTCAAACTCGATTAACGAGGTTGCTTTTTTACCCTAGGTATAAATTTCCGGGCCCTTAAACCAATCAAATAACTTTTAATTTGAACATAAAAGTAAAGTAAAAGTAAAATTGAACCGCCGCAAAACTAACAAATTCCAAGTAAAAATTGACCAGCAGGTGTCCAACTTCAAAAGATTGCATGCGAAAATATGTTTTTCAAGTTCCAATCAACTGTCTGAAAAATAATTTTCATAGAATTGAACTGATTATAGAATTTCGAAGCAGAAATTTCAATATTGCTAAAGCATTCAAACAACTTCGGATTGAAATGGGCGTCAAGGGCAAAAACAGGTCCTGTGAGGTAAAATATTGCAGACAGCTGAAGGATCTGCGAGCGATTTGTACAATGACTCCGTAGCCTCCGTAACAACAATTACCTATTTTACCTCTATTCAAACTGGAGCGGCAACAAACACCAACAATTAAGTAGAAGGAAACTCTTTTGAAAACTGCAAACATTACTCAAAATATTAATCTCATTTATCCTAAAACAACTGCAAATAGAGAAAACTATCCAAAGGTATTGACCAAAAATATAATAAACACGCATAACCAGTGATTTGGCGGAACATCAAACATCTGCTGCAAGAGCTTCCAATATCCGTCGGTCACTGGCCCAATTTTTTTATAAATTTTGAAACATTGTACCAGTATCTGGTTGCCTAAATCTAAAATTTTTTGCTTTCTTTTAAAAGCAAAACAACGCTTTCAAGTTTTTCAAAATTTAGGAGTTTCAGTCAAATTTTCTTGAAAGTTTAACAAATGTATCTATTAACGCGATGTATCTAAGCAAAACAATTTAATTTAGGTTTAGGAAAACAATATTAGAATATACAATATTACAAATGTCCGTAAGGGATTTTGGCCTTAGGACAATAAGTTTTCTTATAAGTGCCTAAATATTATTGAACAATTTATAATTTTACTACTCCGGTTTAACTATGATAATCTGGGAAATCATGTGGAATAATTAGAAATATCATGAGAAACTTTATTTGAATAAATGTTCAGTTAAAGTTTCTCATGTTGATAGGGGAGTTTGCTGAAATTATAACTTTTTTTAAATTCCGAAATTTCGTCAAAACGTCGAATTCTAAGTAAAGAGCAAATTTACAAAAATACGGAATGCCTTAAACATGTATTGAAAAGTATTTTGACAACATAAATGGAAATTTGTAATTTCTCTCTAAACTATCAAAATACCATATACTCGTAGGCAACGGCGGCTGCTAATTTAAATCTTCACGCATGTAATAAATCGAATTAACTTTTTATCAATTTTGTGCACAACTGCTTTCGGTTTGTAACAAACCAATTCTTCAAGCAAATTCTCAGCGTCCTGTGTATAGCAGCTATACACAGTAACCGTAATCCATCCACGTGTGTCGATTATATATCTATTGTATTTCGAGCTAAGAGTCACAACTCAGTCAGCAGCAACCAACTGCCAACTCAGTCAGCAGCCGTTTTGATTTTAGGATTTGGTGGTTCTATATATTTTTAAAAATAAAATTTAGTTGGGTACTTGAGAAATTTCTTAACAGGGATTATTCAAATTATTCTAGTTTCCCGAATTTTGACCCTGAGTTACCCGAAATGTTACCGAATTACAGCCACATAAGGATTTACAATAATCAGAACTTTTTGAATATATCAAGATTATTGGAGCTTTTCGAATTTAATTTTTTTTTTTAACTTTTATTTATTTGGCATAATTTAATACAAAGGGTAATTTTACAATTAATTAGTAACTAAAATGTTGAGCTTAACCTCCTTGGCTTTACTTCAAATAGGATTTTATTTTTTTCTTTAAGTTATAAAATATGTGGAGGACATCGTAATACAATTTAAATTGAATATTTAATCTAGTAGTTTACCGTCTTATTCTACCTTAACCTAAATACTTAAACTAATCAAAAGTTAAACATTCGAATAGGAACTTCAAGAAATTTGTTTTGAAGAATCTGAATTTTATTTCTATTTGTGTTTTTTCTGTTGGACCATATGGGTGAACCCATATAGAATAACGCTCAAAACCATTACATTATATAGTAGTATTTTATTTCTGAAGCTAAGTTGACTATTCTTATTTAGAAGTCGTTATAGGACTTTTAACAATTTTTCACATTTTTCTTTAATATGGTTCAGATGGTTCCCAAAGGGCAACTTTGGATCAAGAATTAGCCCTATATAGCGTACTTCCGATTTCCATTGAAGTTGAACACCATTCAGACCTAAAAGTAGCTGCGGAATTTTTTCTGGAGCATAACATCTTGTAAAGTAAATGCTTTCACATTTACACAGCAAATAAAGCTAATTGGCAGTCTTCAAATCTAGAAATATCATTAATAAATATGTTAAATAACAGAGGAGCTAATACGGAACCTTGCGGGAGACCAGCAGGAATATTCATTAGACTGGATTTTTCATTATATATTTGTACATAAAACTTCCTGTTCTTTAAGTAGGAATCTATAACTTTAATTAGGTATTTCGGAAAATTGCACGTTGTCATTTTGTGGATAATACCGTTGATCCATACTGTATCAAAAGCTCGATAGAGGTCTAACAATGCCAGCCCTGTGGATTTTTTATTGATACGAAATTGCTGATTTATAAGGAATTCGTAGTTTCCATGAATGATTGCAATCGAATTTTGATAAGTTTCTCTAAAACCTTGCTTATAGAGCTTAGAAGGCTTATATGCCTATAGTGTTCAGGATTATTGAATTCCTTATTGGGTTTGAGAATTGGAGTAACTTTTGCTATTTTCCAGGAATTTGGGAAATAACACAATTTTAAACAACTACTAAAATTTAGCAGGAGAGTTTTAATACCACAGTCCGGCAACTGCTTTAACAAAATGTTAAGCATATCATCCATCCCAGATGTTTTATACGGTCGTAGGGTTTTAATAATATCACATAGCTCTTCTAAACGAATTTATTCAAATTCTTGTGGATGATAGTTAGTTGTTAATTGTTGGCAGCTAATATTGACATCACATTCATGAATGGACCCATAATTATGAGTGGATTGATAAACATAATGAAAGGTATTTGCGAGCGCTGTACATTTTTGTGAGTTTAACAATAGTTTTACTGTGGTTTCACCTTCCTAAATTTGCAGTGGCGGCATTGGTCTGGCCAGGATTTGTTTAGTAAGTCTAAGATCTTATGTTTTATTGCTCTGGTTAGTATGTTAACAAAACTTTTAACAGTTCTACTTCTGGTCCTAAGCCATGTGCGCCTTAAAGAATTTCTGAGCTTGATATATCTTCTGTTAGATTTATTTTATTTATGTTAGTCAATGGGGTGAAGGGATTGAGTTGTCTCTAGCATTTTCAATGCATTTTAGTGACCCCTCTATATGCTGTTTGTATTAAGTCCAATCACCGCCGGAGTAATTAAATCGGTAGTTAATTGGATTTTTATAAGCTAGACTGAAATTGTAAGCATATACGACTGCGGGAGACTAGACTTTTAATTTCCATTATATGTTCTGGTTGGTTTGTTAAGAAGAAATCGATATTACTAGGAGTAGAATTGGGTATAACAAAGGTCGGATCCAATGGTACCACGATAGAGCAATTTTGAGAGCTACTTATGTGATTATGAAGATTTCGATCATCTTCATTAGACCTAACACAGTTCCACATGGGATGTCGGCAATTAAAATCGCCCCTTAAAATGTAGTTTGTTCGATTTTGAGTCAATTTTTGTATTTCGCTTTTAAAAGTGGGTCCATTTATTTTTAGACAGTAACATGCGGTAATTCGAACGGAAGTTCCAGTTACATGTTTAACTGATATCGCGAGATTTTCAATAGTTGAAAGATTTTGATCCGGTAAAAGGGTATGGGGGCTCCAAATGATCTGTTAATTATATCGTTTCTATAGAAAATGTAATCTGGAAAAGAACAGTTTAAGTGTGGTTTAAGATGCGTTTCCGTCAATAACATAATATCTATATTATACTTTGTCAAAAAATGTTATAACTCAAGTTTTTTAGGTCGAACGCTTTGTGCATTCCAGGTGGCAATTATTAATGATTTATCTAAATGCATATTTTAAAGCTATTTCGGTTATTCTAATAAATTGTTCTTCTCTAGAGTTGCAATTTTTAATTCCATTCACTATTTCTTTAAAAATTGTTAAGAGTTCGTTCGCACTAAACAAAATATTCGGGTTAGCTCAGCCTTCAGTTAAAAGGGCAGAAGCATAAGTAGTAGAAATGAATCATCGCAATATGAAAAATTTAAAAGTTTAGTTTAAATTTAAGACTTGACTGTTATACATGTAATAAATTTAAGGCTTGAGGGGATTTAAGATTTTTTTTACTCCAAAAGTGTTAGGACAATAAAATTTTGTTTAAAATTTTAAGGTTTAAAGCACCCAACTTTAAAAATTTAAAGTTTAAGAAAATATTACCTAGTTCAATAATTTTAACACACAGTAAAGTGCTAAGTGTAAGAAGTAAGGCCATATAAACGTAAGAAAAAAAAATCAAAAATGGAAGCACTTTTCACAGCAGTAATTAACTTAATTGATTAGAACTGCACCAAAACTTTGGCGAAGTGATCTTCACATTAATAAAAATTTCCTAAGATACACTGATGGAAATATTTGACATTAGAAAAAGATAAGGAGGCATAAATGAGATTTTCGATTTTGTCTTCGTGGAAATTGAACATTATGCCAAGTCGAAGCCTACTCAGTTGAAAAAATAACTTTAATTTTTAATGCAAGCCTTGCATTACGACTTATGTAATGCAAGTTATTATTAAATTGTAAATTATGATTGCGTTAAAATGAATTTTAATGCAATTATGAGGATTTCTAAAGCAGTATTTGCATTAAAAAAAATTTTAAAGCAACATGCTCAAATTCAAAAATTATACCAACATAAAATTCGCTAAACCAAGCTCACTTAAATGTATATATGAATAATAAGATCATGCACGAGTTTTGCATTACTGGTATAAAATTCACTAAATCAAACCGACTACATGACATATAAGCAGCTTAATAAATCTTTAATAATTTAGTTTTCCGGATTCAAAAATATAGAGATATGTTTTAACGTAAGCTTTTCAGTTCTTAATTTATAAGTTATTTCCTTGGGCGACCATAAAGTGAACTATGCTAGCCGGTAAATTACGGAGCTTTTAATGCAACTTGCTTTAAAATTTAATACTTCTAAATTATTTTATAAATGCAGTCTTTGATAAATTTTAATGCAGTTGATTGACTAACGATTAATGTTGCACTAAAATTTAATCTAATTGCTGTATTACAAATCAATGCAAATTGTATCATTTTGTAATACAGCCTTGCACTGAACCTGCATGTGATGCAATTTGCATTACATAAGCAATAATTTTTAAACTGTGTACTTTTACAAACATTCCAATCGATTGGTCAAATGACATTTGGAATCAGTGTTGTGATTGTGTTCGTTTATTTATTTCTTGTGTTCGTTAATTTCAAATATGTTACTTGTTAACAGTTCAGGGTAAATAAGCGCCTAAAGTTAACAATTAGTACACCTCCCTACCCTGTAAACTTATATCGATACAACTCTATATAGGCAATCAAAAGGGCATATAATGTGCTCTCGATTGTACACGATTAACTTTTTATTTTTTTATTAAATATTAACCGCGTATTACTAAAAAAAAAAAATCGGTTGCAATTGAGACTATCAAATTAAAATTAATGTCATATTGAATATTTGATGTAGCCAAACAAAACAAAAAGTCAAGTAGCTCGTTTTGCCATTAAAATTACATTTGTATGCTATATAAAACAGTTCGAGTGGTGAACAATCTATTATTTTGCATCCCCCTTGTAAAACCAAATTCGAACATTTGCTGAAGGGGCTAAATACATTTTTTGTATTGTTTTAATTTTAATTGAATTTAAAAATTATTACAGATAATCAATAAAAGACTTTTTTGTTTTTAATTTGCTGCAAAATAAAATAATAAACAACTTAATATTATGTATAAAACCCTTCTTGCCGTCGTGGTTTTGTTTATGTTTATTTATAACTATTATATATTGTGTAACACAAACCACGATCAACACAATATGACGTCTTGTAAATATTTAAATTTAGAGGGTGATGTAAAAAAAAAAAAAAATGTCGGTACTTACTTGTGTTTGTGTTAAACCCAAACTAGCGGCTAATTCAGCCCGTTCTGGTAAAGCTAAATATTGTGTTCTTTGAAATCTCCTATTTAATTGTTGTAATTGTAATGAACTGTATATTGTTCTAGGTTTTCGCATTTTTTTCCCTTTACCATTTACCCGTAACCCCGTATCTTCACATTTATCTGGAATCAAATCGAACAAAAAAATAAAAATAAAAAATAAAATTGAAATGAATTAATTGGATTATTTTATTTTTTTACACCGTTGATTGATTTTTGATTGAACATCGTGCGCCAAAATATAAAATTGAGTCTAATAAAAATTAAGTACCTTGAACGATCTAATATATTATAGACAGACACAAAAAATATTTCAATAAAACGTCATAATTTAATTTAATTAGGAAGAATCAATCAACTTAATAGGCTTATTAGATATTTTGATAGTATTAGATTAGTGTTTTGAAATATTTTCTAACCACACACACACATATTAGATAGATGATGTGATAAGAATTCGGTTGTAGTTGGTGATGAAATGAAATTTTGATTGATATTCAATATTAAAAACAGGTTGATTATCGAATGTTTGATTTGTTCTTTTGTGTTTTGATGAAATATTTAAATTAAATACAAAATGGTTTCCCAGGATGCGTTACATAATTATGTAGTCACACCATTTTTTGAAGAATATACATAAAACAGCTAATAATTTAAACTAACACCGTCCGACCACCTTTGGTTATATTTTAATGTACTTTTATCACGACCGACGAATATAACATGTATGTATGTATATGTATGGTATGTTAGAGGGAAAATTTTCATTTCACCAATTAGTGTTGTCGGACATATGGTGTACATGTACAGCTACCGCGCTATAGTTTTAATGTAGAAACTACATTTTAGAAAGTAGCCTATAAAGAGTGGATATAAGCTAATTTTGGCGATCACCAAAAATTATGATGGATGATATTTTTGTTTATCATTGGGGCATATAAGAAGCAATAAATTATGTTGAACTTTTTTTTTTTTAATTTTAACTTCGTATACCGCATTAAATGTATGGTCAAGGTGGATTACAATGCCGCGGAGTGTTAATTAAATTTATTTGTATGTTTACTTTAGTATCCATATTCAGACTGATTCATATACCCGTTAATTTATAAGATATACAAATATATTGTATATACATATATATGTTTCTAAGATTTTTTTTTTTTTAGTGCAAGAGAGAAGTTGCAAACGTCTTTATAAATGAAATACCCCGAAAAAGAATAATTAATCAAAATGACTTTGCTGGATTTTTTCAATAAATTTATTTTAATGATAAACTAAATTTATATTTTCTAGAAGTGGCAGAATACCTTCCTCTTATTATTTTATTTTATTTGAAAAATATTGGATATTCATTGGAAGGAGGGTCACAGACTTTTGGGAAACACCATTTTATTTAAATAAATATAGAGCGCTGATATAGTTAGTACATCGGCTGGCTAAAATGGAATGACTCCACTCCTACTCTATATATGTAAATATAGTACAAATAAATTTGATTGATTAGACATTTAATTGTACTCAGTATTTTTTAAATGTACATAAATAAATTAACGCTCATAAATTTATGAATGAATTCACACAGCCATGTCGCTATTAATATATGTTTGTATAATGTATAAAAAAACACTCGCACTTTGGAATTTATTATTTTACAAGGTATGATTTTTCATCATGAAGTTTAGAAAATGTTTGCATTTTAATTTTAAACTTGATTTATTTAATGAATATTTATAAAAATAAATTATAAAATAAAATTAAAATAAAAATTCTTACCGTCTTTTGGTGGGCTAGCACATGGCGGAGGATAGCTACCTAAATGATAACTAGAATATGAATTTTGATGCATTGGAGGAAATGGATAACCTAAAGCACTTCTTGGACTAGGAAAACCAGAATCTTGTCCACCCTGTGAACCAAAGTGTTGGTATCCACTTCGTATCGCACCGTATCTATAAAAAAAAAAAATTGTTTATTAAAATATGCTTATAAAATACTCCGCCGGTATTAGAATCTATCGTTCCCTCATAAATTTAATCCTAATCCTTTTTTAAACTAAAACGAAATATAAGTAAATATTTTTAAGAACTAATCCCTAAATAGCATTAACTTATTTTATACAACAGTGGGTCAGAAAAGGGGTTAACAAATAATGTTTATGTTTTTGCGCAAGCGTACTTGAAATATGCAGTCGAAACCTTAACAATGCAATATAAATTTTTAGAAAAACTAAAATTTCGAAAGACAGAATCTCGAAAATATTTTCGGGACGTTAAATGCAAAATAGCATCATAGAAGCAAAATATCGAAAAATTGTCTCACATTACATAGTTTCGAATATGAAAATGTTACTGTCAAAAATATCGAATACTAAATATCGAAATTTACTTAAAGGAAATTTGTTAAAGAATTTGATTGAAATAAAAAGATATCAACGAAAACTGAAATTACCCAGATTGAAGCTTGGCAGCTTAGCAATTCCTTTTGCTTGCTTGGAAAGCCCTGGAAAGCCCTTCTACTTCTTCTTTTTAATCAAACTAATAAGCATTTTAGAGCAACCTGCTCAAATTGAAAAATTATACCAACATAAAATGAATAATAAATTCAAGCACGTGTTTTGCTTTACTGATATAAAATTCGCTAAATCAAACCGACTAAATGACAAATAAAATAATTGTGTTTTCTGAATTTGAGAATATCTATTATGTTATAGGTAATCTTTTCGGTTCTTAATTTATAATTTATTACCTTAGGCGACTATAAAGTGAAGTAGCAACCCCAGAAAAAAGGGCTAAACTTACGGAGCTTTTAATGCAATTTACTTTAAAATATAAAACTTCTAAAATATTTTATTAATGCAGTCGTCTTCTACAACTTGCTTTATATTCTATTGGAATGTTGCACTAAAATTTAATATAATTGCTGTATTACAAATTAATGCAAATTGTATTAAAACCCTTTTTAATGTAAGCTTTGTATTATTTTGTAATACACCCTTCCACTGGACCTATATTTACATTACAAAACTAATATTTTTTTAAGTGTGTACATCCAAGCAATTCGATTAACCCAAAATTTGAAAACCAACTCTAAAAAGTATTTTTGTAATATTATTTGCGGCCACGGGCTGATAAAGTTCTCGAATAATTTTATTTCGGGGAAATGTTTTTCCAGAAGAATTTTTTTCTGATGAAACAAAAGTATTCTTGGTCATATTTAGCGCTCTTTAGAACTGACTGAATAACCGTAGTCTGTTTCGGAGAACGGTATGCCAAAAATTTGTTGTGGATTTTATTCACAATTGCGGTGAGGGTTGTCTTTGGTTCTAAAATTAATCAAATCGGAGATCGTTCGAATTTCGTTTTTATCCAAAGACAACAAATGTTTGACGTGTCGGTTGTCAAAATTAGACTATACCTACTTATTTGATAAAGTGCTTTAAAATAACTTGCGACTTCCACCAACAAAAGGCGGTGGTATTGGTTTTTATACAAAGGGGACGAGAATTATCAAAATTAACTTTTCGACAGTTTTTTTACTGTAATTTGCTAAATGACTCTTAAAGTGGATAAATGTTTTTTAAATCAAATGTCAGCTACTTTCCCGGAGGGCCGGACAACTGCAGAACTTTTAGTAAAACGCAGCTATTCCATAGCAGCGATCCAGGAAAGTTTTCCATTCACCAGATTCAACATTTTAAATTTGATGGATACAATGAAATAGGCAATTTTTGGCCTTTCAGAATTCTGCCTATTCATCGTATTTTACTCAATCTATTTAGTTAAGTTTTCGTATTAAGCCGTCTTACTAAGCCTTATGATTTTGAATGATGTGTGAAATTTTCCTAAATTGAAGAATTCTTTAAACTTTCAAAAATTTAGAATCCGTTACTCTAAAGAACTTATTCAACAATTTAGAGTTTTAGTTTGTGCCCACGCACAACTAATTAAACTGCATTAAAATAATTGTTTGCCACTATAAACTAAAGTAATCTGAACATATTTCTTTTTAGTTATAGAATTAAACTCTGCCCATTTCAAATTAACCATTTTCAAATGGAATTGATTTTTTTTTGTTGTAAATCTTTAATTTGGAAAATATTAAATTTCAAATGGACATAATTTAAAAAGTTTAATTTAATGTTCGGCAATAGTTAAATTTAAATTGGCAAAACTTATTTTAATTTATAAAAGGTTTAATTTATTTTGGAAATTTTATCTGCAATACGAAAACGAGACATAGCTTGTCAGTCAGGTTTATAGAGACAATACTGATAGAGTAAACAAGAGAAGTTAAGTAAGATCGTCGTTATTTAAAAATGTGGTTCTTAAAATTAATTAAGAAAGGTTTTATGTTTCATTTGATCAAATCTCTAAAGTGTCGATATGTTGCGCCTTGAGGAAGGATTAGTAAAAGGAAGGCTGTCTGGAATATTACACCTATATAGACATTGAATTCTTGTAATTTTTTCCCATTCATTTGAAAAGATTGTGTATTTTTGAAGATAAACTTATCAACAAATTATAAACAATAAAATTAATTATTCATATTTAAATTAATTATATCGATTACAAATATTATTGTCCGAACAACTTTTAGGCGTTTCCAAACAAAGGTCATCATTTTACAAACTATGGCAACAATCAATTATCTTCATTTTTAAGGTAAGTATACATATTCCATCATATCATACCGAAACCGTTTGAATCGATGGTTCATAGAGTCCTAGAGCAAGGCAGTCATATTGGGTCACTTTTGTTCACTTTATTTATAAACGATGTTAGTGACTGCTTCTGACATTTGTTCGCCGATGATATGAAAATATTTGTCCCAATGTTTAGCTTACCGTACTGCTCGAGTTGGTCGTCTACCAACAGGCTGTTACCCAGTACTCTAGCAATATTTACTCACGAACAGAAACACGTATTCTAAAACCGCAAGGAAAGACTCTCTAAGAGAGCAAATAGAGATACTCTAAAGTCACTTTACTTTCCAGACAAAATTGAAAGCGTTCAGAAGCAGTTCATTTTATAAGCACTTTGAGTTACAAACCACGATTTTTCAGGACCTGTTTTGAACGCATGCAATTATTTACTAAAAAGTTTTAGAAACGCATTGATCAAATCGTGTAGTCTTGCAAGTGAATTTTTTCCTTCGGTCAATTAAGTCAATTTGCAAAGTAACTATAACATAAACGGTTTAAAAGCCATTTCGATTTTTCTTTTGTCTAGCGACTGAAGTCACTGTCAACTAACAAAAAGACTGACGCTTAACCGAAAAAAAAACTTTATATATTTGTGAATTTTTAGTGAAATGTCGTTAACAATTCATAATATTTGAGACAAGAGATCTGAAAACACGTAAGGAATTAATGGTTTGAAAGGCTAAAGAGCAATCCCAATCACATTTTTAAGCATACAGCAGTGAAGCCATAAGTGGCTCCCGTAGGAAATCAAATTTTTAAATTTATTGACTTTCTGGAACAATAATAGATTTCATTGGTACATAAATAATCCATTGGAATTGATTAATTTGGATTGAGTATAGTCTATTTTGGTCACCAGAGCAATAATTTTTTGTTGTACGTCTAATACATAGATGGAATTCACAACTCACCAGTCGTATTTTGCGACAAAAAACTTGGATAAGGGTAAAAATCAAACTTTTATTGTTTTATGCACATTACAACCCAAAATTATCACTAAGTCAAAATTGGTTTTGATTTATACAAAATAATCAACAACAGATAATTCGGAGGCAACGAAAAGCTAATGCAATTATACCAGTATGGAGGACCCTCAGCTAGTAATAGTTTATTATCGAATATAAGCGTCTTTTAAATGTTAATCGATAAACGGGTTGATTTAAATAAAGTTAGTTTTTCAAAGAAAGTACGTCCTTTATGTCGTATGTGTATGTCACTGTTCGGACGGATTTGTACTTTCATAAGGGAAATTAGCCTTTGTCACAGAAGACCCACCGACAATTTTTTTTTTTTGGTCTGCGAACGTATTAAAAGAATTTCAAGCTTGCCTACTCTGGTTGTCACCTCAATCCGACAATTTTTCTTGTTTACACAAATATTGAATTAAAAGTAGGCCTCACCGATAAGCTCTGCAAAATTAGGATTAACCGGTAAACGAGATTGATATATTTTAGACTTTTAATAACAACTTGGAAACGTGCTCCAAAAAAAATTGAATTTGTGGAATAAATTTGAAATACTTTCTGCTGGTTGCTAAACTGTAAAGAATTCGGCGAAATTTATCTATATCTTTCGATTAAGGGCAAATGCTCAAGCAAGTCGCAAATCGATCAATTTTACCAAGCAAATTTGAATTTTTTCCCAAATTTTGTTTGGTTTGTAAATATTTTGTTTAGCATCATTGAAAATTGATTGCTTTCGAAATGATTGAGTATTTGCTCCGCTGGCAGTCAATTGTAAAGAAAATAATTAAATTATGTCTATTTGACATTACTAATTTTAAATTAATTTAGTGTGTCAAATTTTTGTTAAAATACCTCAAAATGACAACAGTAAATTATTACCGCGTCTCTATACTGAGACCTTTCGAACAGTGTTTGTAAGTTACAAAGTTTTGGTGAACAAACCAAACGATGTAACTCACAATAGTTGTTTCTTCCAACATTTAATTACTTAATCGGGTTTTCATTTAATCCAGTGCTGCAGAAAAATTATTTCTTTCTGACCCAGAAAATGAAATTAATTTTCAATGCAGCACACGTTTGGGCATAATCGCCAAATCTCATCATATGAGGCAAAATATTCGTGCGTATATGTGAAGAATTCGAAGTCGTTATTTTTATGAATAAAAACGATTAAAAATAATTTTTCACGCTCGAAAATTGAAATTGCTAATTTATAGGGTGATGACTTCTGCTTAATGGCCGTCTTGCACCCACTTTTTTAAGCAGCTAGAAAAGTCAAATGGAGTGAAAGAAAAAATGTTTTTAGAAAATATTTCTTAGAGTGAGAGCTTATAACTTACTTAATGTTGAACTGACTTTCATAAATAATTCGGTAAATATATATTTCGGTAATATATTCGGTAATATTGAAATAACTTTCCGAGATAACTCGAGATTTTCAAATGTATTTGAATTTTGCACAACATTGTGTGGTAAACCAATCTGAATTTAGTAAATTTTGAAGACTTTTTGAGTTTATTCGATATTTTCACTTTACAAATTTACTAACTAGCTAATTCAATATTTTTAGGAGTTTGAAAAAATGTTTAAAATACTTTGATACTTCGACTTTTTGAGATTATTTCGAAATTATGTTCGAAGTTTGTAATATTTTTTTTGAGATGTTTAGAAATTTTCTTACCATTGAGTTGTTTGAATAATTTATGATTCACAAATAAAAATGATTCTTGAAATACACAAAATACCATCAATCATAGAAAATCCGCCAAATCGAATTTTGTTGTGTGTGAATTTTTTCGATATTGTTAATATCAGAAAATGAAAAAATTGTATAGGAGAGCCGCAGATAATTTAAGATTTTTAAAATTGATCCAATTTTTCGTGGCGTTCAGTTACATCATAAAAACTTGCCTTCCACGTCGCTATTGGTCTGCGGCGATAATGGATTTAAACAGAACTCTGAAGATTTAAAATTTCCGATGAAATCTGAATTATTCTTACCGGTAAACAGTAAACGGAAAAGCACAACATTCACCAATAAACGGTAATTGTTTTTACCCGTAGAGGAACTATTCACAAATGCACGTCATTTGACGTTTCGAATTTGTTTTTATTATATATCTAATGTATATCTTCCATACCAGAGCGACCGCTGAGACAAATGTCATTATGCATGTTTAATTTATTTTTAATTTTTCCGCGAGCGGCGCTTTCTCTGTACTTTTACAATCATAGTGAGAGTGTATAACATAAATTAGACATGTTAACGTCAGAAATTGAGCTGAATTTAGTTTTATAACAAAAATAATTGAATTTTTTCTAACATTGAATGCATTTAGGTAAGTTAACTGTTAGCAGCATAAGCAAATAATGAATTCGAAATTTCATGTCAATGTGATAGTTTAAATGTCATTTTTTCCATATCTAGACCTAAATCCATTAATGCCTTTTGGTAACGTTTCTTGTTTTGTTTTTAATATTTTTGAAGGAATGTCAAACTTATCTTTGGGTCTCTCCTAACATTTGTTTAATTTAGTTGTGTCAACTATAATGGCTTTTTTAATAAATAAAAAAAAAAAAGTTTCTCTTCAAGTCCTCTTGAATGAATTTAGATGATTTAGTCACAAATTTTTAAGAAAAATCCAAGATGAGAATAAATCTAATTGTGGACAAACAAATTTTCATAATGGCAAAGCTTTCATATGAATGTTGGTTTCTTAGCCTTTTTTGTGAATTTGCAACATTTTTAGCATTGCCCTTTTTCCTATTTAGTTTTACCTATATTCACCGCACTTATGTTGTATTGAATGTGAATAGCAGTTCATTGTGATAGTTATAGACCAAGAGGACCAAGAGAATTTAGCTGGTTGGTGACTTAGTAGTTGACCATAATTTACATAATTTGCATTTCTTAAAAATAAATTTCTTTTTATCGGTCAAATTTATTCCATTAAGTAAAATGTTTATTTGAAATATTGGGTTAAAATAGTTCAAACTGTTCAAATTAATAAGGTAATTTTAGCTATGGGTGAATTCGCTGAAAAACAGGTCTTACATAATTAGATAACCTGCTATTCGTTCCTTTGATGGAACCCCTAACTCATCACCCCTCTCACAAATCACTATTTCGAAAGAGATCTGAAATAACCTATCCCCAAGAAAACTTGGCAAAAGTAAAAAAGTTAGCTAATTTAACAGGAACATACACTAAAGTCTCTTAAAGGGCACTAAATAATTTTGAAATTTTCAATCAAATTTCAAAATAATGAATATTATTAACTTTAGAACAAATTCATAGCTTAGGCGCCCCGCGATAAAATTAGTCATAGCTTAGGCGCCCCGCGTTAAAATTAAATAGGAAAGAACTGTAAAATCTTCTGATGTTTATACATATATGAGATTAAGTAGCCAAAATAGCATTCGAATAAGACAGGGATTTTCACGCACTTGTTTAAAAATAATTTTTCAAGGCACCTCGAAAAAATTATCATCTAAATATAAATAATATTACACGACAAAAAAAGTTGAATAAACAAAGAGAATCTTTTAGTTTTGTTGAAAGGAAGGACCTGTGGTTCACCGCACGTATATCTCGTGCCACAGTGATTATTGAGCGATATTTGGTTTTTATATTCGCTAGTGCAGAAAACCCAACTTCTCACAGATAAATGGTCGCAAATGGATCCAGAATTCGTTAAGCTTTAACATTCGTCAAAGGATATGCTTTTGATGTCAATTTAATAATTTAATATTTAAAAGTCTTATACCCCTCTAAACTTCTTCATGTGAACCATTAGCTTAACTTTGATAAGTGGTTTCAGATTTTATTTCGTTTGGTCAAATACAATTTTTAAACCGTTAGAAACACTCATGTCATTAAAGGTAATAAACTACTTGTAAAATAAGAAGACAGATTTGCTACCGTAACACACATTCTTTTCTTTACTTATGTAGTAGATTTTAAGCGAAACAACAAAGACAATTTTGAAATATTCCACAGCACTTTTGTTAATTTTTCTTATCGAATATAATTTCAAAACCTCTTCATGTAGCACAGTTCGTTTGGAACCACCGTCCGTGTATTCTTTTAATGCTCAAAGAAATTTTCAATATCTAAAATGTAAGGGAAAAGCTCGTTGTATAAACAACCAATTTAGTGAGTTTAAAAGCGTGCTGCCACAGACAAAACATGAAGTATTTATATATTTAATAAATTCAAACGGAAATAAATTGTGGCATAGCATTTCGTTCAGGGTAAATCTACTAAGTGCATACCTACTTATGTATGTATATTGAACAAAAAATTTTCCTTTCTTCAAGACTATTAATTGTTTGACGTAATAGCATTGGCAGACTGCAATTTAGCTAAACATGCTTAGGTATACCCGTTTAGCTAAACATATAATTTCTGTAATATTATAACTTATTTCGCATAAAGGCTTATACACTAAACTCATTACTTTGAGATAAACTTGAATATATTGAGAAATTAGTTCACAAAACCCAAAATAAAACGAAATTAGCTAAACTTAACTTGAATTTGACTCACACTTAAATTAGGTTTTGTCCAAGATAAATTTTAATTTCAATGTTTGGCCTTTTTTTGGTTAACAATACAATTTTTCATTTCTCCTGTGATTAGTTAGATTATTATAATTTTTGTGCTATACAACAAACCGATTGTTGTAGCAACGAATAATTTTTCGAAAACCTCAGTTTAACTTTAGTTAAAATATTTAACTATAATGCAAAATAGCTAAGTAAGAATCTAATCTAGGATTAAAGGGCATTGAAAAATCGGCCCTAAATCAAATTTATTAAACCGCAGTATTTCAGCGCTATTTATAAGGCACTGGACAATTTTGGAAAAAAAACCTTTTACCAATCTTACTCTATACCATCCCGATTTAATGGGATTATATACTCTATAGTTTTTTCGAAAGATTTTTCATATAAATCCAAAAAAATACGTCGAAGTTGTTAGCAATTTGTTGAGATCACAAATTAAACGATCAATATTTATGCTAATATCAAGAATGCAATTTAATCCAAGTATCTTTTGTATTATGATGCACGTATAGTGTAACCATAACAAACATAAACTCGATAATTTAGCAAACCGAAATTCGGTACATAAATCGATATTACGTCAATTTACTCGATCACTTTTACGAAGCAAATTTTAATTTCAAATTAAATTTGTGAAAATACACCGTAAAGTTAAGCTTGTAATTCAATGAATGCTAACGATCATAAAAATTAGTTCACAAAAATGTTTTTTTTTTTTTTCATATAAGAAAATAACTCGAATATTTGCCGCAAATGTTTTATTTTAGATTTTCCCGCCTACTTCGATGCATAATATTTTGTTTTGTTTTTAATAAATTTTCTGTATCAAACAATGACATGACTACTCGATTTATATGAGAAAATCAATTTTAACTTGACCAGACCGGGTAGTTTAATAAAGGAAAGTGTTTTGTTTTTAGAATTCACTATGTAGTTGGAAATGGGAACTTCCTAAAACTGGCTAATTCTGTATAGTGTCTCACTGATATACTAATACATTAAATTAGTATACACAATAAATAATTACCCATGCTGTTGTAATTCAACAAAAGCCGATTTTCCAGGCACCCCACTGGTGGTCGTTGTTCCACCATCCAAATATTTTGGGGTGTGCGGTGCATCAGGTGCATCCATACCTGATTGCGGTGTGCTAGGGGGGCCCTCGTAGGGGCTCCCCAAATCTGTAAAGTTTAACGTGTTGGCGCCTATAGAGGCCACTTTATCGAATATATTTTGCACCGTGTTTTCAAACCGCTTTTCACCACTTTATATACGAATAATATCAATTTTAATTTTTTTTTTTTTTTTTTCTAATTTTTTGCTTAACTTTAAACTAACACACTCTTATTAAAACTTCACTTTTTACAAAAAAATAAATAAGCACACTTAAATAAAATAATCTCACTTAGCTAATTTTTTTTTTTCTTAAATACTTAAACCAAGTCCGACGGTTTTGCTTAATGCTATAAATAATTTTAAATCACTTAAAACACTTAATAGGAACTTTTTGCATATAATCACTCACTTATAAATTTAATAAATTATTTTAGTAGTTAAACCGCCGTGCGCACTTCACTTAATTATAAATCCGCGTGTTTTTTTTTTTAATTATATATCACAAGCACATTTTATTTATATTACTAATTAAATCTTTATTATTTACTAATTCACTGATAATTTGGGTTTTCTTTTTTTTTCAAAATTTGGTTGATGATGATTATTGATAATAGTCGTTTAAATTAAACTGAATTTAATGATAATATAAAATAAAGAAAACCAAAAACAAAAAAAAACAAAAAAATTATTATAATTTGAATAGTAATTTCATATCAAGACGACGACGACTAAATAGCGCACACAACAAGAAGTATTATTATTCAAATCAAAATTATACTGTGAGTAAACTAAAAACCATCATCATCATAATATCGCGGGTACACACATTTCAGAATTTATTAATAAAAAAAAAAAAAAAAAAGTAAAAAATTCTTTAGTTTTTGAAATATATTAAATTTTTGGTGAAACCCGAAAATTCGTTTTTTATTTTGTTCAATATTTAATTTTTTTGTGTATAATAACAAAAAACCAAAAAAAAAAAAAAAAAAAACTAATGATAATAATAATAATGCAAACGAACAAGAAACAAAAAAATAAATGATTAATAATAATAATAGTAATGGTAAAATTAAAAAAAAAAAAAAAATTTTATAATTTCTATAATTTTAGGTTTTTTGCGCGACCAACCACGAATAAAGTGCGTGAAAGACTAGTGACTGTTACGATGAAGTTTGAGTTTTTTTTTCCGATATTGGGAAACACAAAATACAATAAAGAGAAGTAAAGAAGAACTAAGAAATAAAATCCAAACGAAACGCAACAACAAAATGGGAAAAAGATGAGGAAAAAGAAGAAACCGAGAAAGGTATAGTGTTTTGTATTTTGTGTTGTTTTGTTCAATTTGTTATTATTTTATACAATAAAAATTAAATTTTATGGTTTTATAACGCCTCTACATGTTTCGGATTGGTTGATTTTGTAAAAAAATAAAAAAAAACAAAAATAAAAAATAACATGAGAGGAGGAGCCAAATTCGTATCATATTTCAAAAGTTGTACAGTGGTGGGTAAAATAAAAGATTTGAAGTATTATTGTGCAAAATGCAGGGCAAGTGTGAAATTTGATGTATATAAAATATAATGTGGGTTAGGTTAGTGACCGATAATATTGTGTGTAAGTAAAGTGTACCGGTAGATAAGATGTAAACAGCTTTCCCGCAACATATTGGATTTTAAGCAAAATTAATAGACGTATGTACATATAGATAACGAAGTAGGATCCGCGCAAGCGAGAAATAAAAATGTGTTCGTTGTCAATTGTCGTCGCCGTCTTAGAAATTATAATTGCAAAAATATTTTTATAAAAACAATAATTAAATATTTAAGATTGTGAAATTTATGTGCTGATTACCAGCTATTACCTATAAGTTCAAGGTCACTCATTTTTAATCTCTAGTGAAACTCAACTTCTCATATTTCTTATCGAGCCTCTTTGTTTCAATTTTCGGTTTATAATGGGTGGTCACTCATGTTTAAGAATATAACTTAGTTTTAGAATTTTTTTCAGAATGTGTACTTTTTCATTTATCGAAATTAAAAAAATTTCTCTACAAAAAATTTATAATTTACAAAAAAAAAATCAAATCAGTGAGTTCAGGAGATTTCGTGAATTTTGAAAAGGTTTAAAAATATAAATAGGTTTTGCCAACCGCTATTATTTACGTTCCCAAAACTTTTTCAGTTATACAAAATAAAAATAAAACTCAAATTCTGTTTGTTTGTTTGTCTTGCTTACAGTTTCACACCGTTCCATCGATTTCGTTGAAATTTCCCAAAGATATGTACTTTTACCGAACGTAAATTTAAAGATCACATACTAAGTGTGATGGAATGGTAAAACCAAAATAAATAAAGGTTTAGGCAAAGGTAACATTAAAGATAAAGAATAATGGTACCTAATGGTAATGGTAATGGTAATGGTAATGGTAATGGTAATGGTAATGGTAATGGTAATGCTAATGCTAATGGTAATGGTAATGGTAATGGTAATGGTAATGGTAATGGTAATGGTAATGGTAATGGTAATGGTAATGGTAATGGTAATGGTAATGGTAATGGTAATGGTAATGGTAATGGTAATGGTAATGGTAATGGTAATGGTAATGGTAATGGTAATGGTAATGGTAATGGTAATGGTAATGGTAATGGTAATGGTAATGGTAATGGTAATGGTAATGGTAATGGTAATGGTAATGGTAATGGTAATGGAAATGGTAAATGTTATGATAAATGTAATGGTAATAGTAATGGTAATGGTAATGGTAATGGTAATGGTAATGGTAATGGTAATGGTAATGGTAATGGTAATGGTAATGGTAATGGTAATGGTAATGGTAATGGTAATGGTAATGGTAATGGTAATGGTAATGATAATGGTAATGGTAATGGTAAAGGTAATGGTAATGGTAATGGTAATGGTAATGGTAATGGTAATGGTAATGGTAATGGTAATGGTAATGGTAATGGTAATGGTAATGGTAATGGTAATGGTAATGGTAATGGTAATGGTAATGGTAATGGTAATGGTAATGGTAATGGTAATGGTAATGGTAATGGTAATGGTAATGGTAATGGTAATGGTAATGGTAATGGTAATGGTAATGGTAATGGTAATGGTAATGGCTAATAGTAATAGTAATGGTAAAAGGCATTGATTTTCGTGTCAGGCGAGCGGAACAATTTTCCTTGCATGAAGTTTTTATTTTTTATTTTTTTTTTTTTAATAAATTTATATTTACTTATTTTATGTAATTACAATCTAGCGTCCTGGAATAATGAGCAGTTTGTTTCTGTCTTAATTTACTAACTTAAATTAATCTATGGCTTCTTCCTATTGGCGTTCCATAGTGTCTGGTACATTGAAGTAAACCACATCTTTGTAGTGAATTTTGGATCAGCACAATGCTGTTTAAGCTGACAATCAAACCAGCTCAAAAGGTTTGGTTCCATGAGGTCTGTGTACTAAATTCGTGATGCTTAGGAGCTGAGTTGCCTTAATGTTCACATGTTGGCGGAGCCTTTCTTAATGTATCCGCGCTTTTTCCTTGATTTCATTTAAGTTGAGGTTCACTTTAAGGTCCCTACGGGGTTCATTGTTCCTGACATACCAAGGTGCATCAACGATGTTCCTTAATACCATATTCTGAAATTTTTAGATGATATTTACATTGCTCTGTTTGGTACAACACCAAAGCTGAATACAATATTTTTCTGTATTTAAGTCTTATTTCTTCACTTTTCTTTTTGACTTGTGCTTTCCATCGTAGTTTAGAAATACTTTGAATCATCTGTTTGTAAAATTGATGTGAACTGATTTAGTTTCATTTAATTTTATTCTCCATATTTTTGGCTATTTATAGATTTGAGTTATAGCTGATTATAACTTCTTTGTTGATTCTACGTTACTTTTTCCAACAGCCAAGATCACCGTGTCATCTGCAAAAGTCGGCATTATGATGTTTTCTAATTTAGGAAGATCATAAGTGTATAGCAGGTATAAAACCGGCCCTAATACACTGCCCTGTGGAACTCCTGCGTTGATTTCTTTCAATTCGAATGGCTTTCTTTCGAGTTTGTTAGAAACAAATAAGAAATAAATAATGGCCAAAGTGATATTGCTTGTGAGGTGTCAGTACAACATGCACCACATACAAATTTATAATAAGATTGAGAGGATTCGTCAGGATCTGGGTTGTCTCCAACAATATAACTTAGAAAATCGATCAAAGAAACTAGTAAGGCTGGTCACAAATATCACACAAAAAACATAAAAACTCTCAGCCGGAGTTTGGGAGTTTTTGGTCTGGATAAGATATTTTGGTCTGGAGTCAAAATTGTTGGCACAAGAAATTCGCGAGTGTGATGATACATATTACACTCTAAAAAATTTTTGTTTAATTTTACTTCAATAATTGAATGTAACAGGTTACCTACAATAATTGTAGTAATTTTAAACCTGTTGAATATTAATCAATACTCTTGTTAAAATATAAACAACATTAATAAGATTTTCAACAGAGATTTGTAATAGATTGTTTAATATTTATATGTACTAAATATTAATTTTTAACAATTTTTGTTTACATTTAGGGTAACTTTCAACAATTTGTTTAATTTGATTTATAAAAAAGTTGACATTTAAGTAACCATTTGCTTAATTTTCCTTAAGAAAATGTTTAATTTTATGTATTCAATTTTATTCTATAGCTTAAATTTAAACAACAAAAGTTAATTTTCAACTACGCCATAAGCGCCTCCCGTGAGAAAACGAGCAATCTTCAAGAACATAATAAAAGGCACAAAGTTGATTATTTAATGTTTTTAAAATAATAAATTTATTTAAATAATTCATTTGAAAATCAGTTCCTTTGTTTTAATACAAAATTAATATATGTATACTAAAAAATATAAAATCGCATGTATGTTTTATAAAAAATAAAAATATTTTTCTTATTTATCGCCAGATGAAATATTTGATTTTTCTTTATCTGAAAATTCATCTAGTTTGCGAACTAAATTAAATATTTTGGACATATTGTATAGAGTCTTTTTAGGTCCGCGGGCTTTTGGTGGGTAATATTTAAGAAGATATCGTACTAAAAAATCCATTGTTTGCGATACAGACTTTGGATATTGAATATTGAAAATAAAATAATAGTAAAGGACTTCTATAATCAACTCAAATAAGCTAAATTTGTTGGTACAGCTTATTTCTGTATTTTCAATGAAAATGTAGGCCTTTTGAGAATCTAAACTTGAATCTAAAAAAATAAAAACAAATTAGATATAAGGTTGTATAAATAATATAAAATAGGTTACCGGTTATTGCAATCCAAGGACCAGCTGTCGGAATTGACTGAATAATATCCTCCAATGTGGCGCCCAACTATAAATATTTTTAAAATGTATAAAACTTTAATAAGCAAAAAAAGTATGTAAATAAAGAGTACATTATTCCACGAGCATGTGATGATAGTTATTATACAAAAATACTTACACTCTTTATAGTTATTAAATAATGATGTCCCTTAATACGAGTACTTTTCACTTGAGTTTAAATTTTAAAATTATTCTAACACAGCTACCACAGTTTGATCCAAACAGAACTACTACGGACGAACATATGAAGAAACTGTTGAATTTTTGATAAAATAATTTTATAACTGTTAAATATCCAGTTTAGTCTGGATTTTCAATTTTTTGTCTGGATTTTTTGTTGAAAATTACTATAAGATAGTAATTTTAAACTAATGTTGTTGAAAATTAATCATAACGAAGTAATTTTCAACAACCTATGTTTAATCTTCTTGAACCTTATTTCGATTTTCAATATTTGTTCAATTTTAAACATTTTTCAAGTTATTTATTAGCAAAAAATGATTAAAATTCAATAAAATGTTAAATATTAATAAAAAAGAATCATTACTACCTTTATTCAAAAGAAAATACTTAAATAATTGAAGCAAACTATGTTGAATTTACGTTTAAATTTACTCTAATTTTTTAGAGTGTAGCGGAGGAACAAAAGGCGTGTTGGCTAGAATCACAAGGGTGTAAAGAGCAATTAATCATTAATTCAGTGGTATACTTAAACAAGCGCATACCAAGAAACGTAATCTATTTACAACGTTTAAAGATTACCAAAAAGCTTTTGATTTTGTCCCTCACTCATGGTTGGTGAAAGTTTTGCACTTGTACAACATTAATCATCATTATTTTTCTGCAGTGTGCCGTGAGCCATTGTATAACGAACCTACTATTTCAGGGAGACTCTTTGAGCCCCTTCTGGTTTACGAATACAAAATTAAACACCACACACAAGTTTTAACAAAAACACATATTCAGTCAGTAATACAAATAGCACATACGTTTGACATCAAAATGCAGTTTGGTTTGGACAAGTACAGGACACAGTTAATACAAGGAGGACGATTAAAGTTTTGGTGGTATCGAACTTGAGGATGGTTCGATAACTGATTCATTGCAAGAGGGTGATACTTACAAATACCTTGACTTCCTTTAATGTCGCTTCAACACAAGTACCAAAACACACACAAATACAAAAAACAGACTAACCCATATACTCAGAACATAACTCAAAGAATACATTTAGAGCAATAACATTTGATATTATATGCTGGACACAAATCGATCTTCAAGCGTTAGAAAGATTAACACGTACCACACTGACCCTGCCTAGGCAAATGTCTGGAAGAAGCCTAATAGACATTTCCAATCTGCATCACAAAATCCTACACAAGTTCCGAGAATATTTGTACACTAAACAAAACACATTACCACTACATAATGCAATAGTTAAAGTTTGGACACAAAACACACACCTTTAAACTTATATGATTCTGCTAGTTCCAACGAAACCAGTAATCCAGTCTGATCAGGATAAAATCTTATCATGGTCTCAGAAGTCGCTCCAGCGTCTTCCAGAGACTGAAGGATTCATACTGGCTATCCATGATCAGGTAATCAACACGCGGAATTATCAGAAATCCTTTAAACACATAATTCAAATACACAAACAGACCGCTATATGCCTTGTGGCAGTGCATCAGAAACCATACAACATATAACTAGGGCTTGCCAGACTCTTGCGCAGGCATTGTATCTATACCGGACAATCAAGTATCAAACATAATACACCAAAAATTACCCATTAAATACAACCACATAAACACAAATAGACCACCGTTACCATATTACACATAAATACCAGAAACGGTTTTGGAATCATACAATGCCACACAATAGACCGTATATTACACTAACAGATAAAAGAAACCAAACCACATACTTAGTAGATATCACAATACCAAACACACATAATTTACAACACAGTTACACCGAAAAAATCACAAAATACACAACATTGGCGAATGAGGTGCGGCAGACTTGGAGAATGGACAGTGTCATTACGGTGCCCATTGTACTTTCCTCCACAGTAGTCATACCCCATTCGCTGCACAATAGCATTAATACACTTCAACTACCTAAAAACACGTACATGACACTTCAGAAAGCGGTCATTTTGAGCACGTGTAGTTTAGTCCGCAAGTTTCTGAATACACAACCAATCACACACACACAATATCAAACCGCACAAACAATTAATACAACAAATCCACCCAACAGCGCCTAACTATGCTCTTGTTTCTCTGAAGCCGTTTATAGTAGGTAAAAATCCCAGCACAAGCTGAGAGTGAACCCTTTAATGGGAGAATAGCATAGTAATAGTAATAGTAATAGTAATAGTAATAGTAATAGTAATAGTAATAGTAATAGTAATAGTAATAGTAATAGTAATAGTAATAGTAATAGTAATAGTAATAGTAATAGTAATAGTAATAGTAATAGTAATAGTAATAGTAATAGTAATAGTAATAGTAATAGTAATAGTAATAGTAATAGTAATAGTAATAGTAATAGTAATAGTAATAGTAATAGTAATAGTAATAGTAATAGTAATAGTAATAGTAATAGTAATAGTAATAGTAATAGTAATAGTAATAGTAATAGTAATAGTAATAGTAATAGTAATAGTAATAGTAATAGTAATAGTAATAGTAATAGTAATAGTAATAGTAATAGTAATAGTAATAGTAATAGTAATAGTAATAGTAATAGTAATAGTAATAGTAATAGTAATAGTAATAGTAATAGTAATAGTAATAGTAATAGTAATAGTAATAGTAATAGTAATAGTAATAGTAATAGTAATAGTAATAGTAATAGTAATAGTAATAGTAATAGTAATTTTTTTTTTTTTTGCTAGGGAAGGTGGGAATGCTCTTTACGCACAGTGTGTCGGACTCGCATTGCTGCCCTACCGACTAAAACCACCTACCCCTACTCCTGGCCTAGCCTGGAACCGTTTTGCATATTACTTCGGGCTAGGCCTCCCACTGCTCCCTCCGAGCCTCCTCTTACATTATGGGAATCTGTCAAGATCCCGTTTCTTCGCTTTCAGGATCTCCTCCACAAAGTGGGCTACTAGGCTCCACTCCTCGGAGCATGATTTTCACCGCCGTTCCTTGGGACCATATATCCACTTCTGCTTCCAGCGCCGCCCTCTGCTCCTCCCATGCGTCACACGAGAATAAAGTGTTCTCCGCGTCATCGGTACTCCCTGGGCAGTATAGGCATTCTGCCGACGTTACCTTCCTCATTCTCCACAGGTATGATCTGAAGTACTCGTGGCCGCTCAAGAACTGTGTCAGGTAATAACCGACCACTCCGTGACTCCTTTAGGTCTAGGGGCCCACCAGAGCGATAACTCTGGCTGTCCATCTCCCTTTGGCTAGTATATTCCGCTCCTGCGCTACAAGATGTATGGGGATACATCCCGCTATAACCAAGATGGCGGCCTCCGAGACCGTCTGATATCCCGACGCCACACGCAGCGCGCTTCGCCTCTGTACCTGTAGAAGCCGCTTCTGATACATTTGTTTGTGCATGGAGTCTGCCCAAACCTCTGCCCTATACAGCAGAACCGATTGAACCGCTGCCATAAGTAGTCGCCTCTTACTAGCCCTTGGGCCGCTGGTGTTGGCCATGAGCCTACTTAGAGCGGTCGCTCCCTTTGCCGTCTTATCTGCCGTCTGCCGGATCTGCTCGAAAAAGCTCAGTTTCGAGTCTATAAATATTCCTAAATATTTTAATTGAGGCTTTGTTTCGATCACCTCATTGCCAACCCACATCGGTAGAGATGGTTGGATTCTCTTTTTGGTTAGTACCATAATCTCAGTTTTGCTGAGAGCTAGGGCCAGTCCGTGCTCCTCCAACCAGCCATTTATGGCCCGCATAGCCTGGTTTAACTTCAGTTTGGCCTGTTTGGTGTCCCGAGCAGCAACGAGTACTGCAATGTCATCCGCATAGCCCACGAGATGGGTTTCATCGGGCATCGCCTCTCGAAGTAGCACGTCATAAAAGGCATTCTAGAGATCGGGTCCTAGGATCGACCCCTGAACTGCTCCAGCTGTGACCTGCATTTCTCACTGTCCCTCCTCCGTTTCGTATGTGAGGGTGCGATTCCAGAAGTAATCCTCCAGTATCCTTTGGAGGTATCGTGGTATGCGGAATTGGTGCTCCAATGCGTCTAGCATATCACACCATCTTGCGGTGTTGAATGCATTTCTCACGTCCAGTTGTTGTAATAAAACTAAACAAATTTCAAAATTGTCAAAATTAACTCTAGAATCAACTTTAATAATTAGATTAAATACTCAAACCATACTATAATATGAAACTTTTAAATATATAATTATCAAAGACCCAAACCAAAAATTATTGCGAGACATCTAAATTTAAAACATTAGAACTAAAGAAATAAAATATAAAATAAAACTTTACATTAAGAACACATTATCATACAGGTCAATGCACCTAAATAAAAAATTATAAAGCAAAGAAATGCGTTGTCCGCAATAATAATGACAATAAATATTTTTTATTAGTTTAAGCATTTTTTTTTTTAAATGAAAGAGTAACGAACTTTTTTTTTATAAATCAAAACGAAAATTGTTAGTCACAGTGTTACTAGGAGGACAATGCGACGCGAGAAGTGGTTATAGTTCTTCGCTCTCCTTACGGCTTCCGTGATCTCTTGGACTGCGTCTATTGTGGATAGGCCCTGCCTGAATCCGTACTGCCTAGGTGAAAGGTCTCCCGTAGATCTAATCGCGGCCGTGAGTCTCTCCCTAATTAATTTCTCTAATAGTTTACCTGCCGTGTCGAGCATACACAGCGGCCGGTAGGATGAGGACAGCTCGGAGTCGCCTTTACCCTTCTTGACCAATACCAGCCGCGCGTTCTTCCATCTGGTACTAAACACTCCTTCCGTCAAACAAGCGTTGAACATTGTTAGCATGAGTTCAGGATCCTGCTGGAAGACGATTTTCAATACCTCATTGGGTATTCCGTCCGGGCCCGGCGTTTTTTTGTTTTTTAGCGAAAGTATCGCTTTTTCGAGTTCTGCCTCTGAAAATGACGGGACCTCCATCTCTTGCCATTCGGTGGCTAATAGTAATAATAATAGTATTAGTAATAGTAATAGTAATTGGAATAGTAATAGTAAAAGTAATAGTAATAATAACAGTAACTGTAATAGTAATAGTAGTAGTAATAGTAATAGTAATAGCAATAGTAATGGTAATGAAAAAGATAATGATAATGGTAATGGTAACGTTAATGGTAAAAGTAATGATAATTTTTATTTTTTCAATACAAATCCAAACAGGAAGCGATGAAATAAAATAACCTGAAGCGGCTTGTCAATGAATGCAATGCAAGGCAATTTAGATTTTCAGTCAAAATAAGCGCGTAAACAAATGGTTGTTTGTTTATTTTCACGCCCATAACAAATTGGCAATCAAAATTATGTTTAATTTCCAGACCAATAGTTAATTATTCTCATCTAAAAAACAATGTTCGCTTCATTTTCATACAACACACAATACTAGCTTTGCTCTCGGTGAGCAAAGCTTTAAAAGCCTGGCATTGCATTTCATAAATCCTATACTATTATTTTGAACAGTACCGTTAAACCAGCATAGTAACAGTATCAGAACCATAGTATCAGAAACTCACAAAAAAGACAAAAAAGATGATGATAATTAATAAAATTATCCAAATACCTGAGCTAATAAAAATATACAAATTTGTTAATAGTTTTAATTTGTTTTTATTATAAATTGAATATGGTCGAATCTCTTCAATTTTGAATAATCAGTTACATTATGCGAGTAACATCATCTCGGCAATTTACAAAATATCCAAAATCTGTAATCGAGATTATCGAGAATGTCGAATAATCTCAAAATACCAAGCAACCGATGACCATTCATATTCACAATATCTGGATTATCCAACATACTTAATGCTTAACTTAATTTCAAATAAATCAAAGTTAAGCAGATCTCATTATGTCCAAAACAAGTCTCGATCACCGCCGAAATCACTAATTTGCATGTCCTCTCAGATTATGTAAATCAGTACTATTATTAATTCAGTTCCAACCTTCAAACTAGAATATTATTGAAAATTTTGAAAGTTATAAGACTGACTACACTGACCGCCAATCAAATCTCGAATACGTCTAAAAACCTCAAAAATCTCATAAAATATCAAAAATTCTGGTTTATCACTAGATAATTTCGAAAAATTCAACTAAATAGTGTCAAAAAAATCGGATATTCCCAAAAGTGTTGAATAAAATTTTAATCCGGGTTCGAGGTACCGGGTTCGAATCATATTTCATTCCAACACATCTATAACCACCAGTTGAGAGAGCAGAATCCATGAGCCGACCCACCTTTCATGTCACCACCATAGGTTGGCATGAAGCAATGCAATTTGCAGGTGGTTTATATAACATGGGTCTATAGCCGTACGTCCTCGATTTGGCTACTATTGCATAACGTCGGACGGTAAAAGCAAACTGCGAAAGATTTGGGAGTGCGTTGAGCCCCAGAACAGATTGCATAAATTAAAACCGACAAAAAAAAGAAAAACTGAAAAAATGTCAAGCAGTTCAAAAACCAAAAAAACGTTTTTCTGGAAAATATATCTGAAAAATTTCGAATAATCTGCGAAATCTGGACAGCGAATACGAAAAATCACCTAACACATCGTAATACCCGATATCAATCGTTAACATATGACGCAAATCAAAGTCAAAATTCGAAAATTGCGATTAATTCCGAATAATTCTAATAAATTCCAAAATAGAATAAATTAAAACCAAAAAATCGGAGCTTTTTAAAACGCCTGGGAGTCGCCGAAAAGTAACGAGAATTTCTTCCAATTACCAACGAAAAGCAACCTCAAAATTTGTAGATTGAAACATCAGTACTAACACCTAACAAATGAAATTAAAATATGGAAGGATTACAACAACTATAGAACTTGCCGTGACCTGTGAAATTGAAGTATGTTACTTAGGCGGAAATTTAATTAAAATTGTTTCGAGAAATTAATTTTTTCACAATATTTAATTAATAAATCAATATAATTTGTGTTGCTCGATCCGATTCGATTAACCGGAAAGTTTTGATTAATAGGTTAACCGGTTTTTAAATCCCTATACTAGAATCGCCTTAAGCCGCGGGGTTTTATATTAGAACAAAACCTTTATTGTTTTTGAAGAAAATAGTAAAAAGAATTTATTTATCCAAAGCACCCAAATCAATTTGGAAATAAATAAGTTGAACAAATTAATTCATTTTATTGCATGCGTGAAAATTTAAGTCAGCAGCCGCCTCTGAAAATAGCATAACATGAATTGTCCACCGCTTCCTGTTAGCATTTGGAAAAAACAAAACTAACATAACATTCAATTTTTAATCCCAGTACAAGTGTAAATATTTCCGCAACACCTTTTTGCGAAACTGTGTTTTCGATATTTCAATTTTGAAGCATAATCTATAAGATTAAACTAAATTTTGAGGAACTTTTAAATTAGAATTTTAGAAAATTTCTCCAAATCTAAAAAATTGGACCCTTTTATACATCATTTGGTGATAATTTTGACGAATTTTGCAGGATTTTATTTGGAGTATTGGAAAATTTCTAACAATCTTACATTTGATAAAAAAAGGTTTTTTTTATCTTAATTAGTTTACGAATTGACTTCCAAAACAGATAGATAATTTTATAAAACCTTTAAATCTCACGAAGAGAATGGATTCTATACAATTTGATGAATGTAATATCGAAGAATGTTATGAAAATTGGACAAAATTTGAAAGAAAAGAGATCTAGAATTTACCATGTATTTTGAAGTATTTTAAAAGAAGAAGTAGCTGAAGTATAGCTAATAAAAATCTACAATTTTAATTATATTTGAAGGTCCACATATATGTAAATAAAAGAAGGGATCCTGGATTGTTAATTTGCTACCGTAATAAGGAAGTTTGATCTCCATACATTTATCATATAGAAAGTTACGCTGCGCCGATGACAAATCGCTCATATAGTATCTTTTAGTACAAATCGCTTCACCATCCATAATCATTTTAAAGACTCAAAATCCCCTGTGAGATAAACTTGACGTAAAATGGTTTACAAAGAACAGTATTGCGTTATTTATTAATAACACGGAATGAGACTATTCGCCCTATATTTGAAACTATTGGTTGAATGTTTCATTTATTATTTTTATTTAAGCGATTTCCATTTAGCAACCTTGTTAGAAAAACTGCTATGAATTTCCTCGAAAAGTCGTAAAAAGTGAACACATTTTTCAGTCGACTTGTTACATTTCTAACATTGTTTGCATCATTCGTCAACAAAATACATTGAAGTAAGAAGGAATCTTCTATCAACTTGTTTTTCCTCAAAGACCGTCTAATCTTTACTAACCAAATAGCATTTTTGCTCTGCCTATTATAAACATATCGAAAGTTTTAACGTTCGAATATTAAAAGTTACAAATTGAAACAACCGACCTTTAAATTAGAACAGGAATTAAAGAAATTTTATTTGTCATGAATACAAATTATTACTACAATAATTCGGCAGAATATTGTTATTTGGTGTCCTTAAGGTATGTCCAGACAATACCTTTTGCAGGCGCTTAATCCACTAGAAATGGCATTATATCTACACCCACCTCTTTACGTTGAATTTATCATTCACAATTTTTCAAATACGCTTTTAAAACAACCTTCTGGTTTTTAAAACCCGGAACATAAATTGCTGCTTCTTCTTACTTAGAGAAAGCTCTTCGGCAGAGGATCATTTGTAAAAATGTGTTCATTCCATGAAACTATTTAGGTCCAAGGGCGAAAAATGTATGTTTTACGCACGCGACATTGTAAGTTTTGTTAAATAAGATGCCGGCGGGGCAATCCGAATAAAAATAAAAATGATTAAAAAATTGATCCGGATAAACGGCATACACCTTCTCCTGTAGAACGTAAGACAAGTACCGGACAAAAACAAAACAATTTCCCTTTATAGGTTACACTTATTTTCCACTTATAAATAGATGGGACAATTTAATTTCTACTTAAGTGGCTCAATTAGTATTACACGACCTAAATAATAATCTAAAGTCTATATTATTTTAGCAATAACACTCCCGCATATACACGCGCCACTGGTATTTATTTAAACATTCATTTTATTAATATTTATCATTCGTGTTTAGCAAACAGCACAACGAATTGCACAAAAATAAACCAAAAGTCAAATGAACATAAAAATAAAAAAAATCATTGTATGCAAGGTGTATCCGAACATTAAACCACCCCCACTTATTTAAACTGTACGGCTATTGGTTCGTTTCGAAATAAAACAAAAAACAAAACGAAAAACCATATGTATTACTTTCTCTTTCTCACGATTTGTTGTCTTGCGCTCTGGTTTTCTGGTGCATGACAAAAAAAAATGTTTGTTTCTTTTTTTATTTTATATAAGTTTTCCAATATTCTAACAACACAAAGGCGGAAAAGGCTATAAAAGAAAAAACAAAAATTATATTCTATAGAATTTTGATGTCGGATAAAACAAAACAAAAAAATAAAAAAAAAAAACGAGAAAACGAGCTTAAAGACGTAAAATTCAGGCCAGAATAGATACATATAGGAGTTATATCGTGCTTCGTATGTTTTTTGTTGTATTTTCATTTAAAATAAAAACAAATTTTTTTTTGTCTGTATATTTTCTTCGCGATACACGAGCGATACGAGCCATTTATGTATAAGGCTAGCGAGGTCATTTGGAAAAGTGTTTTTGTTAGATTTTTCCATGAAATTTAGATTTTGTTGTAATGGTTTTGTTTTTTTTTTTTTTTTCAGTGTTGGTGAAAAATATAAAAGAAAAAAATAATAATAATGAATGTAAAAAAAAAGTATGGAAAATGTAAAGAAAAATTGCGGGCGCTATCACGATCTTTTTATTTTTTGTTTTTTTTTTGTTTGTGAGTGAGCGGTTTTTGTGAATTTGGTTCATTTTAAAGAAGGAAAAATGTGTTTTGGGTGCTAATGTTTTATGAGTGATTTAGAAAAGTGTTTTTTTGTTTTTTTAGTTTGATTTTGGGATTCCAATTAGAAATCCGACGGAATCAAGTTTTTTGACTCGTAAATGTTTATGCAAAGTGTTTCTTAAAAATTGTTTTAAAACTAATATTAGTATACGAAACAGGAACTCCATTCCCATAATTTATTTGTGCATAGTGGATGTCTTAGATGTTTATATAGAAGTCTAATGATTAGTTTAACTTTAGTTTGATTGTGTTAATTTAACTTTATTGCCGAATCTAAATTAAAATGGAGAGTTATTATTTGGTGCTGTGATTTATTTATTGATTATGATAATTAAACAGCCAATTTTGCAGAAACCGGAATACCACATTAATTCACGATCAAACCAATCTTTCTCTAAGGCAAAGGCTTCAGTCAATTCTCATTAAAATCAAATTCAAATAGAAGTAGCTAGCGGTGTTGAAATCAGAAATAACACGTTTGGGACATACTACGTAATTTGTAATTTAAGTAACCGACGGAAATTTTTAACTTTTATATGCAAATTTTTCTTTTGGGATAATTAAGAATAATTGAAAAGTACTAAGAACACAGTTTGAACAGTTTACTTCGGATTATTGAAAATTGAAAAAAGTTCGTTTTTGAAATAACTAAAATCTGCTGCAGAAATATAGGAAATTTAGAGTTGTGGCCTTCGGCAATGCGGTAACCAAACTTGGTAAAATATTTAGGAGATTAAAAATCTGTGCCTTTGGATAATATTTGAGGAAACGAAGTATACGATTTTAACCTGAGATAGGTTTATCCCACAGTTTGTTAAAAATTCATTAAATAATTTTATGAATTTATAAAAACCTTTGATTTGTGAATAATTTTGAATTTTCGTTTGCATTTTAAACATTTCTATTTTTTATTTTGAAGTTATAGAATAATATAAATAAATTTAGCAAATTTGAGATAAGATTTCTTAAATTCAGGCATATATTCTAAAAATAGACACATTCATATTTTAAGCCGTGTTTTTAAAAACCGCAGTTTTTGCGGTTCGGTGAGATTTTGAGGGTGCTTATGAAAGGATTATGATTATGACAGTAATTTGTCTCAAAAAGAGAAACATCATCATTTGAGGGTTTTGTTGGTTTAGCATACAATTTATCTACTAATCGAGTGCCAAAATTCAAATTCTTTTGAATTTGTGTATACCCTTTGTCGAATAAAGTAGGATAGTAATAAAGTCATGTTGTCCTGTTGTGAGCATAATCGTATCTATATATTTTTGTTAAGGTGGTTTAAAACGGAAATTGTATCGGTAGATTCTTACAACTTCCAATCCTTTTTATTGAAATATTTTATCTTGTATTTGTATTTATCAAATATTAAGTTCATATTAGATATTTTCACAACCGAAAAACCGTGATTTTTGAAGCAGGTTTTTGATTTTCCATTTTTTGGTTAATCCAACCGTAGTGGCGTAGTCGTAGACGTAAGTAGGTACCCGCAGAAACCGCAGCCGCAGGGAGCCCACGATTAAAGGGGGCCCGAGAGATTTATCAAGTGTTCGAATATTATTTTAAAGTTAAGATCTGAGCTACAAAGGTTAAGCTTAAAGTAGACCACCCATTGAATTTGCAAAACGCGACATTTTTCGGAAATTTTTAAGAAGGTGGTCAATTTTTTAGAGAAAGAAGAAATCGTTCCTGTTGCTATTAAATATTTTCTTAAGACAGGCCCAACAATTTCTTCTCGAATCGTTTGAAATTAAAGCTTTCGACATAAAACGATAACGATTTTAGTGTTTGCTGTGTGATTTATTTCTAATATACGTTTTGCACTTCAAATTCAAAATTTTACAAATCAAGTTTTGATCAGAAAAGGTTGAATTTGATTTTCAAAAGACTGAATGTCGTACAAATTCTCCCTTTTCATATTCCCATGTCTCGAATTTCATTTTTTGATCACTTTTTAAATTTTCTCGAGATTATTGGAGACGGGATGCCTGGTTGTAAGAGAATTAATTGGTGGTTCAGTCTTTAGAAACAGTCAGGGTATTCGAGATTTTCGTATTTGATATTAGTTTAATGTTACTCAAAAAACGTATAGAGCCTATTCGATATTTCTTGAGGGCTCCATTATTATTGTATATAGCTTTGTTGGGCTTAGCCTTAACTTGCTTAATAGCATTTTGATTATTAGTATGAGTGACATTAAATTACTTGGCAAATAATTTTCGAGATCATTCGAATATTTCTGAGTTAGTCGAAATTGTTCCGCGGCTTATTCTAGATTTCTTAAGTTTTTCGAAATTTCTAGGATTATTCGAGATTTGAAAAATTTTCAAATATATTCGAACTTTATATGACAATGTTTTGCGATTAGCTTTGAGTTGTGTGAACTTACAGAGTTATACATACATATATATATATATATATATATATATATATATATATATATATATATATATATATATATATATATATATATATATATATATATATATATATATATATATCAGGGCTGCCACCTTTTAAAAATGCCTCACGAGGACACTACAAATAAAAAAATTAGAAATCGAAATAGAACATAATTTTTAATAATCTTCTAATATACTTTTATTAAAAAAATTATAAAAGTTTACCAAAAATAAAATAATTTCAGTTGTAAATTAAATTTACTACATCTAGTTAAAAATAACTTATACAACATCATTTTGGGTTTTAAAAATATATATTTCATTTGATTTGGCACGTTTTAAAATAGCATATTGTCCTTTTTAAATTTATTATAAAATTCATGGCAAGATTAGTCTATTATTAAAATATATTATTAAATCTGATTTGATCAGATTTGGAAGAGCCCTATTCCCCTACACGAGATTTTATATTCATGACGCTAAATACAATTTCAACATAAGCGGAACTACTACACAGTTGAAAAAATAACTTTAATTTTTAATGCAAGCCTTGCATTACGACTTATGTAATGCAAGTTATTATTAAATTGTAAAGTATGATTGCGTTAAAATGAATTTTAATGCAATTATGAGGATTTCTAAAGCAGTATTTGCATTAAAAAAATTTTAAAGCAACCTGCTCAAATTGAAAAATTATACCAACATAAAATTCGCTAAAACAAGCGGACTTTAATGTAAATGCATTACTGGTATATAATTCACTAGATCAAACCGACTACATGACATATAAGCAGCTTAATAAATCTTTATTAATTTAGTTTTCTGGATTCGAAAATATCTATTATGTTTTAACGTAAGCTTTTCAGTTTTTAATTTATAAGTTATTACCTAGGGCGACCATAAAGTGAACTAGGCTAGCCCGCCCACTGAAAGATGAGATGAATATAAAAGTTTTTTTTTTATTTTTTTAAGTAAACTGCTCTCTGAGATTTCGACCCTCAACCTCAAAGCACCAAAAATAAAGAACAACCCCGAAAAACAAAAAAAACGCAAAAATTACGGAGCTTTTAATGCAACTTGCTTTAAAATTTAATACCTCAAAAATATTTTATTAATGCAGTCTTTCATAAATTTTAATGCAGTTGATTGATGGTTCTTCTACAATTTGCTTTATATTGTAAAGGAATGTTGCACTAAAATTTAATCTAATTGCTGTATTACAAATCAATGCAAATTGTATCAAACTAATTTTTAATGCAAGCTTTGTATCATTTTGTAATACAGCCTTGCACTGGACCTATATGTAATTCAATTTGCATTACATAAGCAATATTTTTTCAACTGTGTAGGTATGCTCAAAAAGAAATAAACAAAATTAAACAAATTTGAGAAAGATCTAGATTTGAGCATATTTGACCATTTCTCAACGCAAAAACATTTTTTAACATCACCTGATAATTTTATGGTATCAAATATTTGTGCTGCTGAAGGAATTTCGTCAAACAATAAATTAATATTTACATTAACTGTTTCATTTATAAGAAGTGTTCCAATTAATTCAACAGCACAATCAAAAGAAGGGAATTTTTTATTTAAAATAAAAACGCCCAACTTTTTTAGCAAATAGGTAAAGAAACCCATATAGTCGGGCAGTGTTAGATTAGCTCCCTAAGCTCGAGATTAAAATAATTAGGAAAACTAATTAGATTTTCCCGTCTTTGCTGATTTAGTAAAAAAGTTAAAAACATTTTGAAAAAAATTATCGAAACCAAAGGACAGCATATTTAAACAACGTTTCAAATAATTATGAATGACATGGCAATAACAATTCGCTTCTAAGACATACGGATTCAACGATGTCAATTTTTTATACAGAGAATTTTGGTTTCCGAAATTAGAATTTGTCTTGGCTGCGCTGAAAGCTGAAATTTTCGCTTGAGATAAATCTAAGGAATTGAACGGTTTTTGTATTGCACTAAACATAACAGCTGCAGTTTCATTAGCGTTTTCAAAAAAAATCTACCAGTTTATTTTCCATCCCATTCTCGATCGTGGAATAATATATTTTTTTAGAGATTATTTTATTTATAACTTCTACCATTTCTTTAGGAGCCAACACTTCTGTCACAATACCCTCGGCTTTGGTTCAAAATCGTAAAAAAATTTTAAACCACGAGGATTTTTCAGTATCGAAGAGGACACGAGGACAACCCTGATATATATATATATATATATATATATATATATATATATATATATATATATATATATATATATATATATATATATATATATATATATATATATATATATATATATATATATATATATATATATATATATATATATATATATATATTAGGATAGTCCTGGTTTGAATGGGGCAAAAAAAATGTAGATATATCTAACGGGACACCCCTAGAAATGTGAGGTTATGCTAAAACCTTAAACAGAAAAAATATTAAATCAATCGAAGATGATTTAGAGGTCGCAACTTGAGCGCGAATTTCGATAAAAACGGTATTTTTCTCAATTTTTCACTTTAAAACGAACAGAAAAATGATTTAAAATTTTTTCTCAGCCTAAATCAAAATTGTGGTGAATAGAAGATATAATTACCTTTCCAAAACAACAAAGATGTCGAAAATCGGTTAACAAATGGCGTCTTTATTGCCAATTTTCGAAACTAATAAAATCTCAAATAATAAACGGTTTTTTTTAAATCCTGGATTTTATATTCAAAACTACAAGTGGTGTGTGTTTTGTTTTTTACAATCACCGTACTGTAAAATTAACAATTCGTGAAAGTGAAGTTCTGACAATCCAGGAAGTGTCTATTTTTTGGTCAAAAGCACGAATCCAAGTGAAAAAGCAACAACATTCCATTGTAAAATTGGAAAAATTGCATGATGAGTGGAAAAATCTCCTAAAGAATAAAAATTAAACTTCAAAAGTTTACCGTGAAAGTGAAAATGCATTTAATAGTAAACTGGATGATATTTTTGATATCGCACATATCAATGCCTTGTCCATGATGACCAGTGAAGACGACAAGCGATTCCTCTTATCGCAGCGTGAGAAAGGGCGTCCCGGATATTTGACTGGAGCCAGACAATATGAAATAGAAAGCAGTATGGAGGCAGAAAAAAATCGTAAACGAAGATATATTGAAGAAACAAGTAAATCAATTCCAATAGACTCACAAGCATTATTTTCGTCATCGGAGAGTGACAGCGAAACTATACCTGATAACGACATGAGCTTCGAAAATATTGATTTGCCCGTGCTAAGCGCAGAAGGAGCCCCTAGAGGAAGCAAATGTTTTATTACTCCTAGAATATTGTCAGCTTTGGATAAGTTGAAGATTAGTGATCGTGCAGCAATGCATTTAATCAGTTCCGTTGCCGAAAGTTTTGGACATTCTATTGATGAACTAGTTTTGAATCGAACAACACTGAGGCGTCTTCGTAAAACAAATAGAGTAGAAATAGCAGCATCAGTTAAGTCGACTTTAAAGTTTGTAACATGCGTAGTACATTGGGATGGAACATTGCTCCCGCGGAGCTATCTGGAACGGAGACCGTGGATCGTTAGCCGGTGTATATTTCTCATATAGATGGAGAACCAATTATTGGGCATTCCCAAAATATCAAGATCAACTGGTTCGGAAATGGCTGAGGTTGTTTTCCAAAGCTTAATCGATTGGAGAGTAGCTGACGATGTCGTGGCGGCTTGCTTCGATACCACATATTCAAATTCTGGAAGATTAAATGGAGCAGCTATTATTTTGGAGCAGAAACTAGAACGAAGTTTATTATATCTTCCTTTTCGACATCACATATGTGAAATTACATTGCGTGCGGCAATTGAATCAAAAATGGGCAATAGATGATCCCAACGTTCTTATACAATTAAATGATGTGAAAGTGGAATTAACGGGTTTTTGTAAGAACGAATTGGTAAAGGAATATGCTCGGGATGATTACATAGAATTATTGGAAATCACTCTAATTTTTTTGGGCATGATACCAAATGAAAATATCCGTTTCCCTCTGCCAGGGCCTATGCATCATGCTCGCTGGATGTCCAAAGCCATTTATGTGTTGAAATTATTTATCTTTCGTGAAGAATTTAAGTTAACAGCACAAGAACAGAAGAATTTACGGTACATTTGCATTTTTGTCGTACGATTTTATGTGAAAATTTGGTTCCATTGCACTAAAGCAGCTAAAGCACCAAAGCTGGATTTGAACTATTTACGAGATATTTATTTCTACAAAACACTGATGAAAAGTTGGCGATGGCTGTACTAAATAAAATGTGTGGTCATTTGTGGTATTTGTCCGACGAAAGCATCGCATTCTCTTTTTTCGATGAAAACGTCTCTATAGTGCAGAGAAAAGAAGAATGGTGAAAAATTTGAATATGATGAGGGATGTAGAGGCCGACTCTAGTAAGCGCGTCGAGTTGAAAATTGATGATGTTAAAACATTCATTACGAAATAACTGGCAGATTTTGTTACAACAAACACTGGCGATTTTTTTAAAAGGTTCAAGATTTCCACAGATTTCTTAAACTTAGATACGGATATGTGGCCTCAGGATGATAATTTCAAGAACGGAATAAAGATTATAAGTCAAATAAAAGTCGTAAATGATATTGCAGAACGTGGTGTTAAGTTAATACAAGATTATAATAAGAAATTAACAAAAAATAAAGATGAAATGCAGTATTTACTACAAGTCGTAAAGGATTACACACAGAAGTTTCCAACCCATACTAAAACATCCTTAATGGGTAGAAGATCATCCTAGATTGATTATTTTCATTATAAAAATTAAATCATAATATCATTGTATAGAAGAAACATTATGCGTTTATAATAGAAAAAAATAGTGATAATTTGTCTAGTTTTTGTATTTTGAAATTTGGCCATTAAGTCGCTATTTGTGAACCGATTTTTGATATCTTTGATGTTTTGGAAAGGTAATTATTTCCTCTATTCACTACAATTTTGATTTAGGCTGAGAAAATTTTTTAAATAATTTTTATGTACATTTGAAATTGAAAAATTTAAAAAAATACCGTTTTTATCGAACTTCGCGCTCAAGTCGCGACCTCTAAACCATCTTCGATTGACCCAATATTTTTTCTGTTTAAGTTTTTAGCATAACCTCACATATCTAGGAGGTGTCCTGTTAGATATTGGAACTTTCGAAAATAAGGGCCACCCTAATATATAGTATATATATATATATATATATATATATATATATATATATATATATATATATATATATATATATATATATATATATATATATATATATATATAGTATACACTTGAAATGTGAGGCTCTACAATAAGAAGAAATAAGTTTTTAACTAAAAGCTTTACTTATAGTTGCACAAGAAAACGTTTGCGGGTGGGCCCCAAATATGTAGTTATGCCACTGAGTGACGTAACTAGGTACCCGTAGTTATTGGGCGCCACCAGATTTATCAGGCGTTCGACTACTAGTTCAAAGTCAAGATTAGATAGATAGTAGCTCAGATTAAGCTTAAAGTGGACCACCCTTTCAAATTTGCGGAACATTTCTAGAAAATTTTTCAAAAAAGGTGGTGGTCTGTATAGCATTTAGAGAAACAAGAAATTAATCATGTTGCTATTGGATATTTTCTTAAGACAGACCCAAAAATTTCTTCTCGATTGCTGTAGGTCCCCATACAAATAAAAATGGGTTTAGGTTTTGACAGATATTTAAATTTGCTAAATTTATTTTAAATTAAATCTTTTGACATCAAATGATAACGATTTTAGTGTTTATGATGCGGATTGATTTACTTACAACACACATTTTGCACTCCAAATACGGCTCTTTTGCGCATCAAATTCAACATCAAATCAAGTTTTGATTAGAAAAGGTTTAATTTGATTTGCAAAAGATTGAAGTTTGTGGCCACTGATTAAATTTCTTTTGCAAAATTTAAATTTTATTTGATGAAGGATGATCGAAGAAATTGTTGAAACTTGCTTCATATAGAAAAATAGCTAGCGCCTTTGTCTTTAGAAAGGATACCTGAGTCAAACGGTCGGTCATTTATCGAATCTTTTTTATTTCCGGTAAACGGTTAATAAAACCTAAGTTTACCGGTAAACCAGGTAAAAGCGGTTTATTTTCAAAAACTATTTCAAATATAAGGAAATTCCAAATTCCAAATTAATTTTGCAATTAGTGATGGTGTTCTTTTTTTGCTTCTTTTTGGCGATTTCTCCTGTATCATAACCCCTTGTTTGGGATTTCATGTTTTGAAATTACTTAGAATTACGTAGAATTTATTTATGAATTTCTTTGTCTAATTTTAAAATTATAGTCAAATATGAAATTATTATTTAATGTACATACGTATGGCAGTAGCTCATTTACATTTTGATACATGCAAAGACCGAATGAATTTTTTTTAGCAATTTTAAGTTATTCACAAATAGATTTGATAATTTCATTTCATTCATTTCAACTTCCTCATTTTTTTTGCGGGGGGGGGGGGGGAGGGGTTGGCGACTATTGCAGGGGGGACCACAGTTGAGTAGATTAATCTACCAGCTCCGTAATTTTCCAGTAGGGTGCGCATCACGTTAGCTGTTCTGGTCTTGTCATTAGGCAGCTGTGTGATGGGTACAATTGTGTAAGGGGTAAGCTGTTCACAATTCGCAAGTATACGTGCTGCCTCCTCGTAGCAACCACTGGTAACTAAGGCCATTTGGCACATTTTTGGTCATTTGGCACAGGCTAAAGTACGGCGCTAAAGGAGAAAACCTTGACAAAAAACCCTAATCTAAAGTGGAACAGCATATGTCGATGGATGAATGGCTGATAGGTTAATCAGTCCAAAATATGCGGACTCTGGATACCAGGCACGCTCCAGTTTTATTTAGCCTTCCTGTAGTAAAGCTGTAACCTACAGGTGCTTTGCAATTCCCAGCAACTCGTAAGAGTAAAATCAAACGAAATACGGGGCAGGAGTAGGAATATACGGGAGTGGGACAACCCTCTGGAAGTCCTTGGGCTCCAGTGCTACTGTCTTTCTAGCGGAACTATATGCTGTAGTAAGCATCTAGGAGGGGGAGCAATAAGCCCAGATAGTATGTATCACGTACCGGGAGGCAGTATTGTCAGGTTCATTAAGAACCTGTATATTGACTGGACGGATAATTTAGCAGGGTCCAGCACCATAGATTTTTTAGGTCGCAGTGCGAAGTGGCTGATCGCCCGCATGGCCCTCTAATAATAATAAATAAAAAAAACTTCCTAAAGATGGCAGTACTTGTGTTTTTTCGACATTTTTTTTGTACCGAAACAAAAATGTAAACAAAAGCAACCAACAGGGATAAAACTGACAACTAGAATTTTATTTTTTATTTATGTACCAAAAATTAAAAATTTTTAAGGTCGACATCTTTAGAAATAATACCGTACTCAGCTTTCAAGTATCAAATAATACTGAATTATCAATAAATCTGCCTAAATCTTTCACTGCTAGTTTATAGCTTATAACTGCTTATAGTATTATATTTTATTTGCAACATATAGAACAAACAAATAAAATTATTGCTCTTGCTTTTGCCAATTCTAGAAAAAGCAAAAACAACTTAAACCAAAAACTTTACTAAAGCAATTTAACAAATCATGATCAAAACAAACAAAATTTGGTAAATTTTATACCTCGCTGATACCAAACATAAACAATTATCCAAAATAAATTCGACGCACTAAGAAATTTCACACAATTTCAAATTGGTGAATAAAAAAATATAAAGAGCTGAAACCCCATCAGGTGGTCATAACATCGGTCTTGATTAATTCAGTCAATCTTCAGCTCAGCCTCCAACTCAATATACAAATCAACCTCCAACTCAATCGCAACATAATGCTAACCACAATCACCAAATTAACCGTCAATCAAGCCCTTAAATCAACTACCAAATCAACCCCAAATCCACTTTCAAATCAACCCTTAACCTAACTCCAAATCAACTATTAAATAATTCTCCAACCGAACAACTCACTCAACCCAAATGCAGGCTCAACTCATATCATCGTACCATCATAACATCATACCATCATACCATTGCCATTATATCATCATACCACCATACCATCATACCATCATACCATCATCATCATCATACCACCATCACCATCACACAATTTTTATATATAAAACATCATACCATTATGCCATCATAACATCATACCATCATACCGTCATCAAAAATCAACTCAATTTTTGAAGGTTTAAAAATTCCTCTGTTTTAACTTTAGACTTGATTATCATCTCTCAAGAAGAAGATAAATGTTTGAAATATTAACAGTGGACTTTCTTAAGTCTTTAACAATATTTATGTAAAGTAAGGTTCAAGCAGAGCACCCTGTATTTTATAGAGCCATAATCAAAAAATAAGGGAGTTAGAAACGAAGAAAAAACGAAACTTTTCATAGTAAAACACACAAAACATATGGGAAATCACTTTTTTTCCTAAGACAAATTTTTAAATGAAAACGTTACAAATTCTTAATTATGATTTCTGAAATACTTTCATAAATGTTTGAATTTCAACAAACATGAATATCGTTTAAGTAAATCGTTTTCATTTTCTTGTAATAATTGATTTATTTAAACCAAAATATTAAAAAAAATTCATAACAACAGCATTCTGGTCAAATTGAAATAAAAGCTTACTACTATTCGTTTGGTTATTAAGTCAATATACATTACATAGATGGCAGTGATGGCCGTGAAAATTTGGTAAAATCGTACCAAAAATTACCACCTGGGGAAATTTCAAGTTCAAAAATTGTTGGAAAAGCAAAACAAATTCACAAAATATAGGAACGTATGATAATTTCGTGATTAAACAATTTTTTTCGTAATTTTCTATGACCATTTTAGACATCTTACGTACACCAGTAAAACTAAAGATAAATTTAGCAAGTATTATTTTAATTCGTCAGAGCCAACTTTGATGTATTTTTCAAAAAGGAAATTCCGATAAAAATATTTTAGAAATAATTTAATTTTAATATTTCTGCAATTAATATTTACTTAATACCAATATAGCCTTCTTGTATATTGTTCTTAAAGATATGTAGAAAACTTTTATATAAACATTTTATGACATTTTTGCTTTTTTTATTGAAAAACTTGAAGCTAAGCAACACCATTTTTACTATGGATTCCTATGGAAATCATTGAAAAGTTATACCACTAAAAAAGCTTCTAAAAAATACGTCATTAAGATTATGGCTTTATACTCTAGAAGGCTCTGGTTCAAGTCGTTCAATGCATGTCCATTTGTCACTTTTAAATACAGTGAAACCTCATTTCAACGGCCACTCAATTTAGCGAAATTCTTACTTCAACGGACAAACTTTAAAGTCCCATGCAACAGAAGTTTTTCAATTAAAACCTGCCTTATATATAAGCTGACACTTCACTAGAGCGGATACGGACAGATATTTCTGCGACGATACAGGTTTTACGAGTACACTTCAAATTGAAACTTTTACACTTCAATTTGTTCCGTGTACACTTTTTTTTTTTTAATTTAAACATATTTATTTGCCAAAATTTACATAAGTTCAAGTTACAATATTACAGAATTTAATTTATACATTGTAAACTTTATAATAATTATTTTAGTTACACGAACCACATTGGGTTATAGAGTAACTACAGATTATTCAAAACTAACTGTATTGCTACTTAAAATAAGTTATATAATTATTATCTTTATGTGCATACAGCTTAAGTCGACTTAAGACAAAAAATATTTTCAATATTCAACGTTTCATAGCCAGCCTTTAACTCCACTAAACTTGACTTAAGTGGTAATGCCTTGTGGCCAAGGGCGGTGGGTGCAAGCCGTAGTAGCTTTTTTGTCGGCATAAGTGGAAAATGAATTTAAAATTCAACTTTTCCTACCTCTCTAGAAAAATTATCAAATTTGATTTAGGCTGTTTTGCATTTTGACCACAGATATGTATTTCAAATAAATAAAACAAAACTAACAATTCATTCATATTTGAAGCTTAAGATTTTGGTTTTCTTTAAGATGCTGAATAACAGCCAATTAAATTGCCTTATAGTGTCTGCATTTTTTATTTCACTTTGAAGTTCATTAAATTTCGCAAGTCCTCTGTTAAACACATTAATTTTTCCAGCTTATGCAAAAAATTCAACCTCAAAGTGCGATCTATGGCGCATGTTGTACTTATGAAGATCTATAGCTCGAATTGGTCCAAAATTACTCTTTATAAGCTAATGGAACATTTTGTAGAATAGGAATAGAAGTTCTTTCTTGATGATAATAGTGGACGACGTAAATTTTTTTTTTTTTTTGCAAGATCTCTAATTGATTTAGTTTATTTGATGCACCACCACTCCATATCGAGTTTAGATAAACTAAATGCGAGAGAATGTGTGCGTTATACAAAAGCACTAAAGATTTCTTGGGAAGTATATTTTCTGATTCTTATATTCCTTATATTTAATAATAGAAACTGTTCCAACCTTGCCAGCAATACCTTTTTAAAGATTTTTGATACGGTGGTCAGTATAGAAATATAGGAAGATAATTATTTAGATCCATTTGACTGCCTAATTTGTGTATTGGTACTAATTTTGCATAATTTAAGCAATGAGGAAAAGCTGATTCATTGAAAGTACCATTAATAAGTCTGGCAGGGACTGGTGCTATAAAATTAGACGTATGTTTAAGCCAGAAACTGCATGAGCGCTTAGTTCTTTAATTATATTTTTTACCTCCAAGTCACCAATAATATCAAAAACAAATGGATATTTTACATCATATTTAAAATATTCGAAATCTGTAAGCATCGGTTCCCTGAAATGTTTCGTAATACTATTGGGGACTCAACTTCAAATTGGACCTTTAACGTTTTAAATTGAACCTTTAGCAAATTATACGTATGGCCAATTAGGATGGAACTTGGCTATTTCTTAGCCGGTTTTAGTAAATTTGACATCCATGATTGAAATGGGATTCTTAAATGATTTTTGGACAAAATTCTGGAATATGGCCAAAAAAAAAATAAATGAAATTTGACATGTGCGTTGGAAGTGGAATTCTAAAATGATTTTTAGATGAAGTTATGGAATATGGCAACAACTTTATCTATCGGTTAAGGCATAGCCAAGTTCCATCTTACCCGGCCATATTCCAGAGCTTTATCCAAATATCATTTTAGAATCCCATCCAAGTTCCATCCTACTTGTCTATATTCTAGAACTTTATCTAAAAATCATTTTAGAATCCCATTTTCAATGCACATGTCAAATTTTATCATAATTGGTTGAGAAAAAGGCAAATTCCATCATATGTGGCAATATTCCAGAACTTCATCCAGATACCCAACACCCACATCAAATTTCATCATAATCTGTTAAGAAATAGCCTAGTTTCGTCATCATTGGCCATATTCTAGAACTTTATCCAAGAATGATTTTAGAATCCCATTTCCAACGCTCATTTCAAATTTCATCATAATCGGTTAAGGAATAGCCAAGTTCCATTCTACTCGGCCATATTCCAGAACTTTATCTAAAAATCATGTCAAATTTCATCATAATCAAATAAGAAATAGCCAAGTTCCATTCTACTTGGTCATAATCCAGAACTTCGTCTAAAAATCATTTGAGAATCCCGTTTCCATTGGAAATGCTATGGATTTCTTCAAAATCGGCTAAGATATAGAATCTCAATAAAATTTTTATAAAAACAAATCCTCAGTTTAACAGACACCCCACTACAACGGACAACTTTTTTGGTCCTGTCGATTACCGTACTTGTGAGGTTACCCAGTATATAAATTGCTCAACTGCTCACTAAATCTTAATCCAATCTCAACTAAATTAGAACTCAGCCATAATTCAACTAGCAAACGGAACCCGACTTAACCCTCAACGCAACCGCAACCTCTACGCCAAATTGAATCCTCAAACCAGCATATATAAAAAATTGGTCAACAACTCACTATATCCTATCCAACCCGAACTCAGCTCCAACTCAACTTCAACTGACCCCGAAAATTGACCCCTAACTTAACCTTCAAATCAATCATCGTATGGCAGGTACCTCACCCTCTTGACGTACAATTTCCAAAAGCTTTTCAAATCTCCACCTTTACCATAGAAACGTATTGGCAAAAAAAAAACTCCAAATCGGGACAAGAAGTTCTCGAGATACCATGTATACAGATCTCCAAACATCCAGACAGACGGACGGAAATTTTTTTTTTGCTTTTTCACACTCAGGGGCTTTCAAACCGTCGAGAAAAATGAAACACGAAAAATTTTCGTCATTTTTGACAGGATTTCAATACTTTGGTCTTTTTAGACCGAAGTAATTCCGAATGATTCAAGGACAGGGTTTCCCTTAATTTCCTTCACGTGGCTTTTTGCTGTAGACGTCGAAGGACGCGAGGGACATGCATCATCTTTAACGCGTTCTATGCTTCTTTGAACAACTTATACCAATAAAAAATACTTGCTCTGAGCAGTACATTGTCACCAAAAGCCTTTTCCAACATTTTCAAAGTTTTAGAACTTATTTTAAAAATCACAAAGTACTTGTTTAGAAGAAAGTAAACAAGCGTCTCTCATTAACTACTAAAGATATTGGCCCGAATTTTGATACAGGCATCTCTAACATATATGGCGGTGCTATCAATCTAAGAAAAAAAAAAAATACTCGTTTGGATAAGCCCGCGCAATTTAATTGAAAAAGTCTTACAACTTTTTGATCCCAGTAGTAAATCTCGATAATGGATGAATGGCCTTTAATAAGACAAGAATCGGTATACGCGGCTTGACGAGATCATTATAAAAGTTTTTGTTTGTGAAAATCATGAGCTCTCGACGAATATGGACGTTTGATGGGCCGATCGAAAATTATAATCTATAGAGTCAATTAGGCTCAAGAATCGTGAAAAACTTACTGCGAAATTGTTTTAAAATTCAAACGTTTAGAGAATTTAAAATAGCGTTTTGGCCACCCAAGACGAATTACAAAAATTGTCAGGAGGAGAATAATATCAAATATCATTATACCACACAACAAATACTGATATAGAAGCCGGGCCACTGTTTAATGCTAATAGCACAAAGTATCTGAAAGCTTAATAAAACTGGCTTCGCTTAAAGAATAAGCGAGGTAGAAAATCGCGCGATCAGTAAAATCCTTAATATAGCCAAATTGGAATCATTGGATTCAAAAAATCATCAATTTGGCCAGGGTATGTAGCATGTTCACGAAATCAGGCCACCAAGCAATGTAGGACTAGAAAAGGATCGATGATTATAAATCTTGCCTGTTTTTGGCTGGCCCACTTGTCGCGTACAAAACTATTTTGATAAGAACAGAAACGTTGTTGATGAGGTGAAATAATTTATCTGATTTACAATAAAAGAACCGTTTCAAAATTGTCATCGAGCATACAAAAGAAATTAACTTGTATTTGCAAGTTGCGAGATTGAATACAAACATTGATGACATTGAACATTGAAAAATAGATTCTTAAAGTCAAACTAAACATTATTGCGCTGTGTGCGCCATTAATATTTATTCAAATTTGAAGCTTTAACCAAATTAATTTATTTCAGACTTTGAGAAACGGAACCAGTAAGTAATTTAGCAAATTTTTGATGAAGAGAAGAAACTGATGAGTGTAAGTAAACTAGGATATAATTTTTATCATGTTTTGGTAATAACGATACGGTTTTGTATGGAGCAGCAAATCAGCAATATGAAAATTTCTACACTAAGTGAATGCTACGGACACTTGTCAATATCAAAAGTGGTTTGACCTTGAGTCTTCTGATTTTTGTTGAATAAATTACATCGGCGGAGCTATGTATAAGATTTGAAGCAGAAATTCCTTGGTATTATTGATAATTTCTACATCAAGTATGGGCTATTTGAAAAAAAAACTTGCCTTTGGGACTTTTGAATTTCGTAGAAAATAAATTAGTCGACGGAGCTTTGTATAACATTTTAATGCAAAAACTGCTTTTTATTTATGTATATGTCCGATCCCTGGAACGGCCCATTTGATAGTTTCTCCATCAAGAGGGACAAATTTTATAATATTGATTAGTTATTGCATTCGTCAGCTCTAAAATACGTCTATATAAGACATTTTGTTAAGTTTTCCCCAGGCATATAATTATGAAATATCACTGCATCATTTACAAACCGAATATAAGACAGAAAACAAACCAGGGTCTGTTCCTGAATATGATACGAATTCGAATGTACAAGATGCGTATCTGGTTTAAATAAAAAACAAGCCTTTCATATTCGTTCGGTATTCAGAAATACCTCAGTCTTAAGCCGAATTTTGTTACCTTCTGTCTCTGAACTTTTACTTTAAAGTATTACTACTGAGAGTATCATTTGGTAAACAAACTTTCCCTGCGGATTGAACCATTTTCATTTCGCGTCGTAATACTCTCCAAGATTGCAACCTCAAAACAATAAATTTAGAAATTATTGGTGCTCATTATGTACATTTTGCTCATTTGCGTTTTGCTAATTTGGGTATTTTGCTGTTTTACAACAACAAATACAAATTTGTATATACGCGAAAATGTCGTTATTTAATTTTTATTGATACATTATTTTGAATTTATTTATATTTTATTTCATAATTTATTTAATAAATCAAGAATAAAATTTAAATAAATTCCGGGCAATAAATTTTTTTAGGAAGAGATTTATGAAAATGAATAAAATCTATCGAATAGGTAAGTGTCTGTAATTGAAACGACAATTAATAAAAGGGGAACCAGGAGGAACCAGAAAGCAGCTACAACCCGACTCCAACTTCGTCCAATTCTGAGGTTCAACACAGCCCTTAAAAGCTATAGTGTTGAAGATTGCACCTGGAAACGCTCACAGGTAAAAGCGGATCTCATAACTCCCGCTGTAGGTCAACTCATAAATAAATATGATTTTCAAACAATAAATTAATTTTTTTTCAAATCTAGATAATTGAATATTTTCATATCAATATTAAATTTATGCAGTATCTCAAATGAAATTTGAGTTTTATGCCAAACCTTAAGAATATAAGAATTATAAAGATCCAGCTTTTAGAAAAAATTTAGTATTTCTGATCAAATTTGACCCTGACTCAACTTGGTACAACCTTCTTAGACATTCGTGTGACGTTTGAGCAGAATACGTTCATTAGTGTGAGTTTGGCAGCCATTTGTTTACGACGCGAAAAGTTTGTCAAACGATTTTTACTATGGAAAAAAATTGAACAACGAGTTTGCTTGAAATTTTGTGTTTCCAAGGGAATTATATTGTAGAAGAGTTTTGGAGAGTCTACTCTATCGAGAACTCAAGCATTTGAGTAGCATAAAGCATTCAGTGAGGATCGTGAGGTCGTAAAAAACTTGATTCATGCAAGTCGTCCGTCCGAAAATCGTAGTGTTGGCATTAGAGAGATATCAGCAGCTCTCAACATCTCTTATGGATCGTCTCAACACATTTTGGTTGATGTTTTAAGTATAAAATGCGTTGCCGCGCTACTAATGCCGACAGATCTGAATTTTTCAACAAAAGAACGTCGAGTAGAGGTCGCAAAAGAAATGCTTGCCAACGTAGCTGATCACCCTACAATCATTAAACGAATTATTACTGGTGACGAGACGTGGGTTTCTAAATATGACATCGAAAGTGCCCAACAATCTAGCAAATGGCGCAAAAAACCACGTCAAAGTCGGTCGAAAATCAAGGTAGTGCTCATCGTTTCAGAGGGTCAAACGATCAACAAAGCATACTGGTCGTTTTAAGGCGTCTACGTGAAGCAATTCATCGTAAACGGCCGGATTTGTGGGCGCTACTATAATGCACTGTCACATTTCAGCCTGATTGTGACTGAATTTTTTGGCAAACACGATGCAAAAGTCATCGCTCAGCCACCGTACTCGCCAGATTAGGCTCCCTGTGATTTTTTCCTGTTTCCGAAAAGACCATCCCGGCCGAAGCATATGGCGAAATAGATTAACCGTTGGCATGCTTATATTGGCTCAATAGGAGCCTATTTTGAAGGCGATAATAAAGTTTTGTGTTGAAATACATAAAAATGTTGTTCATTTTTACCAGTCCGGTTCAAATTTTATCAGATGGTATATAAGTGTATTTTTATAGGATTTAGCAGAAAATTTGAAAAACTGAAAGAGATTTGAAAAAAATTCAATTTGTTGTTCAAAAATGATATTTACAAAATTTACTATTTCACCTTGTTCCGAACAACTTTCAAATCCACAAAATTAACAAAAAATGATCAAAATTATTTAAAAGTTAATTCCCAAAATAAGAAACAGTGTTGCAGACGCTGAGTTGAACAAAGTTTATAAGTGTAATTAAATTAAGGTATTTTTATTTTGGAAATTAATTTTTAGTTAATCTGTGCTGTATATAGATACATATATAGACAATTCAAAATAAAATTAAGAACTTTTATTGTTTCACGATATCATAAATCAATTAAATATGATCGAAGTAAATCTAAATATCAAGTCTAAATTTATACATTTTGTAATCTGAATTCCAAATTGAGTTCCACAGTCTATAAAATAATCTAGCAAATAATGTAACATTAAGAGATTACTCGATACCTAAGATAAGGTTATGCATGGTCTAAAAGCTAAGGGGCCACAAGGTGAACAGCGAGACCCATGATTAGTTTACATACTTGTACATAAATTAGATGACGAGTCAAAGGGTCTATGGGCACAAACTACAGCAAGAATGTCCAACAATTCAAGAATTTTTTGATTTCTTCTTAGGAAGATGTGATGCACAACAAAACGAAGTTCAAATTCAATCAACAAACAACCATTGATCAAAGGTCACGTAGCAGTTCATGATATCAAATGCCCGATTTATCAAGCAGATGGACATCTAATATATCAATGTCCAGTATTCAACGGTATGGATATTCATAAGAGAAGAGAGGTAATTAAGAACAACAGCAGTTGTTTCAATTGTTTGAGCGACAAACATGCCATGTTTTAATGTGTATCCAAACGAAGATGTCCAGTTTGTAGAGGGAAGCATAACACACTTCTTCATTTGCCAGAGACTGAAGTGACAACCGATATGAACAAAGTAGGAAGCAAAGACAAACCTACTACAAATTGCGGAAATGTATTGTTGTCATACTTTAATGGGAATAGCAATCACTTAATCAATTCTTCCAACTACGCTAACAAATATCGTAAGTTCTTCGGGTCAAGAAGTCATGTATTCAGCCCCTTGGAATTCCACACGATACAATGGGAGAATTTCAGTGAAAGGAATTGGGCAACCATTCCGCGCACTCTTTTATTGGTGGCCCCAGAACTCTAAAACTACCTCTCGATCCTCTTTGCTAAGGTTTTGGCGATATCTGGGTGCTCCTTCATCATCATCACCATCTTACCAAATTGTGCCCGATTTGTTGTACGTTTTCTTTAAAAATTAATTTTATTTAGTTTATAAATTTTGCATTTCTTAAAAAATACAATTTTTTTTTTTTGGGTAATAAATTCACAACTTACAACTTTTTATTATTATCCATGGTAAAAAAATATTATACACCGAAATGTGCATTACCGTCATTCGTTCACTTTTGATTCGACGTTTTCAATAATATGAAAAACGTCAAAATCGAATGATACTCCCGCCGCATTAAATCCGGCGAGTTGTATAATCGACATGATTATTATTTTGAATAAATAAAATAACCTATTTAATTTTAACTTATTAATTTTCATTTTATTAATCACTTAATTTTAACACCAGACAAAATCAAAATAAATAAATAAAATTAAATTAAATTAATTTCTCGAAGAAGTCGACAAAAACACGTCTTTCTTCTTCGAGCGTCAACGACCGACCCCAATGGCCCAATAACAGTTGCAAGAGCAAAAGTAGAAAAATTCATTTTAAAATACGGTATTTTTAAAGTTTTAAAATCAGATATGGGAACTAAATTTCTGAATGAAATAATGAAAAACATTTGCGATTTGTTAAAAATTAATCAAATTAATTCTACGCCCTATCATCATGAGACATTAGGTGCAATAGAGCGAAATCACAGAGTACTGAATGAATATTTAAATAATTTTACAACAGATTTTGGGGTGGGAGGGAAGAATGGCTTCCTTACTTTATATTTGCGTATAATATAACACCGCACACAGAAACACAATATACCGCATTTGAATTAGTTTTTGGGAAATTACCCAACATATACCCTTCTTTCATAACAGCTGAAGTATCAAAACCAATCTACACCTTTGATAATTATGCAGAGGAAGTAAGATTTAGATTGAGAGAAGCACATAAAAAAGCAAATAATTTATTACATTATTCAAAAATCAACAGAGAAGTAGAATATGATAAAAAAACAAATCCATCAGATTTTAAAGTAGGTGATCACATTTTTCTTAAACGAGGTAATAGAAGGAAATTCGAGAGTAATTATACTGGTCCATATGAGATTCTAGAACAAAACGGTGTAAATTCAAAAATAAAGATATGGAATGAAATAAAAGAAATTCACAACAATCGTTTGAAAAAGTAATAGTTATTTGTAAAGTAAGCATATTTTACTGTCGAAATGTGCATTGGAATTAAGGCCACAAATTAAATATAAATATATTTTAATTTGTGCTGACTATATAAAACAAGATTACTAATTAAAAATTGATTTGGGAAATAGTACATAAGTAATTTAAGTTTTTTGGAAGAAAGGATATAAATCAAAAAGCTTTTAATAAATACATATAATAAAAACAATAAAACAGGTGAAATTAATTTGATGAAGTAAAACGAACATTACAGTATACAATTTTCGGAATTTTTCGGAAAAAACTTCACAAGCATTGTTAGAAATGGATTTCCTCTCAAGTAATGCCTAAAACGGGAAAGAAATTGGTTTGAATTAGCTTGCACAATTCAGTAAATATAATACTTAGCATTTATTTATAACGAATACGAAAGCTCGTAATTTATGATTTATAGTCCAAAGTCCAATTAATCTGAAAAATTAAAACTATTCAGTTAAAATTATTATATATTTCGAAAATTTAAAAGTTTAAACAAAATAACTTACCTCTAAATTATGTACTTCAATAATTTGCTACATTGTTATAATTGTTGACAATTGTAGCGTTCCGTACGGTAGGGTACGAGGCTAAGAGCAGAGTGGGAGAGGGTGCCAGCAGGGATTCAATCAGCGATTGTTTTGGTTGGGTGAGAAACGTTATCATTATTTAAGCCCTTGCCTATAAATGTATATACCCAACCGATTTATTTTTAAATTTATTCATTCCCTCCAACTGACTCATCGTTTGATGTCAACATGCGTCGTTGTTGTTGCTTCAATATAATTATTTAAAAACAAATATTTACGACCTAAACATGAATAAAATTGGTAATGCGCCTGAATTTTTTTTATTTTTCATGATCTGATTTTGAGTGAAAGATGGGCTATTGTCCATCAGATAGCTGAATAAAAGAAATTAATTTCATCAAAGAGGGCAGCAATGGCAGTAGATGGTATCATCAGTGATGGGCAATTTTTGGTTAAGGTGGCGAGCAGCGAACGACGACGGGAGACAGTGAAGTTTGGACAACCAACTGGTGAGGTCGAGATAAGGACCTAAAAAAAATATATAATTTCTTTTTTTGTTTTTTTTTTTTGGTAAATTAAGCGAGCTATGGCGTTAAATGTATTGGCCATATTCGCATAGTAATTGTTTTAAATTTTGCCAAATTAGAAAAACAATGTTAATAGATAAACATAATAAGAGATTATGTTTGTTGGCTCACATTTTTTTTGTGTTGTATAAATTAATAAATCCTGGTGTGAGTGAGATTTAACTTTTATAATGTATTTAATAAAATCTAAAAATAATAAAAAATAAATAAAACTTTGTGCAATATACATATGCTATGGTGTTTGTCATTTTGGGAATTTACCTTAACCCCGTTAAACTGTGTTCTTTTTTTTTTGTTCGTTTGTGCGGGGCGTAATTGTTGGCAGTGTGATAAAAGAAAAAAAAACAAAAGTGAAACGGCCCTTTGTTAAAACCGAAAACGAGCAAAACACAAAAAAAAGTAAGAGGCCATAGTGGAAAATTAAAATAAAATAAAAATAAACAAAAGAACCAAAAGTGAAAACAGTTAGTGAAAATAACGCTGAACAAAAGAGAATATAATAAGCGAAAGCAGGAGCTGGGTGAGGAACGAGTCGATGGTGCCGTGGTAACTGGAGGAGCAATCAGAAAGGAAATCCACAAGAACCAAGAGGAAAACGGTGAGGCATCCTTCACTTCCTTCCTTTTTTTTCCTTTTTATTATTATTATTTAATCATTTGTTTTTTTTGTGTTCGCAATTTTGCTCCATTTTTTCCCCATTTCGTTTCACCCAACTTGAATAAAGCGTGGTCATCCTAAGCGGTAGGTTATCACTGCAAGTAACCCCTCCCTAGTCCACCTGCTCATCGAGCTTAGTCCGGGAAAATTACGTGCCGGTAGACTGGCGCCCAATTTGTGTTTTTTTTACTTTTGTCTACCAACTACCGCTATAGTGTGTGTGGCACGTTACACAATCAAATGTCAAAATTGTAAATTATTGAAATCAACTCTAATTATTATAGCCACTGAACGAACCATAAGCCAAATCGATTGTTATTGAGATATTTTGGTTATTTCGTTTTGGTATTGCTTTTTCTTTTTCATTCCCATACCGAGCTACGAGTATAAGACAAGTAGTATCTTGAACCAAATAAATTGAGTTAATAAAAAACCTAAATTTATATAATAAATTCAATTTGATTAATTAAAAAAAATAATTATTTACTTAAAATTAAAAATGATAGTTTGTTTTTTATCCTATATACAAGCCTCACATTCCTGCAAGAGGTTCATCTTATTGGTTTTCGCCGGAGAATAAACGGAAACCATGATAAATTAACTTTGTAAAAGTGCCTTTTAATTAGCTATATCATCAAAGCCAGCTATACGATTATTAAAATTATTGCGAGCAAAAGCTGATAAATCAAAATACTTTGGTAAAGTATTATTAGTATAACAGCAATTAGAACAAAAGAGCTCGATATAAACTAGTGGAGTACAGGGGTATGGGCAAGTTGAATTTTTTATTACAAATACTCCGATCGTACTAACTCGACAGCACTGGTCAATACCGTTACACTCAGCCGATCCTCAGACGTGAAGTTTTTCCTTGGCGGGAAAGGAAAAATAATATCCTGACTTGATAGCTGAATTTTTATCTAGGTACTAGACGTACAATTGTACTAAAATAAATCCGCAGTCAGCACTACACCATCTAAATAAACAAATAAACCCCCTCATTTGGTATGCTCCGTTTATAAATTTAAATTTCTCTGAAAAATTTCTAATGTCTGGTTCTTTAACTCTAAATAAACTCTAGTATTGACATTTTGGCGAAAGCATAAAAAAATAGTGGTAGAATATAGCCTGAAATGGAAAAATGTATAGCATATTGAGATTAGTGGGTAGTGAAGTTTTAAAATGATTAAATAATAGCATTTCTGCTACATTAGTAATAAAGTGGCAGCACTGGTTGTTTTCATTAGCCTCTGGCTTTCATTACAATTTTAAATACTACTATTATTGCCTTTAAACAAAGATTCAATAAAATTGTACGAAGATTAAAGCATGGTTTCCACGATGGCGAGGCGAAAAAATTAGTCAAACTAAAAAGAGGAAGGAATAAAAAAAAATAACATAAGAGTGAATGAAACTGCAACAAGTCGTTACTCCGAATTTTTATTTATATATTTTTGACGTTTCGATTATTAAAATTAAATTTTGTTAAAAATGGATACTGTGATGGATACTAATGGCAATATATGCCGTTATGTTTTCAAATAGCACTGAGAGTGATTCTAGCGATGAAAAATGTGTTCCTCAAATCAAAAAAAAAAAAATATATTTAATAATAAAATAAAGATAAAATTTTCTTCAAATTGACAATATGAATTCCGAAAATCAGCGACTAATCCGAAAAAAGATGATCCATCTAATCTTTTTTTCGGATTAGACGTCCTATTTCGGAGTGCTGAATTAAAATTTTTAAAATTGGACGTCCCAATTTTTCTGTCAGAATGGTATTTTCTCTCTATCGTACTATCGGTGAATTTTTGCTTTCTCTTTTTAGTTTGACTAATTTTTTCGCCTCGCCATCGTGGAAACCATGCTTTAAGCACATTCTTTGTGCATGTATTTTATCGAGCTGATAATGTGAATGATATGTAACAACCGTTTGAAAATATGGTTCAGTTTACTCATTGACGTGTGTGGCCAAGTATTGTATTTGAAATATGGATTCTTTATTGATCGTTGGAGTCTTGTAAGCGTCATTCATTAATTTACAAATTACAATTAAAGTTAAGCAATAAAACCAACGAAACAAAAGAAAATTGCTTATTTACAATTAATATTAGTTTTATTCGTACATTAAACATATTTTATTGTTCCAAGAATCAACTTATTGTTTAAGTATTACTGTAATGATCATATACAATCAGAAGCTTTTACAAATTTGTGAAATTTAATGTGATTTTCGAATGATAGAAATACATTTATCGTGATTTAATTGGTTAATTGGTTTAATGTTATTATTATAAAAACTAACGAATCCCTTTTTTGATTTTTTCAAATACGTTATCGAAGTTAAATTAATTATAACTTCCTTATAGTCAAAATATATTTATTTAGATAAATATTGAGCCAATAATTGGATATGATTACAAAAATTTTTATTGGGTTTAGCCTCGATTTATTTCTTTGTTTATTTTTTTTGGACTCAATTCAAGTCCATTTTCAAAAGAGTTTTCAAGCTATAAATTAAATTTCCGTAGAAACCCTAAGTCGTATGTTTAGACTAAAATTTATCGTTAAAGTCTTTGACAAAAACTTGTAGTAAACTTTAAAAAATTTTTTTTTACAAAATATAACTTTAAACCATGTTTTTGAAAAATGTATATAAGAATAAAATTTAATAATTAAAAAGTGAAGAGATGAAAAGGTGGTTTTTGAATTCCAAAATTTTGGTTACAATTATAGATAGAAATTTTGTGATATTTTAAATATAAATAGGCTAAGTTCCAAACTTGATTTGACAAAATTGAAGGACGAATTGAGTTATAATTTTGAGTAAATTTTAGAATACAAAATTTAGTTAAATTTCAGTTTTCATTTTAAAACGATACGAGTGTAAGTTTGATATTCCAAACTAAATTTTAATTGAAGTTAGTAAAAATTGTAATACGGAACATGATATCAATAAAACAAAAAAATTATTTTGTATCAGCACGATGTATGGTGCAATCAATAATTTTATTATTCATACCCGTTTGCACCCTATGAATGAATGACGTAATCGATCATAATTATAATATAAAATATACAAAATTCAAATCTTTTACAACAGCAACAAAAACGAATGATAGATTGTTATGGGACTGACATATAATGCATTCCAGTATGCCATCCCGCTTGCTGCACGGATGGAATGAGTAAATTGTTATTCAGTATTCCTTTCTAATTGTATAATTATATATTTGATCCACTTTAATTAGAATAAGAAGTAAATAGGTTAATGATTATTTTTATCTCAGTCATCATCGCAATAATGATTAGTAGAATGAAAAGACAAAAAGAATATGATCATTATTGCGGCGACCATCATATGAAATAAAAGTTTCAGTTTAGTTAATTAAAATACAAAATTTGTATAACATATTTTCTATAATTTTATTTAATAAAAATTAAGCCAAAATTAAAATTAAAAAATAATAAAATGGTTTTGTGAGTTTGGTGTTAGTGATAAATTTATTTTGGAGTCAGATAAATCGGTCAGTTAGTGGAATCCGGAATCTAACATTAGAACCGCGAAAATATAGCGGTGTCATAAAGGAACCCCTACAGATGTTTAAAAGAATATGAATTCTAAACTGAATATAATCTTAAAAGCAACTTATATTAAAAATTGAGTTTGAATTACAAATTGAGTTGAGCAAAAATATGAACCTTATTTAGTTTTTCTTAGTATAAAACTTGATTTAATAGTGTGAATATTTTAGGCTTCACCGTTACGGTATTCTTTGGAACTAGGTATCGCTTCCCAGCCCAAATTTTTAAGTGTATGGATGTGAAACCATTTTTGGCTACTTCTTCAGTACTTTGTAATCCAGGAAAGTTAGTTTATCCAACTTTAGGGGCCTATGGCCAACTTTGTTTTTATTAATTTTTTTTATGATTTACAGATGAATCTGTGAATCATCCTGTTTTCTCCCCCAAAAAAATAATTTCTAAATGGTAGGCCACATTTTAACCATGTGGTTGGAACGTTTTTTCTTTTTTGTTCTGTTTTTTACCTGTTTTTCCTTTTGTTGTTATCAACCCCATTTTTCTCTAACACGACTTTAACTGGATCTTAAGGGGAGATACCAAGCCCCACGACCGAATTCCTCTACCTGAGTCGAGGACCGGGATTAAGTCGTGGTAGCATCCCCCCTTAAGGTAAATTTTGTAACGACTTGATTTAGGTCAAACTAAATCTAGTCACAAATAGTTACAACTTATCAGATAACATAAAGCCATTTGTATTCATCTAACGTTTTTTAGGTAACATTTTGTGAAAAAAACAGCAATTTTTTATACATACACGGATGACCCGAGATTTATCTGATATGCTATTAAGTTTAGTACAGTCAGAATTGGCAGAGAAACGAAGAATCTTATTAAGCAGTGAATTTCGATTTGCTCTATAACGTTAGAGTGAGTTTGCAAAATTAATTTTTTATTTACTAATAATGAATATTATCGAAAAACTTGTTATCTATTCTGATATTTTGCCCAAGGATGGTCATTCCAGTCTCTTTCATGGAGCTGGAAAATTTGAAAAGAAACGGTGCGGCAAATAATTTATAAAGTATGCGATGCGATTTGGCACACACTTGGAAGAATATATGTATCTGAGCCTAACCTGAATGACCTCAAATTAATTGCGCAACATTTCTGCAATACGTGGAATTTACCTAACTGTATAGATGTCATCGATGGCAAGCACATTGCCATACATGCCCTTCAGACAGAGGCAGTGAATTTTATAATTATAAAATTTTTTTTAGCATAGTTCTTAGGGTGGCTTGTGATGCTCAATATATTTTTACATATATAGACAGAGCGACGGAGGTAAAAAATTGCCTTTTTTTTAAATAAATTAAACTAAAATTAATATCTATTATAAGAATTTTCAACAAAAGTAATTATGGGAAACGTTTATGTAATAGGTCACTTCCTATTCCTGAGCCAAAATTACTTCTTGGCACAAATAATGTAGTCCCTCATTATTTTGTAGCTGATGTGCCGTTTACACTCACGCCAAATTTAATGAAACCATACCCTGGCGTAGGCCTCTCAAAAAATAAAGAGCTTTTTAATAAACGTTTATATCGTGCTAGAGGAGTAATCGAGAACGCCTTTGGAATTCTCACAAGTCGATGGAGAATTCTTCTCACAACTTTAAATTTACATCCTGAAAATGCGGAAAAGATGGCGCCAGCAAGCATCGCCTTGCCCAATTACATAAGAATAAATAGGGAAATAAGCATCTTCTACTCACCACCAAGCATTGCCGATTGGGAAGATAGCAATCACAGTTTACATGAAGGATTGTGGAGGCATGATATCAACCGGAGCATACCATCAATACAGACGTCTTGTTATATCCATGTGGTAGGCGGCAGCAACGCTTTTAGAATTAGGGATCATTTATGCTCCTATGTTAATAATAAAGGTCGATTAGATTGGCTTCAATAATATTTTAGACTAAATAACAATATTAATCATATAATTTTTATTTCTTTATTTCATTTTTAATTTCATTTTTTTTAATTTCATCACATATTCACAATAGCTTCTTGTATGTAGATTTCTAATTTATTAATTACCATTTAAATACTGGTTTCTTAAATTTGAAATATACTCTATCACATATACCCGAGCCCTATATTTTACTGATTCGGGTAAATCCTTAAACAATAAAACCACACTCCTTCAAAATTGCTCATCAATATCGGGTGTCGCCGCCGATTTGTGCTTTTGTTTCATTTCTTCGATCAGTTCATTAAAGCTGGAACAACTTTCTGCGAAACAGTCACTTGTACTAAACCAAAAATAAAAATTTACAAATTCCCTCTCGGCTTTCCTACTTTCTCGGCTGAATGAACGAGTTCAGAAACATCATGCTTTTGTAATATGGTCATTCATCTTCGATCGGTGCCTCTTTGCCTGATAGAATTTGATTTAATTTTTTTAATTCCTTATTGAATTTTTCTCGCAGGAGGGTCCACCATTTCTTGCAGTCGTCCTCTATAATAAGAAAAAAGTACAGTCGAAGGAGACATTACAAAACAAATACATATTCCGTTCATACAGCACAATATATGTATGTACGTATAGTTAATGGGCATTCCTGTAATTTATGCAACATTATCCCCAAGCTTTATCTATATATAGAGAGTTATCAATTTTCCAAAGTCCATTTTAAAATAATATAGTATAAGCACAAATTTATTTAAATTTACTGTGCTCATTAAAAAATTACTTAACTTTACACTTCTATGCGCTTAAAAACAATAAGTTTAATACAAAGATAAACAAATGAATGTGTATAAATACTGAATTCTCGACTCAATTTGACGTTTCCTTCAATTTGTGCGACAATTATCGCTCTGTTAAGTTGACAACTAAATTTAACAAAACTTAACGAAAAGTTCTTAAAGTTTCGGTGGTCGGTTTTAAGCAAAGTCCATGAACCATTCCGATTGTTTGTAAACGTTTTGCAACGGTTGATCGATCAATATTTAATGCTACAGCCAATTCTGATTGTGTCTGAGAAGAATCTTCAGACAATAACGTTTCCAATGCAGCATCTTTAAATTTTTTGGGTGGTTTTCCATGCTCTGTATCTTCAATGCCAAAATCATAATTTTTAAATTGTCGAAACCATTCTTTGCACGTTGTATTCGATGGAGCATGTTCACCGTAAATTCAAACAAGCAAATGATAAGTTTCCGCTGCACTTTTCTTTGCAATAAAATAATGTAATAAAACTTCCCGCAATAGTGTATTATTTCACGAGCATATAATAATAGCTGTTATTCACGAAGATGAAGTTTACCAGTGTCGTAATTCATCTGAGTGAATTACAGCCATTATATGCGAGTAGAATACGATATTTTGTCCACGACCGACAAAAAAATTGTATTGTATTATCAAATCCTTTAAATAAAACTAAAATAATTTACGTCGACATTTTGACGTCTCAGGTTTAATAATAATGAAAATAGCAAGAGACTACTAGATAAAATTTCAAAAATGAAATTTTTACTTGGTAGTAGTGAATAATGGAAGAAGGGACTTCTAGATAAACTAGCAATGAATAAAATTATTTGGAATAAAATTCGACATTTTGAAAGAGTTAAAATACTATTTGTTTACACTTCAACCAAATGTCGTATACTGCGTTTGATAGCTGACATCAGGTACCATAGACTACAAGTATTGCGCATTTATAGTTTACGTAAGCAGTAAAAATAACGACACCAATTGAGAAAGGGCGGAGTCATATTCACACTCCCAATACTTTATCGGGATAATGATTTTTAGCCAAAGTGTTTTTTAATAAAACCAAATTTTTGTATTGGAACTTTGTATCCGAAAGTTTTAAAATTTTTTGGGTAAGAATTTTGATTGTGTTAATTTTGTAACAAAACGGGAGCCAGGAGTGAAAATTTATTGTGTTTAAATTCCTGGCTCCCGTTTTCTTGCAAAATTAACACAATCAAAATTCTTACCCAAAAAATTTTAAAACCATCTTTACGCCACGTATCTTTATGAAACCAATCTACAGAAATTTGTCCATTAGGTTTATGTATCAAAAGAGTATCCACAAATGAAATTTTGGTGTCAGATTCTTTTTCGATTGTGAATATGATTCTTGATTCTATTGAATTGAACACCTCTAAATAAACATCAACTTTATCATTTGAGGAAGCCGTTATAATGTCGTCTACATAACGATAGTAAAATAGCGGTTGAAAATCTAATAAATTTAACGCCAAATTTGCCACATTTTCCACCGGCCTCCCATAGTCCTCCAAAGTAAGTACTCCCCATGCAAATAAAATACCATTTCGTCTCGTTTTCTGCTAGTTTACCAAAAAATTCTTTACTTTGCTGTTGCAAATTTGTCCACCAATCGCTGAATAATTTTAGGGGTAAATCTTTTCTGGATATGAAACGTTTAAAGGCTGCGAGAAAAGTTTCCGTTGTTAAATCGCTGATGAGTTCAAGGTGAATCGACCAAAAATTATGGATTATATAACGGATTGGGTTTTTCGCGTTTATTATCCAGTAATTTCGTGTTAAGTAGGCGGCTGCCTATTTTTAGTTTTCCTTCAACTTTTATTAGACCTTCGCCAATGGCCTAGGGGCTGAACGCTATTATTGTACTACCCTTTGATAAGCCTTGCTTGTTATTTAACCTATTGAACTCCTTTCCAAAGCATTATAGTTGTACAATTATAATGATTGATTTTAATGCAGTTTTTAATTCCTCTGGTTTCAATGATGGCAGTATGCCATGGAGCGCACAAGTCGCACTAATAAAGAAAATCTATCGAAGTCAATCAGACTTCTTTGGTCTTTGGTGGATATTTTGATAGTTTAACCACGTTGGACCTTCCCACCAGGGTGGATAATTGATTAGTTGTTTGGGATTTAAGCCTCTTGGGCACAGTTAGCTGGGTTTTCGCTGAAAGCTACATGATACCATTGGCTTGGGTGCATAACTGGGCTCCTCTTACTTTAATAAGTAGTTTTGATAATAATAATGTTGTATTTAATTCCAGTCTCGCGGAAGTGCAATTATCTGATTTAAGGGCGGTGCCTTGGTTTTTGCAGCAATGAATCCGTGTAGTTCCATATTCGAGTTTTGCGTCCATATTCGTGTGTTCAAGATCTTTCGGGAAGGATTTTTTCTGTAATCACGACTGGAGCTAACCACCCTAATGGATTAAAGATTGTTGATGCTTCTTATAGTAAATTAAGTTCTATGATTTAGACAATAATTAACTCGATTGGATGAAGCCCAGATTATTTGAAATCATTTGATAAATGTTTTAATAGTTCTGTGTTGTTAATGTTCCATTTTCTCCGGTTAAAGCTTCCTTCTGATAATAATTCAAATATCTATTTCTGAGCAGTTACTGCTCCTTCTAGACTATGCGTTCTCTAGATATGTTGCGGATGCTGTTCCGTATGTTGCGGTATTTCATCTGTACATTCATTTCATATCGATTCACTGCTCATATCGAGAGCAGTAAAATCGTACCGATACTTCTCTATCTAAGTATAGTAATGTTATTAAGTCATCCTGAATCGTTGGCCCAACAAACTTCAACTCGTTGAGAGAAACATTCGTAGCGGTTTGACACAAAGCGTCGAAAACTACTCTTTAGTTGTTCTTTTATCCGCTTTTATAATGGCATGATGCGGTAAGTATTTTATTGTAGGCATTTTATTTTTGTGGTTTAAATGACCAGATATTATTCACCCGATTTCAACTTTTTCAACAATCTATTTATGACTCGATTTATTATGTCTTCACAGATTATTCCACCTTAGTGCTGGTATTAAGTTGAAGCCCCCGGGTATTGTTCACTTTCATCTGTGCTGCAATTTTTGACGTTATGCTCAGCTTCATCTTGCTGTTGATTCATTTTTTTTGTTGTGTTAGGTATACCGTATGTATACAGTTATGAACTTATGGTTTTCTATTAAAAATTTAGAGTTGGCTTTATCTTGATCTGTTGCGTCTATGCGCATATTTTTTCATTTAAATCTGTTACATATCTTCATCTTCATCTTTTCCACTTTTGTTTTGTTTTAAATAAAGGGCTGGTCTGGATTTGCTGGTTTCCAGTAATCAGTGTCTTTTTTATAGTTTATGAAGAGATGGATTATTTGATCAGGTTGTTTTCTGTTTTTTGAGTGCTTCTTCCATATTCGACTATTGTTGTTTTGTCTATGTGAGCATATTTGTCGCTGGTTTATGTTGTTGGTTTCGGAGGACCAATAGTATAATCACTTATTGCTATGACCGATTTATCTGGTTTAACCTAGAAGGGTTACCGCGGATGGGGTCTTACTAGTGAAAACGATTAGTTTTTAATCAGCGGCGGGAAATCCGGTACCGGTCAAATATTGACTTGGTTTTTTCATTTAATATCAAGAAATGCTTTTCAAAACATTTATGTAACACGTTTAGATCAGAATTAGCCATAGAAATAACGTCACTGGCAGATTCCGCAGAAAGATTGAATATATGTATAGTATGAGCAAGAACAGGGCTAATAGACTTAGAAATAACTTTCTAAATATTGTTACTAATCCCTTCATTATCTAAAGACTCTCTCGGCTCCAACGATTCGATAATAGCTAAAATTTCACCATTAGAAACCAGAGTCATAAAAAAATTTTTCGAGCAATAATCATACCGGGGGTCATGATTTATTGGTATGATATTCGCGAAAAATTTAGTACTACACTTGCTTAAGTTGCTTTAGTATTCTTTTCTATTGACATAATAGATCAATGGTTATCAAAAATAAAAAGGGTTAGCGATAATTAAAATCTATAGAAGGTCGAATATTTCAGTAGGGAAATTTATTCGGCCGTCGCAAATTGTTTTTTTCTTTCTCTGAGTGGCCAATTTGTTGTAAGCGCCAGAAACAAAAAACCATCAACAAACTCGATCACTATATCAAGTTTTGCTTAATATCCTATAAACTAAGATCAAAACTTATAAAAACTAATTTTATTTATTTATTTTCCATTTCCGGATCGTGTGTCTTTCTTAATATACCGCGATAAACCCCATAAAAATTCGATCTTCTCACACATCCCAAACCTTTCTTCTACCTGTTCGAATTAAACGCGATATATGAGACTAATATCCAATTCAATTGATAAATTTGCCTTTCAATATAATATATTATGATTTTTTATATTTTTTAATGAATCTAGTTCCACATACACAACACACACATTACACAACACAATAAATAAATCTAAAAAAAAAAGAATCGACACGACATGACCATAATAACCTCCTGCTGTGTTTATCTCTGTTGTTTCAACATCTATAGCTAACATAAAAAATTTACCACCGTTCCTGTTAAATTAGAACTTATGACGAGCGGGGGGAAGCAAAAACAGAAAAAAGTGTTGCTCTCAACTTTGTGGATTTGATCATTCCGACAAAAGGAATTCCCTTTAAACGAGATGATTTGTGTGTTGATAGTTTTTGTATTCTTTTGTTTTAATTATGAAAACTTGAAAGGTATATCATATATCCATATGTGCTACAAGTATATTTACCTGTTTCCAAACTAATTATTTTTTATTGATATGAGAAGTTAATAATTATAAAACGATAGTTTTTGTTTTATTTTTGTGAATGATTTTATTAGGGAATGTCGAGAGACTGATGTTTAAATGTTTTCTATAGAATCTTAAAGTGTTTATTCGTGTAATTTAAAACTAGAACGTATGTCTTATATAATATACACGGTATGGTCAAAGAAATGTATTTCCTTGTGTTTAGCTTTTATCACCAATATTTACTTATGTACATGTATCATTCATTGTATAAAATCGTGTCTTAATACAAGAAAAAAAAAAAATTGGGGTCCATCCGACTCCTCGAACGACACTTTTTCCACAAATATACATCACCAAACCAACTGTTATCGATCACCAAACCAATCATTTATATTTTACATAGATTTGAAGTTATTTTGAGCAAGGTCCTTAAAATATGTCACGGGTTTTCTTAAATTTGGAGACTCTTTCCCCGATATCACAATTGGTCTTAACAATATAAATCTCAAGTAATCTGCCATTAATATTGATTTACGACCTTTAGTATCAAGAGAATTTATTACTTAGAAATAATATTCTTAGGCTGGAGTGCAATTCCCGGCTTATTTTGTGGAGACTGACTTATTTGAAAGTCTACAATAAGTCACCTCGCGAGGAAACTAATTGTAGACTTTCTTGACTTATTTGGGAGAGTTTCCACAAGAATGATAGCGGGGTATCAAAATTATTTTCTGATTTAAATTAATTTTAATAAAGCAATTCCCAAATACTGTATCGATCAATATGTTATTGGAATTTCAATCAATAAAATGTCAATAAAACGTCACAGAAATAATTTATATTTCAAAGCCTACTAGATAATTTTTTTTTAAATGATGATGATATTATTTGCCACCAGTAAATTATTTAAAGTACATTTAGAAATCTAAATTGAATGTTATACGGTTACCTGTTCGTTTTATCTTAAAGACGCCTTCGCAACAATTGTTGGAATTTGGAAAATGTATTAACTATAAAAAAATATTAGATAGATAATGGATTTCAAATTTATTTGTTTAGTTTACTTTTCCACTGTAACTCCTTATATTCTAAACTCGAATTGACCTAAAAGTTAACACAAACTGAATATTACTAAACTCTATCTTCGTACAAAAATTCTACCAAAACTGTCAATCTTTGTGAGGATGGAAGGTAAAACAAAAATAATAAATATGTATGACTGGAAGGATGGACAACCTAATTCGTCGAGAAATGTGAAAATCTTGAGCAAAATTTTTATCGAAATTTTAATACTTACCCAATATAACTTCGTTATAGTGGGAAAAATAATAGTTGGTGGTCGTCGGATATTATTAATCAAAATCTATATGTCTTTAAAATAAAAAACAAAATACATTTTTATGGTTTTTAGACTTTTATTAGAATTGGCAGAACAGAGAAAATAAATAAATAAAATATATAAAAGTTCTGTATAAGCTAAAAAAGCAACGTTGTATTATATAATCGAAATGAATTAAATTAGAATATTTTATTGCGTGTTTGTGCTCCTCAAACGTTGCGATGATTTATATCATTTGAAATTTATTAAGAATATATTTTGGTTTTTAAATATTAATTAGTTAATTAATTATAATTGGGTATGGGTATGCATCTCTTTACCTTCCGTGATGGTGTTCCTTTCCAATGAATTATTATAATATTAAATACCATGTCAATTAACTCATAATTTGATATTTTGTTGTACTCACTTCAAACTGTTATTAGTGAAAGCAATTCACTTTTAAAGAAGCAAGTTTATTCAAATTTACGGATAGGACTGGATGCATCCTTTTTCTGTGATACATTATTTGTTAAAATAGCGAACCGATTTCATCCAGATAAAACCCTTTCTGGTTTTATAGATTAGAATGTTTAAAATGTACAATCTCTGTTGCTATGGCGACAATTAATATACATTAATTTCAAATATTACATTCGCGGAATAGAATACACCAAACCAAATCAAGTCAAATTAAAATATTTTCTTAGCATAGCACACACTTAAAAAAATATTGCATATTTAATGTAAATTGCATTACATATACATATGTCTAGTGGAAGGCTGTTTTGCAAAATAATACAAAGCTTGCATTAAAAAGGATTTAATACAATTTGCATTAATTTGTAAAACAGCAATTTTTTTTTGGTGAGGTTTGGTCGTTTGGTGTTTGTTTTTGGTGCCTTGAGGGTCGAAATCTCAGAGAGCAGTTTACTTAAAAAACCAAACATTCATCTTTCCATTGGCGGGCTACTTTACTTTATAGTTGCCTAAGGTAAATTATAAATTAAGAACTGAAAAGCTTATCTGTAACATAATAGACATTTTCGAATTTAGAAAACCCAATAATTTTATTTGTCATTTAATCGGTTTGATTTAGCGAATTTTATATCAGTAAAGCAAAACACTCATATGTACATTTAAGTCCGCTTAGTTTAGCGAATTTTATTATGTTGGTATAATTTTTCAATTTCAGCAGGTTGCTTCAAAATGTTTAATAGTTTTATTAAAAATATTTGTTAATGCAAATACTGCTTTAGAAATCTTCATAATTGCGTTAAAAATCATTTTAATGCAATCATTACTTTACATTTTAATAATAACTTGTATTACATGGGTCATAATGCAAGACTTGCATTAAAAATTAAAGTTATTGTTTTTAAGTGCGCACCATGATTTATTTTGTTCTTCAGGCAAACAATTATTTAACCAGTGTTTCCACAGGGCATTAGTTGGTGGCAGGCATTTTAAGAAATCATATCATTGGCTATTTTCTCTAAGATAGTAGTGTTCGGACATCTCAAAATTATTTATATAGGTTATGATTATATGTTTTGAATTTAATTTGGATGGTTTGACTCCCCTGATATTGTATATAACTACCGTACTTAATTTGATAGTACTAGTACAAATTCTCTCTCAATTGCATTTATATCTAGGATTGGTGACAAATATTTATGTATTATATAGAGTTGTTATTGTATTCTTATATACACCAAATAATTTCTCTCCATTTACTATATTTACAATAAATTTTAAATAAAAATATTTTTGATAATTGTGGGACAGAGCATAAGCATTATAACATTTAACGGAGCAAGTCGTTTTATTTCAATAAATTAATAATAAATAAGATAAATACCACAGAGTTGGTCAAAATTAATAATTTATTTATATATCCAGAACGATATATACATTGGTCCTTCGAGCCGGATCTTTCGATCCATATGAACATATTTAATAAAGATTGCAGCTATTTGGATTTTTCGCGAGCAGCGGGTTGTCGAACCGGTTTGTCTGGCAGTGATTGGCGTTTTTTTTAGTCATCACACGCCACGCGGCCCTCAAAATTACAGATAAGTCTTTTATTTCTATTTATTGCTTATTATTATTATTTTTTTATTAAAAAAACCCTTAGTTTAACTAATCTTGACCAGTGTCGTTAGTCAAGGTTATTTAACAATTGACTGATGACCATATGAGAATTGTATGAGTTTGGTCTGAAAATCGTTAAATACCTTTTTTGTTTTTTCGCACGTTTATATAAGACTCAATTAGTCTTACGGGTTACAAGCGATAGTGAGCTATAGGGTACAGTGAAAACGTGTCACAAAAAGGTCTACCATTTCGAGTAACGGTGTCGAGTCGAGTAACGGTGAATTTTACTTGCTGAGTAAATTAAGATGCCGGCAAACGAGTTAATTCAAAAACGTGGTCGCATCATGGGTGCTTTGACCAAGCTTAACACCTTTGCTGTGACAATCAGCGCTGAAACTACACTCGAGGACATTGAGGTTCGGTCGTCGAAAATGAAGGAATATTTCAAAGAATTTTCAACGGTTGAAAACAGTTTGCTGTTATTACCCGATCAGATTTCCAAATATGACGAATTCGAAACAAAATATTTCAAGGTCAAGGCAATATTTGTCAGGGAAATGAGTGAACGTCAAAAGGTTGAGGCCCCTCAAATCCCTAACACTGATTTACTGAACAAAACAATCGACAATTTGTGTGCTCAGCAGTTGCAGTTTTTCGACGGCATGAGGGAGAATTCTTTTTCTCAGACAAATCAGGACATCAGATTACCACGCGTTATCATTGAACCGTTTTCAGGATCCTACAGTCAATGGCCATCATTTAAGGACCTCTACAAAGCCTCCGTACACTCGAACGACGCGTTGTCCGATTCGCATAAATTTCAATTGTTAAAGAGTTTTCTCAGAGGTGAAGCGGCCACTTAATCCGCTACATTCCGATCACTAACCTCAATTACAGTGAGGCTTGGGACAAGTTGCAGTGCAGGTACGATAAAAGGAAATCAGTCGTGAACTCCTTGCTAGACAAATTCATGAAGCAAAAACTATTGCAGCAATTCAACGTTCCGGACCTTCGTAGAATAACAGACGTGTCTGATGGCGTCGTTCGTGAGTTGAAGTGCCTGGGCGCTCAACATGAGAACCGTGACCCAAGCTGGTTAATATATTTAAATCTTAATAAGCTTGATTTGCAGACTAAAGAGGCGTGGGCACAATCTTCAGTGGACAAAGAATCACCTTCCGTCGAATAATTTTTGAAATTCCTGGACAAAAGATGCGGCACTTTCAACCCATGCCAAAATCAACACGTTGCATTCAACCGTTAGCTCACAACTGCGAGATGGCAATAATCTCGAGACATCAAATCGCACCGATTAAGCAACCGATTGAAAATTAACCGTCCAAGATGCTCCAACGATTATTAATACCAATAACTTTTCAACTCCAATTTCAGGTTCAATCCACACCTTCGCGCAAACACATTCATCAAAATCTAATTCTGTTTCAAGCAATGCAATTTCGTCTGTTTCTACTCTCAACGTAGATAACTCGTATCCGTCTGAGTCTGTAACTCTCTTCTCTGACCTTGCTGCCAACTGCCTTAATCATGGTTCAGGACTCCATAGGATCTCATCAGCAGTTCCGTGCGTTATTAGACTCAGCGGCAGAATCCAGTTTGGTTACTGAAAAGTGTATTCGATATCTAAACTTACCGCGCAACCATGCCTGTGTAAACATCAAAGCTTTAGGTTCTATAAGCGCCGGTAGAACAAAAGGAACTGTGCAATTGAACAATCAAACATATGATAATCTCTCTTTGTCCGTGAGAGCTCTTATAATGAGAAAATTAACTTCTGATCTTCCCCCGATCACATTTCAACCACTCGAGTCCCGTGGATATACTATTAGGAGGAGACATTTTCATGAAATTACTGCGACCAGAAAAATACCAACTGGATGACGATCTATTTGCACAAAACATATATTTCGGCTACGTCACCTCTGGTAAGGCATCCTTTAAATTAGATGATGACTGCGTTTCAGCAAACAATACAGTCATGAATTGTCACGTCGACCTCCATGATTCAATTCAGAAATTCTGGGAGGTAGAGGATATCGAGCCCCTAGAAAATAGAACCGAACACTGGTGCGAACCTCATTATAGGAAGAATACCGGTAAATAGGTAAATACATCGCGTGGTTACCATTTAAACCCAAATCGCCTGATCTCGGAAATTCGTTACATATGGCAACAAAGAGGCTTTTTGCAATGGAGCGTCGATTCCAAAAATTCCCTGAACTACAAAACGAGTATTCAGAGTTTATGAAACAATACATTGATCTGGGCCATATGTCTCTAATTCCACACGCTGAAATCAAAGGATCCACCACGAACACATTTTACTTTCCATCATGCGGTACAGAAAGATTCGAGCTCAACCACGAAGCTACGCGTAGTGTTTGACGGGTCCTCAAAATCTTCATCAGGCGTCTCGTTAAATGATAAATTAGATCCTGGACCGTCAATGCTGCAAGAATTATTCTCCATCCTGGTTAGATTTCGGAAACACGAAATTGGGTTCGCAGCTGACATGGAAAAGATGTTCAGGCAGGTCATCGTTCAGGAAGATGATCGCGATTATCAGCGCGTAGTCTGGCGCGAGAACCAAAACTCCCCGATCGTACATTATCGCTTAAATACCGTCATGTATGGTACAGTTTGAGCTACGTTTTTAGCTTCTCGAACCCTACAGCAAATTGCAGACGACTTACCAGCTGCTTTCGCCGATGTTAAACGTGTCATAAAGGCAGATTTCTATGTCGACGATTTGCTTTCGGGTTGCTTGAAATGGGTGTCGAATAGCCAAGAACTATTGAGCACTATACCAAAATATGAGCAGGAGACATTGATTGAGTTTGATAATGGCGAGACTTGGGTGAAAACCCTGGGTCTGGTTTGGATAACCTGTTCGGATTGCTTTACTTTCAAAATCAGTAAGATCAATAATTCCAGCCCTAATACGAAACGAAGGTTCGATCCATTAGGATTCCTCTCACCATGTATGGTCCTCGCTAAAATCATGTTTCAAAAACTCTGGCTCCACAAGCTCGACTGGCACGATCCTCTTCCCGAGAAAATGGAATTGGAAAGGGAAAAACTACGTTCGAACTTTATTCTATTTGAGAGATTGCACATTCCTCGTTTTTTGAATATACCACCATTACCCGTCAATGTAGAATTACATGGATTCTCGGACGCGTCAGAAAACGCATACGCAGCCGTAGTTTATCTGAGGTCCATCGACCAAAATGTTTGCTCTTCGGTGCGAATAATAGTGACCAAAACAAAGTTAGCCCCACAAAAACAAGTCTGCCTGCCGCGTTTAGAATTATGTGACGCCGTGCTATTGGTGAAATTATTATCAGTCCTTCGATGTTCCTTGGATATCCCGAATCTGCAGATATATGGCTGGACTGATTCTATGATTGTTCTTGCATGGCTTTCAGATGTTCCCAGACGGTGGAAGAGTTTCATCGCAAACCGTACATCATTCATTCTGGACCGCCTTCCGCGGTTGAATTGGGATCATGTGTCTTCAACGGAGAATCCAGCAGACTTGGCGTTACGAGGAATATTTCTAGATCAATTAATCAACAACTCGCTATGGTGGGAAGGTCCAGAATTCCTACAAAACTCAGCCGATCACTGGACGAAATCATCTGACGTACAACGTTCGAGTGTGAGTTTTGCCGACTTGGAAACCAAAAAGTAATTTGTTTTTGCAGCAACGACTCATTTGGTACCGACTGACTTCAGTGCTGTCGCGAAATTATTCGAAAGGTCTTCGTCTTTCTCTTACATCATTCGAACAATTGCTCAATGTTACTGCTTTTATGATAGATTTCGAAGTAAACAATGTTGTTTGTATTTGACAGGTTCTCAGATTAAGCGGGCTACAATGTTTGCCGTGCAGTGGGCTCAGAGTGAACGCTTCATAGATGATATCAGTCGAATCACCAAGGGTTCCGAACTACAACGAGACAGTAAACTTCGACTTGCTGCAGCATCCGGCAGTACTCGATGCCCACCATCCCTTCACAGAAGCACTCGTAAGGACCTTACATACTATATGCAGCACTTACATCATACACAACAACAGTTGCTCGCCATTATCCGTTAAGGATATTTTATTATCGGCGCCAAAATTCTCACCAAACAGATAGCTCGTTCCTGTGTCAGATGCTGTCGACATCGTGTAAAAACGTCACAACAACAGATGGGTAATCTTCCGTCGTACCGAATTACACCGTCACAACCATTTTTCACGGTGGGTGTCGATTTCGCTGGTCCAGTCAAGGTGAAATCTAAAACCGGGCGAGGCGCTAAAATCCAAAAGGGATATATTACGGTATTCGTTTGCCTGATTATTAAAGCCGTACACTTTGGAAGTCCGATTATCTCACTTCGTTGCAGCTACAACCTAAATGGAAGTCCAAAAGGTTGAATTTTTCAAAGGAGGACATCGTTCTGGTGAAGAATGACAACGTACCACCCGGCTCATGGCCTTTACGGCGCATAATCGAGACACACCCTGGTCACCGTGAAGACCCAAAGTGGCATTTACAAAAAACCTATTAGAAAACTCTGTCCCATATTAGACAATTAAGTCATTATTTCCTTCATGGGGGAGGGGGGGGGGGGGGTTGTATGTTCGGACATCTCAAAATTATTTATATATTTTTTGATTATATGTTTTGAATTTAATTTGAATGGTTCGACTCCCCTGATATTGTATATAACTACCGTACTTAATTTGATAGTACTAGTACAAATTCTCTCTCAATTGCATTTATATCTAGGATTGGTGACAAATATTTATGTATTAAATAGAGTTGTTATTGTATTCTTATATACACCAAATAATTTCTCTCCATTTACTATATTTACAATAAATTTTAAATAAAAATATTTTTGATAATTGCGGGAAAGAGCATAAGCATTAAAACGTTTAACGAAGCAAGTCGTTTGACTTTCAATAAATTAATAATTGCTAAAATTTATAATTAATAAAATAAATACCACAGAGTTGGTCAAAATCAATTATTTATTTATGTATCCAGAACGATATATACAAGTAGTAAACCGAGATTTTACCTTCCGGATCAGGCGTTACACCAGCAACTGCTCTCACATACCATTCCTTTGATTAGTAGGTACTGCGATTTTCAAGACGCTGTAAACATAATACTGCTGCTTTTAATAAATGGTTATTTAATTTTCTTTGATAAAGGATTATATAGGTATTATTCTGCGTATATGTATATTGCTTTCTATATCATTTGGTTGAATTTTTATTTTTAACCATAAAAGAATATGGACTGCATAGTGAGCCCTAAGAACTTTTCCAATTTAATATGTGTAAAGTGCGGCATTTTTAATGTATAGCCGTATCCCAAAAATGCTAAAAATTTCTATTCAAGAGAACAACTTAATGAGTACGACTTAATTGCAACATTGTTATTATTATTATGGGGGGGGCCCGCCCCTGCTTAATTATCCGTCCAGTCAATATTCAGATTCTTAATGAACCTGACAATACTGCCTCCCGGTACGTGATACATACTATCTGGGCTTATTGCTCTCCCTCCTAGATTTTTACTACAGCATGTAGTTTCGCTAGAAAGACGGTAGCATTGGAGCTCAAGGACCTCGAGAGGGTTGTCCCACTCCCGTATATTCCTACTCCTGCCCCGTATTCTGTTTGATTTTACTCTTACGAGTTGCTGGGAATTGCATATCACCTGTAGGTCACCCAGCTTTATTACAGGAAGGCTAAATAAAACTGGAGGGTGCCTGGTATCCAGAGTCCGCATATTTTGGGCTGATTAATCTATCAGCCATTCATCTTTCGGCATATGCTGTTCCACCTTAGATTAGGGTTTTTTGTCAAGGTTTTCTCATTTAGCGCCGTACTTTAGCCTGTGACAAATGGCCAAAAATGTGCCAGGTGGCCTTAGTTACCAGTGGTTGCCACGAGGAGGCAGTACGTACACTTGCGAATTGTGAACAGGTTACCCCTTCCACAATTATACCCATCACGCAGCTGCCTAATGGCAAGACCAGAACAGCTCACGTGATGCACACCCTACTGGAAGGTTACGGAGCTGGTAGATTAATCTACTCAACTTTGATCCCCCCCCCCAATAAACGCCAAACCACCTAATTGCAACATAAATTGCTTGTTATACTCGCACACAACAAAAACGAAAAAATGACACGCTGAAAGGTGTCAAATTGCAACTAAGCTAGAAATTATACAAAATAATTTCATGACGTGAGTTTTTTTTTGTGTCATGAATCGAATGGTGTATGACACATTTCTCAAAGTTGGGGTGGAACACCAAATTTTATTCGTCATATCGATTCTGCTCGTTTTATTTATTGTTCAAACCAATAACAGGAATTTCTCGAGGATTTTTGCAAGATACGCAAAATAGTGGAAAATAATAGCCATAGGTGTCCTGAATCAAATGATATCAACCACATTTCTCAACGATGGGGAGGAATACCAAATTTTAAATGTTTTGTTACATAATATCGCTTTTGCTCGTTTGAGGAATTTATTGTTCAAATCAGTAACATGAATATCACTGGGATTGTCGCAAGATGCCATTAGCGGAGAATAATAGCCTTAGCTGTCCTGAATCAAATAATGTATACCACATTTTACAACGGTGGGGAGGAGTACTGAGTTATTGATTTGAACAATAAATTTCTCAATCGAGCCAAAGCGATATGCCGTAACAAAAAAATTAAAATTTGGTATTCCTCTGCAACGTTGTGAAATGTGGTGTACATCATTTGATTCAGGACACCTAAGGCTATTATTTCTTGCTAATAGCATCTTGCGACAATCCATGTGATATTCATGTTATTGATTTGAACAATAAATTAATCAAACGAGCAGGATCGATATGACGTAACAAAAAAAATTTTAATCTGAGATTTCTTCCCACTGTTGAAAAGTGGTGTACATTATGTGATTCACGTCACTTTATTTAAACTATTACTGCCAATCGTTCTCGAAAATTTACTATTCTTGTCAAAAAAAATTCTCTTATAAACTTCACACTTTAACCCATTCATTCGCACGTGGTGTACATTAAAATTGGTACAAATATACTAGACAAAAATTTAACAGTTATATTAAATACAGTATTCTCTTTCCTCCTTTGTCATAATTTCGTATCTACATAATATATTTTATCAGTTTCGCTTTGTTTTTTGAGTAGTGTTCAACGTGTTTCAAAAAGTTTGGATTTACGGCCTAATTAACTGCTTCTTACCATATTATCCTGGGATAGTATAATTTTTTTTTGTGTGATTTTTGTAATAAAACTGAAGAGATATTACATTTGAATTAAATTCATGAAAAAATAATTAATTAATCGTAAAAGGTGAGTTAAAATTAGATGTACATTAACATGTACAATCCACATGCGTTCTGTACATTTTAATGTATACTTCGTTTCAATTTTAATATATTTTTATATGAATACTTATTAGGATGTCTCGTCGGTGCCTCATGGAACAAGAAATGTATGACTTGTTATTGGAATCTGACGTTGAGTGCCCAAGTGACAATGAAGATGATTCAACTGTAAATATTGAACAAGCATTAGAAGATATTGTTACCAATACGAGCGTGAAGCCATTTGAGAAAAATGAGGAAGACTGGGAAGACTTCGAAACTAAACCTATCATTGAATCGGAGCCCAGAGTAATTGAAACAGCTCAAGAAGGCGACGATATAGTAATTAATGAAGATATTATCGTTGAGTTATTTGACGAAACAGAACGTAAGCCTATTTCAATTACTAATAAGAGTGACACAAAATGGTGTAGAATGTAATTTGTTGTCCAAAGCGTACTACAATTTCAGTTTGCATCCGAAGATTTGATTGAAGACAAAATAAAATCTCCATACGATTACTTCTCGCAGTATTTTATAGACGAGTTATTTGAGTCATTTTCATTTTTTACAAATCTCTACGCTCAACAAAATATTGTTGAAAAATTCAAACTTACAGAAAAAAATGAAATCAAAAAGCTACTTTAAATTCAAGCATTCAAATCCCACATGACGTGTGACCGATTTGTATAATTAACCCTTGTGTCTATACCCGGGCACCCGGGTGGCCATTTCGATTTAAAATGCTCGTAACTTTTTCAATTTCACAGTTAGACTATCCCTACTCCTTGACATCCAAGAACTACTTATTTTTTATTGATCTTTGAACAGAAGTTAACTAAAAATTATTGCTGAACTAAATTATTCGTTTACCAATATTATTACTCTTGTAGTCTATACCCGGCCACCCGGGTGGCCATTTAAAAAAAACACTGAATATCCTATTTGTATAACATTTTATTGTTTAAATCAACATTTCATCACAGAAAAAATCAAAAATTATCACATAAATAATTCAGTTGGTTATTAAAAATATGTTTACAAAATAAGAAATTCAATTTGGTAAAAATTTACAAAAAAAATTAAAACTATTAACACTTAGAACACTTTATTTGAGTGTTCGTATGTTCTACACATACTGGTCTTCTACAGATACTACAGGATTTCCGTGAATTTCGTCGTTTTTTGGGATCGGAAGACAAACAAATCCAGCATTTGCCAACTTGAGGAATTCGGCCATCGTTGTTGCGTAACACATTAGGTACTCCAGACGTTGTCAATTCCTGGTTTATTGGTACATAGAGCGGTTTGCCAAGTATGCATTCTATCCCTGAACGTGAATTAAAATTTCTATATACATTTGGTATGGTTGATCGATCTGACACATGCGGTAGAGCTAATTGAAGCACAAGATCTTTCAAGAATTCTCGACGATTGTGTGTTTTGTTTGATCTAGCCGGGTTATTTTCTATGTAAATTTTGTAAGCCGCGACGCAAGCTACATCAATTATATTGTAAAAAAATGCTACAGGCCATCTTTTCGTCCTTCGTTTGGTTGTATAATGAGTGACCAGTTTGTCCATATTATCTACTCCACCTTTTTTTCCATTGTAATAATGAATGATTTCCGGTTTTTTTTTGTCTCCAATTACTGAATCCGTATAATGCTGCGTAGATAATAATAATACACTCTTATTTTTTTTGGGGACATACGAACAAAGTGTAATATTATCATCGCTGAATCCAAAAATTGACGAATAAATTTCCCGAGATCTGGACGGCAACATTTCTTTTGGAACATAGGGTTTATTTTTTTTTAATGTCCCGACTATTGATAAGTCCCAAGAGATCAATAAACGAGCAAGCGGCAATGTTGTAAAAAAATTGTCAGTTACTATATTTCTCCCAGACCCTTTGAAACGGGCGCATAGGTCCTTGACAACCCGCTCTCCTTGATTGATTTCCCTGCCTGATGGTTGCTTACCCGTATATATCTGCCCCGTTATTGGGTAAGAGTTAGCAGCATCGCAAACCCACCATACTTTGATCCCATATTTTGCCGGTTTGGACGGCATATACTGGGTGAATCTTGTTCGTCCTACACAAAAAATTTTTTTTTATACTGAATACTGAATACTGAATACTGAATACTGAATACAGAATACAGAATACAGAATACAGAATACAGAATACAGAATACAGAATACAGAATACAGAATACTGAATACAGAATACTGAATACTGAATACAGAATACAGAATACAGAATACAGAATACAGAATACAGAATACAGAATACTGAATACTGAATACAGAATACTGAATACAGAATACAGAATACAGAATACAGAATACAGAATACAGAATACTGAATACTGAATACAGAATACAGAATACAGAATACAGAATACAGAATACAGAATACAGAATACAGAATACAGAATACTGAATACTGAATACAGAATACTGAATACTGAATACTGAATACTGAATACTGAATACAGAATACAGAATACTGAATACTGAATACAGAATACAGAATACAGAATACAGAATACAGAATACTGAATACAGAATACAGAATACTGAATACTGAATACAGAATACTGAATACAGAATACAGAATACAGAATACAGAATACAGAATACTGAATACTGAATACAGAATACAGAATACTGAATACTGAAATGTCAATAATTTCCAGATTTTCTGCGGTTTATCCCGATTTAGAATATTGTGTTCTGTGTATACTTCATTGGCCTTCCTGTTTGTGTGTCTAATGATTATTTCACACATGACGTCCGTAAATATACACTTGAAGGTATCTCTTACAGATAACATTTCGGTCGATCGCGATGGCCCACTTCGTTGACTCCTGAGAATATTGTGTCTCAATGTTTGCCTTTGAGGAGGATTTTGTCTCCATATCGATCCATCTTTTCCTTTTAGATAAGGCGAATTATTACAATTTGCACTTCCAGTTTCTCCTTCGTCTTCAACTTCACTATCGCTGAAAATTTCTTCATCAGACACTTCAATTTGGACTTCATGATCTTCATAAACGTCCTCTATGTCTGAATCTTCCACGCTTCTATCCGCTGCTGTAGGAAGCCACTCATCTTCTGAGCCGTCGTCAACAAAATCAAGCACTTCTTCGTCATCGTCACATTCCTCTAATAAACGATTTAGGTATGCTTGTTGATCTTCATACGACAAACTAGGGCAAAAATGTGTATATAAATGTAAAAAAACCGAACGGATCATCCAAATAATAAATCTTACCGTCTAAACTCAGCATTTGAAATGTCTCTGTGGTCCGCCATTTTATCACTCACATATATATTTATTTACAAAAAAAATCACTTCCGCAATCAACCTTTCCATTTGAATACCACACCTACTCTAATTTCCTCAGCTCACCTAAACGATTCTTTTCTGTTTTGTTTTACTAGCATTAACCGGGGATTCCCCATTTTTTATTTATTTTTTTTGTTGTTTTATAACGTTTAAAATAGTATATTAAAATAAATAAAGGCAATAATACACTGGCAAATACAAAAATTTTCGATATTAACAAGAAAATACATGTGGCCACCCGGGTGGGTCGGGTATAGAATAGTGTATAATTTTTTGGGTATAGACACAACGGTTAAGGAACTATGTATACTTGCATATAGTGAATAATCTTAAAATTGCCAAAGACAACACAGATAAGTTTGTTAAAGTTAGACCGGTTATAGACGCCGTAAGAGATCGTTGTTTGCAATTGCCTGTTGAACAAGTAGTATCTATTGACGAACAAATAATTCCATACACTGTCCAACTGTCAACAAAACAATATATGAAAGGTAAACCAAGTCCATGGAGAATCAAAGTTTACGTTCTAGCCGGAAAACAGGTCAGCCTTATGATTTCTTTCTGTATGGTTGGCGGTGGTAAGCAAGTATGGTTTTGGAGCTTCAGTTGTAATAAAATTAGTCGAGAGACTTAGGCAACCAGGACATAAGATTTTCTTTCATAAGAATCACTTCCATTTGGGGTCAAATTTTGTTGGACCTGGAGTTGTAGATGTAGTAAAAAGGTGGACTAAAACATCAAAAAAATACGACCAAGTTTCAAGGCCAGAAATCGTACGGTTGTACAATGATGGAATGGGAGAAGTCGATTCCGTTGATCAATTTATCTCGTACTACCCAGTTTTCATTAAATCTCGTAAATGGACATTAACATTATTTACACATTTTATAGATTTCGCTTAAGCGGCTAGTTGGATAGAATACAAGAGAAATGCAAAAAAGTTGGATCAACCAAAAAACTCGATTTTGAATATTTTAAACTTCCGATTGCAAGTATCCAATGCATTACTTTATGCCGGGCAACAAATATACTCATCTAAGCGAGGTCGACCTTGAAATTCTAAAGAAAGTTCTGTAAGTTCACCGGTAACAACAAAGCGAGACAGGAGGTATTGATGTTAGATATGACGAAATTAGTCATTTTCCTTATCATGATGGAAAAAAAGAAGCTACGAGATGTAAAATGAACTACGAAACCTCATCCCAAGGGACTGCTGGAAAAACACATTTTGTTTGTCGAAAATGTAATGTTTATTTATGAATTACCAAAGAACGCAATTGTTTTGAACAATTCCATAAAAAATAAATTCGGTAACTTTTGAGTCAAATATTGTTCCTATTTTATTTCTTACATAGCTTTTAATTATTTTTTTGAAGTAACCACAATTCTTTGTTTACATATTATTTATATTTTTATTTATGAATTGGTTTTATTTTTATATAATTTTTTGAATTAATAAAATAAAATAAACAGAAAAAATTTCTAAAATAAACTGAAATAACTTGTATCAGGTTTGAAACGTTATGTACATTTCAGCATTCCTACTCCGGAGCCTATAGGCTATTATAACAGCTTCTATAACGTGGCATTAACTGTTTATAAACCAAATCTAGGGCAAAAATAATTTTCCGACCACCCGTATTAATTCCCGTCTGAAAGGGTTAATATTTCACTCAAAATTCTAGTTGGAATTTTATTAACAGTGTACTTTCTAATACATACTTATAATTTGTTATTTGTTATAAACTTCACACCCATGCTTTATTTATGTTTTGTTAAAGATTTTCAAACTTGTTTAATTTAATTATTTGAATATCTGGTCAATTTTTGAGAACTCAAAACTATGTAGATGATGTGAAAGCCAAATTGTTAATCGTGCAAACTATAAAACGCGTGCCATGTATTAGCAGTCGTGTTTTCCATGAGAACTGCACTAGAACTCGATAGATTTTAAATTCCTTTTATTCTATGTAAACAGAAAAAAAATTAAATTCGTAAAGTGATAATGTGTAGTGCATTTAACATAAATACACATTTTAAGTTGTTACAGCAATAAATAATGACAATTATAGGTTATTTTTTAGTTACACTTGATGAACCCATGAATTTATCGAGTGTAGTTGCGTGTAATGACGTCAGCAAGAATTAAGAAAATATTGATGAAATAACTAAAGGGGGAATTTTTTAAACTTAAAATATGTTATTATGTCAAATAAACTACACATTCGCGCTTTATGAATTTATTTTTTTTCTGTTTACATAGAATAAAAGGAATTTAAAGTTTATCGAGTTCTAATGCAGTTCTCATGAACCACACGGCTAGCGTTTACTGCCTTGCATTGATAAAAATATACTGGAATTGCCCGACGATTTATCCAAAAGCTATTTGAAACTTTGTAAAAAATCAACCTTTAGGGTATTATGTCTGGTGATGGCTTGTATTGGTGTGATTCGTCACATATCTGGGGAAATTAGCTTGTACAAAAACAATTAAAAAGCTTGTATTAAATCAGCCTCTGGAATGTTAGATTTGCATTGGATTGCATTGATGTAATTTGTCAATAGCTATTATTGGAATAAAAAGAGTTCGTTTCTCGAGTGAGAATCTTGGAAAAATCGATTTCCCAAAAATCATTAGAAGTTTTTTGTAAAATGAGCGACCTCTGATAAAATTCTGTTCAAGTTTCCAGTTGGAAATCTATGGGAAAATAGTCTTTTCCAAAAACTATTCTTGAGAGTAAACAAGTAACAAATGGATTGTAGAAATTCGAAAATATGGCAGCCCACCAATCCCATTTAAATGAATTTTATTATGACTAAACAAAGCTTATTTAAAATAATTTTTTGGTGTAATTCATTTTTTCAATGGATTTGTCAAAGTAAAATTTAGGCCTCATAAATATCATAAAAGAATCAAAATGCTTGCGAATTAAGAAGTTTCAAAACTGATACTTCCTGATACCTTTTAGGATTTAATTGATCAATTTTTTGAAAACTCTTAACTAAGGATATCTTATCCGAGGATTTCGGGTATTTTGGTTTAATTTCCACATCAAATTCTGTTGTCATTAGGAACAATAACTTGATGCTTGTGTAATGAATGTTTGATGCTTTGGTTGCGTTTTTACATAATCCCAAAATAAAAATGAAGAATATGAGAAACTTCAATTTGTTGTTCATGATTTTTTTGAAAGAGTCAATAAAGAAGTTAAATAACGGATACATATGTATGTACAAAAATAAAAAAAATGTTGTTGTACATGCATAAGAAAGCATTGTTATGCTTCTTTCCGGATTGATCGACAAAAGATTGTTAAATAACAATAAAAGACAATTTCTTGAATGTGATACTGAATTTAATTTTAATTGGGATTTTTCTTGACTATAGGGGGAAAACTTGATGTTTATCATTTGGGTCTGCATATTATTGGACGTGGTGAAAGGTTTTCGTGTATATTAGTTACATTTCGAAATGTACGTTTTTTATAAAATGCCAATTATTGTCTAATTTGATGACATTTTTTTTTGTTATTTTTTGGTTAAAATTCCCAGTATTTTCAAATTAGACCCAATTGACACGCAAATTTTAACCTAACCTAAAAAACCGCAAGTATGACTGTTCTTATAATATACCTAAACGAAATAAAGCTTATTTATACCAATAAACAAATTAGATAGCTTGTGCACTCAGACGTCGGCAGAGTATGAAATTCCAATCATTAAGCAATTCTTTGATTTTCTAGGCAAAAGAATAGATGCTCTTGACCAATACCAATTATGTCGGTTGTTATTGGGTTCAAGATTACAAGGCTCGTTCATCACGGAAAGATGTGCACGGAAACTGGGTAATGAGGGAAGCTGTATCAATAGTGGTAACACCTTGGAATGAAATAAAACTTAAATTCGAAATAGAAGCTTTCGTATTCCCCAAACTATCTGATTGAAAAATTATCACCAAAAGCAAAACTAATTTTGCAAAACACGCTGTTAGAATGGATAATTGCCGGGAAGGCATGTGAATGAGGAACAAGTTTAAAAGCGGATATAAGTGATCCGACCTCGTTTGTCCTTGGAAGAAGAATTATGCGAAATATGATCAATGATACAAAAATTATAGATGAATCTGGCCTGAGGCGACTCTTATCCCAAAGCGTTATAAAGAATGATTATTTTTGATAGTTATTTTTGATGGCTCCGCGAAATCAACCACAAGGATATCATTAAACAACCGTCTGGCAGTCAGACAGATTGTACAATCCAATCTTTATACAATATTATCTTTCGCATATCGCCATTTTCGCATATCACAAGAGGAACCTAGCAAACCATTTACCGCACTCGAATTCCAAACCGTAACCTATACGCCACAGCAAGCGCTAGCTACCTAGCCATTCGAAAATGTTAGGTGTATATTGGGGTTCGGGACAGGGTGGGAATACCAATTACCGCCTGATATGTTAAATAAATGGTTAAAGTTAAAAGGCAACTTATCGGAAATCGAAATCGAATTCTACGATTGGAACTGTGTGAAGCAGTACTTTTTAGTAAATTATTATTAAGCGTCAATCAAGCATTGCAATTCGAAATTATCGAAATAGTAGCATGGACCGATTCTACCAATTTTTGGGATTGGTTAAATTCAAATCCTTATAAATGGAATACATTTGTGGAGAATGGTACTCTTAATATTTATGCTTTTCAATAGATCACAATGGCGACACGTAAACTCTTCAGACAACCCAGTCGCTTCCATTGAACTAGCACCAGAACAATTGCAACATTGAATCATTGTAGTGGTTTAGTACCAAAATTCGAGCCTATTAGCTTATACAGACCGATATAAATTTAAACGAATTCAAAACAACGCTGTGTCACCGAATCTTAATATAGCAGAAATATGGTAATCTCAACTTGCCATTTTCAGTCATATACAATTCAAAAACTTCGAATTGGAAATAACCACTAGAATAAATACTTCAAACCGAATTGGTGGAAGATGAAAGAATCGTAAATGCATCGATAATACACCACATAAAGCATCCAATACTACTCACAGGCTGTGAGTCACAGCACAAGACAAATTAGCAGAAACCATATAGTTACCATAAAGGCAGAAGCCATATAAGGACACAACTTGCGACACCTTCACACTACGACAGAAATCCTGGATACTAGGGGGCATAAACTTAATTCGAAAGATAGTCCACAGCTGCGTAAAATATTTCAAATACAATTGCAAGAAGTCTCAACCAAGGGTCAGCGGCCAAAACCTATAGTCGATTACACATACACAGTGCCTTGTCAAACATATTTCAACAGAGGGAGAAGGCAGAAACATTATAAAATTTATTTAAGCATTTTCGTTTGTCTTGCCATAAAAGCTGTACATATCAAATTGGTACCCAACCTTACATCACATGCAGGTTTCTAAATTTTAAATTTTCTAAATTTAAACATTTCTAAATGTTTATTGGCAGACCAAATTAATTTTAAATACATTCCGCCAAACACACCATATTTTGAAAGGCTGTGGGTGTTGGCCACTAAAAGCATCAAGTAACATTTAAGAAGGGTTTCAGATGGTCATAACCTAACAAAAGAGGAGATGTCAAATTTAATTGTCAAAATTAAGATAACGTTAAATTCGCGACCGCGAACGGATTTGAAACAATCTTTTCTAGAATAGATTTGACCAGGTTTTGTAACCAGTCGGTTGTCGCCATCAAACCAAAAAATTGTCCTAGTTTTTCTAGCTCGAGCCTTTCTGAATCTTAAAACTGATTTAAACTTCATCCAGTTTGAGTCGGTTTTGACCTGGTCACCGTACAATAGTGTGGAATGAATCAGATTTTGTTCAGAACATCAGAATTTGTACCATGAAATAGGAAGTCTGTTGAAAGACTTGGCTTTGATCATCTTTGGAGATTGAATGCCGCTGCGAAATTAATTAGTTTATGAAGAAAGTAAGAAGCAGAAGGAGGCCAGTTCCGAAGCTTTTAATTTCAGAATTTCAATAATTCGTCAACATTCAAATTTATATAAAACTAGCTGTACCCGGCCACGCGTTGCTGTGGCTCAGTCTATATTCTGGTTAGATGGAAAAGAAAGAAAAGAGAAAGGACACATTTCTTGTGGGCTCTAGAACACGCAACGTATAATTGACCATGTGAGAAGCAATCCGTATCTAGATCTAGACCGCACAATTCTAAAGGTTGGCCCTGAACTTTGTTGATGTTGATTGCAAACGCCAATCGAATTGGGAATTGCAATCTCTTAAATTGAAATGGCATATCCATTGGAATCATATAGGAATGCGAGGATTGAGGCCAAATTCACCTTTGAATGGTCCGGTCAAGATAGTTGCTTCTTCAACGTTGCTGATTAATTTTTTTACTGCAAGCCGCATGCCGTTACAAAGCTTTGGCTGGTTGATATTTCGCAACATGGTAATTGGCATGCCGATTTTCAATTGCAGTACGTGCGGTGGCATCCCTAGCAGATCGAGTGAATTCAAAATTCTAATAGATAATTAACCGCTTCATCTGCCTCCACAACAGTGTCGAGTCGATCGACATGTATGTGACTGCTTCGCTTTGAATTTTAGACTGAATAATATTGTTAAGTTCGTAGCAGAGTTTAAATTTATCGCTCTTTTATAGCTCTTTTAAAAATTTTCGCTCTTGCTCCCAATAAAATTTTTTTTCAGTTTACTTTTACGCTCTTACCAGGGGGGCGAGTAGCAGGGACAGCAGAGACGCAACGATTTCAACAACAACGTCAAGCAACACACTAGCTACAGTTAGTACAAATTTGGGTGACCGCATGGGAACATGATGATGGAACGAAATCTCGCCTCCACTCACAACTGCCGATGGAAAAAATGGTGGAGGGAACAATAATAGTTGTTTACAGCTTTTCAGAAAAAAGAGTTTGCGGCACACAGGAAATTTGTGTTGGTTGTCATTGTGTCTTCTTACAGGTTGGATGGAGCAGTAGATGAACTTTAAATTTGTATTGTCTTGTGCTATAAATAAAATAAATTACTAAAAAATATTATTACTAACAAGTTTACTAAAAATTTACTAACTATCAAACTACTTAGGTGTCTGGAACCGGGTTTTTATTAAGTCCTTGTTGCTAACATTCCTTTCCCAACCCCCTCGATCTTGTTATATGTAAAAAGGTTGTACGACGGCGGCCTGGCCAGGGGCGGAATATCACAACTATTAGACACTTACTTATGTGGTTATCGATGTGGCGCCTTTCTTTATGGGGTGAATATTGCTATGTTTGGCTTCATGAATCATGGGTGTCGTGTTGTGTAATATGGGTATAGTGGTGTGGTATTCGCATTTATAATACGGGAGACTTACTTAATGCTTGATTGAACATCGCAATCAATCAATCAAAATCAGTTTGCTTTTACGCTCTTACCCTCTAATGGTAAACATAAAAAAAAAATATTTCGCTCTTTCAAAGTGCGCTCTTGAACAAAAATGAAGAGCGAAGAGCAAAATGAAATCGCATTTGAAACTCTGGTTCGTAGACGTCTTCGTTCTTGGCGGCTAGAATAGCTCGTTCACTCAGCCAGTCGTGAAATACTTCTTCAGCCTATTCTTCTTTTGACAATACTAAATTGCAGAAGTTATGAAGCAATGAAATTTGTCCTGAAGTTAGATCAACCGGCACCTTTCCGTTCCCAATTTCCAGCAATTGATGTGAGAATACTTCAGCTGGTCGGTCGTTTTGCAGCTGGATCCCCTCTTAATTGTAGTTAATTTCAGCGTCTTTACGTCTCACCACAAAAAACAGTATTTCAGGCAAGAATTTATTTCGTCCGTTGGTGTCAATTGAGGAATTACAGGTAATATTTGCCTGAAATCTCCTGCAAGAAATATGAATGCGTTCCCAAATGGTTTAATGTTTCCACGCAAATCTTGCAATGATCGATCAAGAGCCTCGAGTGATTTTTTGTGTGCCATTGTGCATTCATCCCAAACAATAAGTTTGCATTTCTGCAACGCTTTTCCTATGCTGCATGCTTTGGAAATGTTGCATAATTTCAAAGTGGAATCAGCAGTTCTTCCACCTGGTAGCAATGTCGCAGCTATTCCGGGCGAGGAGAGAGCTAAAGGCTATGCCGTTTTTGGATCGAATTGCTGCCAAAATCAATGTTATTAGGAATGTTTAACCAGTTCCTCCTGGGGCATCTAAGAAAATGATTTCTCCAACCCCATTATAAACAGTTTGCATTATTAAATCGCAAATGACTTAGGAACAGTTGATTGCATATAGGACAAAAGATCACTCGTGTTGTAATTTTATTCACGACGAATTCTACATCGAAGGAAGCAGCAGCAGATCGATACGATGAAGGCATTCCAAATCTTCAATCATTATCAACGCTTCGTTGTAGATTTTTGCTGTGAAATTGATGTTCATATTTGAAAATCGCTCGCGTATTCAACGAAAAATATCTTCAGCCATGTGCGATTTATATTTCTCCCATAACTCTGTTGGAGATGACAGATAGCAGGCGGTCAATATGATTGCAAACAATATGCACGAATTTGATTTAAATGTGACGTTTTGCACCCGTCATTAATGCATACATCCCAGTGTCGGTCGTTCTCCAATAAATTCAGAGTAGCGGAAAGTAGCATGTGTATGCTGTTGAAAATTCTCAATTATAGGAAAGACGTTGGGCCGGGCACATTTACCAACAGCATGCGAAGCAAGAAGCATAATAGTTTCTTTAAATAAGCCAAGTTGTCCGTCGAGTCGCTCTTCTCGTTTGCGTCGTTCAAATGATTTTCTAATCGCATTCCATGTGTAATACCTATAGGCACTTCCGAATACAGCAGTGTTTTCGCAAACGCGTCATTTTGACATAACGTGAAGAAAGCACTTAACGTTGTAGCCGGTGGATTCAGAGCAATTTGTTGTACATTTGCAGCTGTTAAATAAACGCGTTGTCCATTTTCTAGATGTAATGCAAGGTGAACAACAGGTGGACTTCGTTCATGTATGGGAAATGAAAGGGTTCACATTCTCAACACGCAATCTCTCTGGTTGAATACCAAAAACTGCCATGTACCCTTGTTGCTACCTTTATTCCACGTTTATGTGCGCTTTGAATGTTTTTGATAGCAAAGGCGAATATGGAACAATAACCCACCGGTTGTCTACTTCGATGTCACCTTTTCGCATTTGTATGGTTGCTAATTTACCACCATCTTATACTGATCTTCTTCTATATAAAGGATATCCATCGTTTCCTGTAACTGTGTTGGATATACCAATACACGAGGATATCGCTTATAGTATTTTCCGTATATTATGCATGGTGAATTTACGTTCAGTGTTCCGCAAGGTCCATGTATCATATTTTTCGTTACAACTTGATGCAAATCCTTATCGTTGTCGGCATCGGGTATTTTACCGCATATTACATCGTCGATTTCTTTTGAAGTGATTTTGTTATAGAGCCAGATTAGTATATGTGCATGTGGCGATCCCCTCTTTTGCAATTCCACTGAATACATCCAACCGCGCAAAAACCCAAACACTTCATGTTATACCATGTGATGTAATCCATCAGCGATTTCAGGTTCTGTCTAAAAACATATGCTGTGATGTCATGCCTGGGCACCAGCGATTGCCCGGGAAGTAAGAGCTGTTGTATATCGTCCCAAGCTGGATTACATGTAAATGTAATAAATAGGTCTGGGCGGGGGCGCCCATAGTGACAAACATACTCATGCATATGACGTAGACTGCCTGACTGCATATCTACAATGTATTGGTGAAACAATTGACGGTATTTCAAAATGTGATTGTCTTCATTCTTTCGAATCGGAATGAACAATAGTTCATAGCGTTGCATTTCTTATTTGTTTTCTCGGCACTGACTGTTGATGATATCCATCGGCACCATCCCCAAAAATGATTGAATATTGCAGGGCATCGTAATATCGATGAGTTTCTGCAACTTTTGTCAATTGATCGTTTCTCAATTGAAGAACAATATCTCTAGGTTGAAATTGATCTCCGAGTGTATTATTATTATTATTATTGGAGGGCCATGCGGGCGATCAGCCACCTCGCACTGCGACCTAAAAGATCTATTGTGCTGGACCCTGCTTAATTATCCGTCCAGTCAATATCCAGGTGCTTAATGAACCCGACAATACTGCCTCCCGGTACGTCAAATCAAAATTAATATCGTGGAAAATAGAGTGTTCAATCCACCATATTGGTCCTTCGAGCCGGATTTGTGAGTTCACATCAAAACTCTCACTATTTTTACGGCATTATTTAGCATTTGATAGAAGAATACTAAAATAATATACATTTTTCATGCAATTGCATGTTATCACGTAGAACAGGTGGTTTCGGGTGGCAAAAGACAGTATATTGTCTAATCTTGTTGAAAAAATTTATCGAAGTACCGTTATACGTCTCGAACATTTTAACGCGTAGTTTTGTGGTTTAATCTGAAAAAATAATTTGTGATCATTAAGTGTATGTGAATCAATCGTATGAGTAAAATTATAGTTCTATATTGTTTACGCTTGTTATTAAAAATCATCGAAGTATCGTTATACTTCTCGAATATTTAAACGCGTGATTTTCTTGGTTGATCTGAAAAGTTTATTTTGTGAACATTAAGTGTATGTGCATCGATCGGTATAAGTGAAATTACGGTTCTAAAACGACAAAGAACTACTGCGAAGAATAAATTAGCGCAATTACTGACATTTGCTAGATCAATCAATGAAAATGCTACATTAGATCAATTATCTGTTCGTCTTGAGCAAGTTGTAAAGCTGCATGATTCAATTAGAGATACTGAAAACCGTTTAGTGGAGTTGAGTAAAACCGAAGAAGTCGATCTTTACATTGATGACATGTATTATGAAGCTGCAGCCTTCTCATTCCTTGACCTCAACATCAATCAATGCGACTCAACTAAATTCTCGCCATGCGGAATTGAAACTACCAAAGTTATACATACGGCCATTTTCTGGAGATTATGCAGAATGGCCGTCATTTTTTGATATGTTTAACACGACGATCCATGAGTCAGTATTAACTCGGGTAGAAAAATTGCAGTATCTTAAAGGATTGCTGAGAGGTGAAGCAGCCTCATTGGTGCGGCATATACAAGTTACTGACGGAAATTATATTGGTGCTTTCAATAAGCTAAAAGAACGGTACGACAAGAAAAAGTTTATAGTAAATTCATTTATAAAATCGATTGTGGAACAACCGGCAATTCAAAATCAAAATGTTGCCAACCTGATAAAGTTGAGAGACGTATCCTATGAGGTGCTGCGGGGTTTACGCGCCCTTGGCGCTCAAGCCAAGTCACGCGATCCTTGGATACTCTACATCATCAATCAAAAATTGGATGAATCATCGAACCTGGCATGGGCTGATTGTTCGGCAAATATTGACCAACCAACCATAAAGGACTTTTTCCAATTTTTGGATAAACGAATCGGCACGTTTGAATCATTGGTGGCTGCAACAAAGCAGAATATAGGACACAGGGTTCGCGGGCATGTAGCAGTAAACAAATCCAGTTCATCAAGCTGTCATGACAGAAAAGGTAGGAACGGCGTAACATTCAAATCTGGTGTTTGTTCAGGCCTATCTCACTCGTTTATACAATGAAGTGAATTTCAAGCAATGTGTGCAACAAAACGGAAAGAATTTATTCAAAATGCCCATCGGTGCTTTAATTGCTTAAGCGCGAATCATCCCGTCGCTAAGTGTCCATCAAATCGCAGATGTCAGAAATGTGGGAGAAAACATCACACTCTACTGCATTTTACAGAATCAAATGAAGGTGATACCACAAAATCCAGCATCCACAATGACCCAGGAGCATCTACTCAGAAGTCCGTCGTAGCCTACGCCAGTGCTGAAAGCCGATCACAATTAGTTACCCTATTACCAACTGCGCAAATTAAAGTGTTGAGTCGGTACGGAGAACCAGTAAACTGCCGAGCTCTATTAGATTGCGGATCTCAAGTAAGTTGCGTGACCGAGGAATGCGCACAAAAATTGGGCTTAAGGAAAGTCAACTCTCGTGTTATGATTAGCGGTGTGGGGGAGATGAATCTGAGTGCAACGAAGGTAAAAGTGAGATTATCATTAAAAACGAAGGATCACATTCAATATCAAGTAGAGGCGTTGGTATTATCAAGAATTACTAGTGCATTACCAATGTCTGATTTACAATCAGAACAAATCAATCTACCAGATGACATCAAATTGGCGGATCCTGAGTTTTGGCGGAGCGATACGATCGATATTTTAATAGGCGCGGATTATTTCTTCAGTTGGATAAAATCGGGACAAACCCACATACACAATTCAAGGATCATACTACAAGACACCATCTTTGGCTGGGCAGCTTCAGGAAAAGCCGATGAAGGCTTTAGTAATCGAGTAATGACCATGCTGGTTACCCAACAAACGCATCTAATTGATATTGACCAAACCCTCAGAAAATTCTGGGAAGTTGAGTCAATAGAAAAAGCAAATTTAAGTCTCACAGAAGAGGAAAATTTATGCGAGTCAAAATTTCTAACCACAACTCAAGTGGATGATAATGGTCGATTCGTAGTCGAACTAAAATTTAAGCAATCTCCCGAAAGAATTGGTTAAACGTTTCAAGCGACAATCAAACGACTACAGGGTATAGAACGGCGATTTCACCGAGACGCCGAGTACGAACGGCTATATTGCGACTTCATGAAGGAGTACGAAATAATGGGACATATGGAAGAGATCCCGAAAGATCAAATATCTAATATGAGCTGCTATTTGCCACATCATGGGATTTTGCGGCTAGGCTGTAGTACAACTAAGCTAAGGGTTGTATTCGACGGCTCAGCAAAATCCAGTACCGGAATTTCACTGAACGAGTGTTTGGCGGCAGGGCCAGTGGTACAGCGGGGTCTTTACTCTATAATTCTTCGATTCCGTGAATTTCCAATTGTGTTTTCGGCTAATGCAGAAAAAATGTACCGTCAGGTAAAAATATCAAGGTCTGAGTCAGACTATCAAAGAATCGTGTGGAGGGCCGAAGTAAGCAAACCAATAAAGCACTATAGGTTATTAACCGTAACTTGTGGACTGACTTCCGCTTCCTATCTCGCTACTAGGGTGCTGAGTAAAATTGGAGATGATTACGCAGACGCAGAGCCTATATTAAGCAAAATAATAAAAAATTGTTTTTACGTAGATGATCTCATGGGTGGGGCTCAATCGGTAGAAGAGGCTCACACAATCATAAAAGGTCTGAATTACATTGCTGGGCAGGCATGGATTTACTCTTCGAAAATGGAAGGCGAATAATGATGGAGTACTTGATGGAATAAAAAATTTGCCCTCAGAAAAAACGGCAAAACTCATCGAAAACTCAGATTGCCAGATGGAGTTAAAGTACTCGGATTCTTCGTATTTAATTCGAACTTACAAAGCGGATTGGATAAGCTCACCGAAAGGATGGTTCTGTCCTCAGCAGGAAAACTATTTGATCCAATGGGTTGGCTAACGCCAACAATCGTCATGTTAAAAATGTTTCTGCAACTGCTATGGCGTAAACATTTGGAGTGGGATGACACTCTACCAAAAGAATTAATGGAGCAATGGTCTAACATTTGCAATACCTTCAATGAGGTTGAGAGCATTACTCTGCCCCGATTTATAGGCACGTTTCAAAATGTCAAGGTTTCATGCTTTCTGTGATGCCAGCTTACAGGCGTATGCTGCTGTATGCATACTACCGAGCAACAGACGGGGATGGGCAGGTATCCGTGCAGCTAATCTTAGCAAAAACAAGAGTAGCTCCAATCAAGGCACTTTCCCTTCCCAGATTAGAGCTGTGTGGTGCAGTGTTGCTCGTGGAATTGGTTGAGACAATAAAGCTGGAAACTAATATCAAAATATCCAACTGCAATTACTGGACAGATTCCAAAATCGTATTGGATTGGCTGGAAAGTCACCGAGAAGGTGGAGCGTATTCGTGGGCAATCGCACCTCCGAAATCTTAACCCACACCAAACGAAAGCAATGGAAGCACATATCATCCGAAGACAATCCTGCAGACTGTGCATCACGCGGAATTACACCTTCGCATTTAAAATCACATCGGTTATAGTGGCACGAACCTGAATGGTTGACAAGAAATGGGGCCAGCACAGAGAAAAACGTATGGAATAACGGAAGAAGAATCAAATAAAATATTTGCATTTAATGCGTGCTTTCAAAACAAGTGGCTTGACGAATTCATCTCAAGGTTTTCCTCTTACCAAAAGGCACAAAAAACTTTAAGTTATATTTTGCGTTTCGTTGAAGCAGTACGAAATTCAAAATTATTCCAAAGAGATAGTAAATTGCTGATATCGATTGAATTAGCCCAAGCAAATACTATTCTTTGCCGCCACGAACAACAAAAGTTTTATTACACGGAAATAGCTGACATTAAAATTAATACCGAGCCAAATAAGAAAAGTTCTTTAGTCAGTCTAAATCGATTCCTGGATCGATTTGTTTTATTGCGAGTCGGCGGCCGATTACATCATAGTTTGGCGCCTTATTCAATGAAGCATCCAATCATACTTCACCCAAAATCAAGATTAAGTTGGTTATTTCTCCGAGATGAGCATCAATTCAGCAAGCCCACAGGTCCCGCAGGTTCTGGATACCAAAAGGAAAAATCATCACAGCTAACAAGGTAGTTGATCAATGCACAACTTGCACGAGGTATAAAGCTGAGTTGAGACAGCAGCTAATGGGAAATCTACCACCAGCATGGGTGGATCTGGAACGACCGTTTCTACACACTGGGGTTGACTTTGCCGGCCCGTTTTCAGTTAACTTAGTCAAAGGTCGTGGCCAGAAGACCTATAAAGCATACGTGTGCATTTTTGTGTGCATGGCTATTAAGGCCATACACTTGGAGCTTGTAAATGACCTGATGAGCGATTCATTTTTGAGGGCATTAAAGCGGTTTGTGTCCCGAAGAGGTGGTTGCAGAAAAATCTACAGTGATAATGGCACAAATTTTGTTGGTGCTAACGCCAAACTTTACAATAAACTCCAAACTCACCCCATTTCGGTGGACTGTGGGAAACTGGAGTCAAATCCTTCAAATTTCATTTTAAGAGGGTCGCTGGGCGCGCTATCTTAACAATGGAAGAAATGAATACTTTATTGGCAGAGGTTGAATCAATTCTAGACTATCGTCCACTGTGTCGGTCATCAGGTGAAGAAGTGGATTTTTTGACACCGGCTCATTTCTTATATGGATATCCACCTAAAACAATTCCATCGCTCGATACAGTCTACGATACTCCAAATTGCAACAACAGATGGAGAATGGTACGTGATTTATCGCAACACTTTTGGTCTAGATGGTACAGCGAATATCTCACTCAGCTTCAAGGAAGAAATAAATGGAAAGAAAGTCAAAGGGACATTCAGGTTAATGATATTGTTCTTATCCAAGATAAAGGTCTTCCCATCAGTCATTGGTTAATGGGAAACGTCATAGAAATACATCCTGGAGTGGACAATAAAGTATGAGTAGTCACGTTAAAAACTAAACATGGTCAAATGAAGCGTTCAATACATCATCTTTGCTTATTGCCATGCAGTTGAACACATCGGTTCAAAGGGCGGAGTATGGTCAGCTGACGTATACAATTATATTGCCATTAAATACACAAAATATTATGATGATCAACCTAAAAGAAAAAGAAAACAATTTATCAACAAAGAATCATGGATCCTGAACATACCTGAAAAACAATTTTATTTAGTAGTTAGGTTGTAGTTAAAATAATTTTAATTCACTTATCTTAATTTAAATCTCGTTGTAAGAATGTAACTTCAAGTTGCTACATAATCTATAATAATTCTGAAACAAAAGAAAACGAATTATGAGATAAATGTAATTTTTATATATAGAATAATTTACTTACCTAAATTCAAATTATTATTTATCACTATTAAAATTTTTGTAAACATTGTCAGAAAATTGACAGTACTTCTTACTGTCAAAATAATCATAGTAGATTTCATTGTGAAAAATCTTTAATACCATTTGAAAGAACGAATTGCAAGATGAAAATTATGAATTAGTGCATACTTCACATTTGTCTTTACGCACATAATAACGCATATGTATTGGTGCATCCTTTTTGTTTAAAACGATAATTTTCATATTGGAATGAGTCGTTTTTGGTATTCGTGGATTAAAAAGCAAAAATAAATGTCGTAAATTAAATCAATTAATAAAAATTATAAAGTTGTTAAAAATAGAACTAGTAGTGAATCGTGTTTAATTTGATTAATGTGAACTCTACTTACGAACTTTGGAAATCGAGGCTTTTATATCCTCCCTAGTTAGTGCGGTGTTTTAGAAATTAAATCCAAAAAATCAAAATTAATATCGTGGAAAATAGAGTGTTCAATCCACCTATAGTAATCATGAAAATGTTGGACCTTGATATTTTTAGATATTTATCTGTTTTAAGGTCCCCTGAGTCCGAAAAAGTAGGCTTCGAAATGGTGTCTGTCTCTCAGTCTGTCAGTTGTCTGTCTGTCAGTCTGTAAGTCTATCAGTCTGTCAGTCTGTCAGTCTGTAAGTCTATCAGTCTGTAAGTCTATCAGTCTGTCAGTCTGTCAGTCTGTCAGTCTGTCAGTCTGTCAGTCTGTCAGTCTGTCAGTCTGTCAGTCTGTCAGTCTGTCAGTATGTCAGTCTGTCAGTCTGTCAGTCTGTCAGTCTGTCAGTCTGTTACTCTGTCAGTATGTTACTCTGTCAGTCTGCCAGTCTATCAGTCTGTCAGTCTGTGAGTCTGTCAGCCTGTCAGTCTGCCAGTCTGTCAGTCTGTAGGTCTGTCAGTCTGTAAAGTCTGTCAGTCTGTCTGTCGGTCTGTGTATTCTATACAGCCCAGTTGGTTTAACCAATCGAACTGAAACTTCAGATTTAAACTTTTTTGATAAATTGGGAGGTCCCAATGAATTTTACTCCAAATCGGTCAACCGGAAGTGGCCACTCCCTTGGTCCAGAAAATTTATTTTGCAAATATCTTAAAAAGTATAAGATTTACAAAAAACTACTCAATACAAAATATTTCCAAAAATTAAAAACAAATAAAAATAATAAAATTTCTGAAAATTCTCTGTTCGTAAAAGAAAGTCGTGTGTTGGTTGGCCACACATCCATAGAATGTATTGTGTACAAGGTTGTATTAGCAAATTATTTTACATTTAATTTGAATTAATTAATTAATTCATGTAATACTAAATATGAAACCGGTCCTAATACCATTTTGATGTGTTTTACAAATAACAAACAATTATTTTTAATAACCATAGATAGACCGAGCAACGGTTCGAATCCCGATAGGGGCGAGATGCAAAAGGGATTTTTCATCATCTGATTACGATCGGTGATGACGATGAACACAACTATGACCCCCCTGATGAGAGTGCAGAATCCATGGGCTGACCCACCTTTCATGTCAGCACTATATAGGTTGGCATGAAGCAATGCAATGTGCAGGTGGTTTATACAAAGCGGGTCTATAGCCGTACGTCCTCGATTTGGTTACTACTGCGTAAAGTAGGACGGTAAAATTAACTGCGAAAGAGTTGGGAGTGCCTTGAGCCCCAGAACAGATTGCATAGATTAAAAATAAAAATAAAAAAACCATAGATAGGAAGGTTCTTTCTATTTAATACTTTTCTGAAAATTGCAAGAGAATTTATTCCAATTTTAATTTAATAGGTGTTGTAGTAGCATTCACAGAGTTATTCGCAAAATGGAACCCATTTGAAATAACAGGAACATGTACTGTCTGCAATAAAGCAGCAATCATTGATTGCTGCTTTATTGCAGACAGTACATGTTCCTGTTATTTCAAATGGGAATTGAAATATTGAAATATTGAACGATATAGTTCAGTTCTAATAACAATTTCAAAAGGAAATGGACCATCTGTCACCCATTAGTTTAAATTTAGGAAAATTTGAAAAGTTGCGTACATATTTGTCTTCAGTTTAACTAACGCTGTTTAGATAATTTAGAATTTTTAGGAAAATATTTAACACGTTTCCATTTAGATAGTGGCTCTTGTGGTCATAGTGGCCATTGTGTATTGGCTCTACTGGCCATTGTGTATGCAGTTTTTGTTTAAAATTAGACCGCCGTGCGACTAATTCAGACATGACCTATAGAAAATAATTTAAGTAAATAAAATTTGAAACCATAAAAATGACCTTGGCAATAAAATTCCCAAATCGTAGCATATATCACACACGACCAAATTCATTCAATTATTGTGTAGGTAACAGTAAAGGTATAAGAAATCCCGATGAAATTAATTAGACCAAGAATGGGTCGATTCATACAAACGTGTAGCACGTTTTTGTACACAATTTATGTGAGTTTGTTGTATGAAACCTTTTACAGTCGATACTTGATATATTTATGTTTTAATAAATAATACAAAAATTGGTTTTGGTTTTAAATTTTCAACCTTTTCATATATTTAAACATATTGAACTCATATTAACACAAAAACAACGTTAAAGTTCAACAACGAACCAACATCATAAAAAGCCGCGGTCGCGCGGTATTTCTCTATTGAAAATATTTGATTTGTTTTGTATTTTCTACATTTTAAACATGCGCGGTCAGTTTTTATTTTTTTTTTTTTTAAATATTTATGTGAGATTTTGATTGTTGTACATAAAAATTTTGCGTTGATAGGCGTTTAGTATCGGAAAAATATAAATTGGGCGCCAAAACCATGGACGATTCGTTTATGTATATACATACATATAAATAGTATGTACATATACAGTCAAAATCGAAAGTGACGATTTAATTATTTTGTCACTTCGTTGGTGTGCCGGTCATTACTGAGAATAATTCAAAATAACAACTTGTTATTCCCTTATCTATCCATACATGGTAGGCTATAATGTAACGTGACGAATATTTTTGCAACATGATAATACAAATCTTAATATTTTAAATAAACAAGCCAAACCCTATAGTCTCATCATTATAGCAATGTTCTTGCTCATATAATTATATGACTTGTTAATTTCATTAAATTCGACCTTACAATACATTTACTACCATGCGCTTGTGGTTTTCATCTCTGTTGTTGTTGTTGTTGTTGTTGTTGCTGTCGTTGCATAGAGGCGAGATGGTATTTTACAATCATTATGATCATCAAATAAATCCCTCTTTAGAAGAAGAATAGAGAATAAGATTTAGAATATTAGAATAGAATGAAAAACAAACGTCAGAATAATACATTCATACGTAAATAGAGTGGCGCCATTAATCTTAAAATAGAGTTGAGAATAGAAAAGTATAAATCTCGGATAGTATTTTGTTTGGAAGAAGAATACAATTGAATAATCCCTTCTTGATCTTCATCAATGATGGCTTGTAACTACCTGAGATTTTTGGTTTTCTTTTTCTCTATTCTTAACAAAATAAATAAATAATAAAATGTTTTATAGACACATTTAACCTTTTGGTTTCGTTATATATTCAAGATTTTCAATTTTTGATTTTTGTTTAGTTTTGTACGTTAATCCAATTGGCGTAATAATATCGTTAATTCATGGTGTTGGCTTGGAATAAATAAAAAATAAAATCTTAAATTAATAGGTTTACTTCTAATTCATATATGGTTGGAAGCACATTGCCATTCTGTCTGAAAATGGTAGTAATTATTTTACTATCGATCAAAATATGCATTGGATAAAGCGCAATATTTGAATCGGGAGGTACCTTTCATCACAATACAATGTAAAGATGGTATACGTAGATTTAGCCGAACGATCTCGATTTGGAAAATGCGTAAGACAGGAGGTTAAAAATAATCTGTGAGAAAACAGATTGCATAGAAATAAACAAAAAATACCGATGTCAGGTTTTTGGACATTTTTTTTTTGGGACAAAAATTTAAGCGAGTGTATACTGTGAAGTTTTGGACAAAATTGAGATTTGAGAAAAATTAAGTTTTTGGACATATATTTATTCTCGTGTACATCTTTTAACAGTGTATTTAACAAAAATAAAGTAATGCATATAAAATAGGCCTCATAGAATTTCTAACATTCATTTCCAATTTTCTTTTCAACAAATCAACGAACTAAGTGCCATTTTCAAATTTTGATATGAGCCGTAGACTCTTGCAAAAAAAATTTAGAAAATTAAAAAATCGACGAATTTCGCTTGGAACAAGGACGTTATTCTCTATTATACCAAATAGCACGAATCTCAGAGATTGGCTCATGTGGTGACTATAGGTTGTAAAGGGTATACATTGGGAACTTAGTGCCATTTTGATATAAGCCAAAATCGCTCTCTGGCTTCTTGGCCGTGTAATACAAACTCATGCAGGTGCCGGTGGCAGTATTAAAAACGCAAAGTGGAATAGTTCAACGACCAATCCATAAATTATTGAAACTTCCAATAAGTGAATCAAGTGATTCACGGGGCGCGGGATGTTGCCAATTTAAGATTCAATCAACGCTATGGGCAAATAGAACAAACATTCTTCCTGATTGAGCTGATAGTATCCTAATATGTGGCTGATTCCTGATGAGTGCCTGAGAATAAAAAATGTTAATTGTAATTTGAATTTAATTAATTGTATCTTAAATTTTTACCACAAACAATACAAGATAAGGATACTTATCTTGAATCGTATGTGGTAAAATCGCAAGTTGTCATTAAATAATTAATTGTCAAATTTGTAAGCAAAACCCACTTTAACCACTGAAACTTAATAAATTAGTGCACGGAGCAAGTGGCAGAGAGCATCTTGATGCGCTGTGAGGATTTCGTTGTGTACATCAAATAACATATAAAGCAGGTAGAAAATTGAAAGATTATCATTGTGTGTGGTGCAAACCAAATCATGTGGGAAACTTAAATATATTAATAAATTATAATTAAATTAAATTTGTCGTAGAAAATTGTATTATACGGTGTTTTCTTTTTCGTTTAGTGTTTCCCGTATTCAATATGTACATATATGGTGATAAATAGGGCTTGCCCGTTCTCGTGCCTTTTACATTCCCAGGAAACGGGATTGCGATTTTCTTTGCACGACAAACTTTTAATCCAATACTAGTACTGTTCTATTACAGTATTGATTTAATCAATCAATAGGTGCATTAAGGCATCCCATCATAGAAAATCTACTGAAGGAAAAAGGAAATTTAAATAATCATGTTGCCTTGAAATGTTTGATCCCACATAAACCATGCTGAGCTCAATGATGATACAACTTTCATTAGAAACCTACCAGCTAATGGAGAATTACTGTCATTTTCGATGGACGTTGGTTTGATAGTGGATTGTTTTTTAAATTGGTTCTTTCCCATTTTTGGCTTAAATTTAACATCTTGATTAAAGTACTAATAATATGTTTCCTTATGCCAGGGTTTTGGGTATACACAATTTTCGTTGTGAATATAATTCATGCGCGGAATTAATTAACAATTAAAAGGGAATTAATTTTACTATTTCGGAAATGGGAAACAAAATGTGTAGTTTATTAATCTAAAGATCCAAGACCAGTTCTGGATTCTTTGAAATGACCATTCTTAAAACCAACGTTAGAATTGCGTTTTAGTGATCAAATCTACAATATTTTAATATGAAGTCACAAAAAATTGTCGGGGTAATAAGGCGGGCGCGATAAATCATTTAAAACCCGGGTACTCGGTTAAACCGGCTAAAAAAATGAAAAGTACTCGACTACCCGAGTATACTTTGCAACTCGAGTAATTCGGATACCCTATAGAGATAACATCTTTACTTTTTATAATGGCTAATTTTTCTTTAGGATGATTTAAAGTTCCTGCGGTCAATAATAGTTGTCTGTTTTAATAATAAACTAAAATAAATTCCTAAGCAATAATGCTAAAGTCGCTCCATCTTTGGTGAATTTTTATTGACTTATACCTTTGCTGTTCCAATGTTGGCGAACAACCCCAAAATACAATGTATTAATAAAGGTGGTATGTATACACAAATTTTAATCAAAACAAGTATTCTGGATATTTTAACTGATAATTTCTTATTATACTATTTTGTTTTAGCTGCACAACAATATTTTTGAGTCCTAGTCGGTCAAAATGCAAGGGTACAGTGAAAAATTATTTATATGTATATTACAATTTGACGCTTGTGAGTGAGATAGCTATACATAATTATTTTAACAAAATAGAATCGACACGTTTAGATTAAAACTCACTGAACTATATGAAAATGTCAAAATAAAAACAACCTGTCAAATATTTAATGACATCAAATGGACTCATGTACTAATCAACAAAATTAAATTGAGATAAACATTAAATTAAATTATTTTTACAATTACACATATAAATACCTAACATTTCCTTTTCTTTCAGGTAAACTACTTAATATAGCAGGATACCGCAGTTTAATTATGTGTGAAACAATATTGATTTGTGTATTCAATTAATAAAGGAAACAAAATTATTGCAAACAGCTGTCTTCATATTTACTGCCGCAATCCTGTTCGGCATTGACATTTGGGTATGTCCATATCTTTAAGAAAATTTTGTATAGCTGGATGATATTGCTCGACATTCGTTCGTTTCTCATTTCACATATTTTCAGATCCTGTGCCATTTTTATTAAGGAACCGTTTCAGCATACTATCTTAAGTACTCCAGCTGTTGTGGCTATCTACCATAAAATCCAGTTCTTCCCCTTTAAATCTATAATATGACTATTTTTTATAGCATTGTATCTTCCACCGGTGCCTTTCTGAGTAATTCCACGAAGCTAATAAACGACATATAGGAGTTTTGAAATTTAATTTTGCATTCCCAGGAAATATTCAAAACATTGCCGGGAAACTGGAATACTTATAATTTGCTAAATTGCCGGGAATTCAATCCCGGGAAATACGTTAAATCACATTATTCTTTATATGGGACCGGAAGTCATGTTTGAATTTTATCATTTTTATGTTTTGGGTGTATAGCACTCGTTAAACATAACAATTATGGATAATAATTTTGTTGTTGTTGTTGTTGGATTTTTTAAGATACAGAGTGTCAAATATTTAAAAATTGCATGCCCTTGGTGTTGTATTTATTGCTATAGAAAAAAAAACTAATTATCCGAAAATTATAAAGTTAGGCTCATTTTACAGATAAATAGATAGGGATTATAAAATAATTATAAAAATGATACCATCTTTAATTTCTTATTTTCCAAAATGGCCGCTGAATCATGTTTTTTTCAATTTTCTCAAAATTGCATCTTTTTTTTTATCTTTTTCCCCGTTTAGATATATTAAATATACTAAAAAATCAGCACCACATCTCGGTTTCGTTTTCTTGCATAATACACTTAAGTATGACAATCTACAAATTTTTTCTATAAATTAAAATATTCACAGTTACAATTTAAATTTTACATAATCTATACTATTTGAATATTTATTAAAATTTAAGTAACCTTCCTTTGATGAAGGAATGAGAGTGAAAATCGAGTATCGTATGTTTTCAATTTCTCGAATCTACTGGTTTGCTGAATGTATTTGGAATTATAATCAGCATCTGAACAAAATTCAAAATTCACATCAGTCTTTCAGGTTTTTGCCCATGTGAATAATTCGTCCGCATTGGTTATGATACCATTGTATTCGTTGGTGAAACTGGCTCTGGGCGCCATTCTTTTGATAGTACCTACTACTCCATCGCGGTCCCTATTCATGAGCACCATCAGTAACATAATAAATTTTAAGATAAATCAGGAGTATTAGTTTTCAAAAACTTTATCAACTGTTCGATGAACAAGTAAACTGCTGCTGATTTTTAAACACAAAGAGGGAAGAGTAAGATCGTTACTCTTCGTTTTAAATACTATTTTGAGGTACAAAAAATGTGTAGATCGTCATACTTAAACGTATTTTGCCAGAAAGCAAAACGAGATGTTGCGCTGATTTTTTAGTATGTTTCATAAAGATAAAAAAAAAAAGATGGAATTTTGACAAAATTGAAAAAGAATGTTTCGGCGGCCATTTTGAAAAATAAGAAATGAAAGATGGTACCATTTTTATAACTATTTTATAATCCCTATCTATTTATCTGTAAAATGAGCCTAACTTTATAATTTTCGGATAATTAGTTTTTTTGCTATTGAGAACTTTAAATGTCCGCGGTGCTGAAATCTAACAACAAGAAAATAAAAAATGATTGGGGCTATGAAAATCTGACTGCAACCAAAAGGACTGGTAAGTATTTATTATTTTTAAATTAAAATACATTATAAATTTATAAAATTTAAGTTCGTTCAATTAACAAATAAGTTATTTCTTTAATACACAAAAAGAATGTGACGTGTAAAATTATTATATTTATATTTTCTAAAACGACATCAAATATTCAAGAATTGTGTAATGAAATAGAGGTTATGTTATTTGTGTTTCGAATAAATATTTAATCTGATAATTATAATTTATATTAGTCTTAATTATTTGAACGGTGTGTTGTAAATAAATTTACATTTTCAATTTTAGATTTTTCTGTGATAATGTTAGATTCAGCTGGAAGTATGCATTTAGGTGGAAGTATTGATTTTTCGCTCAGAAAAATTTTAACGTATTTTGGCAGCGCAAAAAGGCCAATTCGTGAAGGCGAGGAAATTTTAAAAACTGGCTGGATCAAAACTACAGGGATTGACCCAAATTCAAAGCCGCTGGAGAAGGAACTTCAGCGTTATCCGCAAAACCACATGAAATTGTGCTACAATTTCTATATAGGCCGTCCTCTTTTTGGAAGTGTTTGTGCTCCTGCAAAGCTGGAGAAGGAGTTAAATGCAAGCATATCGCGGCATGCCTTATATATATGGAATATGTATAAACCAGTAATTTAAAGAAAATTTATTAAAACATGAAACTTTAATTCAAATTTAATTTAAATATATCAGAAACCCTAAGCTACGAGGGATTAGCTCCACCGAAATGAGGTAAAAGTGGTGAAAAGTGGGACTTTACATTCCAAAACAATACATAGCTTACATAGTTACAACATAAATGTCCCACATTCGGAGCAAACAAACGATTGTCGAAACAATAACCAAAGACCAAGAAAATGAATTTGTGCCGCTATTTACAGATTGTAAATAAATGTACATACTATATATCTTATATGGAACATATTGTACATTTTTTTAGTAAAACTTATAAAAGGCACAAGAACACGATGTTATATTAAATTCCTCTGATTTGGAAAGAGGAGCTGAAAATTCACTTAATGAATTTTACCAACTTATTCTAGGACACCATGGATTAAAATCTTATACTTCTTTCATGGAAGAATTTGTATAAAACAAGCAACAAGGAATGATTTTTGTAAGGTAAAAAAGAATGTGGAAGAGGCGATTCAAATTTGTAAGGCAACAGTCCAATAAAATAGTTCTACAGATAGCATATCGTATTATTTATTTACATATGCTTCCAATAAGACACCAGATTGGAATAAGAACTTATCTCGGATTTACCACAGCTCGTTCAAAGGTAATAAGGCAACACAGTATGGACTCTATGCTGAAAAAATAGCAAAAACAATTTATGGACAGCATTATTTATTGTTTGAATGTGGCTTAATAATTTCATCAAACTTACCGTTTCTGGCAGTAATCCCAGATGGTGTTTCATTTAATGGTGAAGAACAATCGCCAATAAATGTAAGGAACATGGTGTAGATGGTAACTATAAATTAGGACAACGACACCCTTTTTATGGCCAAATCAAGCTTGTTTAAGCTTTAACAAATTTATGTAATTGTGACTTAGATGTATTTAGTTCATTTAACAATAGTTTTGAATTAATAAAAGTAAAAATAAATAAGTTTTTTATAAAAACTTATATTCAAACATTAACAGAAATTTATTTTAAAGAGTTGTATTTTTGTAGTTTGATCGTAGCTACCTCCCAGGAATGATATTTTGGGTGGATTAGGACTTTTTTGACTCCTTTGCTCCCTTTTTCGACCCAAAAAAGTACTTCCATTAAATTTAGACGAGTGGAAGGAATTCCTAGATGTCGAAAAACGTGTGAACGGCGAATTCTATAAAGTACGTTTAGATGACATTGATATAACAATGCAAACGATAAAATTAAAACAAAACAGCTTTAGATAAAAATAAAACCAGTGATAATGAAAATGAAACTAAATCTACTAAATCAAGAAAATTAAAAAACTACGGGCAATGGCAATATTGGTAAGGAAACCGACAACATAGTGAATGTGGTAGTTTCGATGAGAACATGAACAGCGATGCTAGTCATTAAACGCTCCAGAAACAAAGAAAACATTAAGGAAGACTAAGAATATCACAACCAAAATGAAAATAGCGAAATGAGGTTAATATCATCAACTGAAAATTATGACATAGAAAATACATCAGCGAAATCCAAAGCAAATTCATCACCAACAGTTGGATTATCCGGTCTATATCTATATGGTAACGAGAACAACTGATGTAAAACCATTATTCTCACAATATGGCAAAGTGATTGGAGCAAAAGATGTCACTGATACAGTAACCCCGTACACAGTATACGTTACGACAATTTTAGAGCGAGTTCATATAAGAATGCTGCAAAAATTGTTTAAACGTCTGCATCGTATTGAGGTGAATGGCCGCATGATATAATGAGATAAGGAAATGAAAAGAGCGGATGTAAAGAAATGAATGAACTTTACGGATTTGTTTTTTCACCAAGAAAAAACAAGAGTTCGAGTTAAATGATATCCAGTGCAAATGATTTTAAAATTATCAAGTTATCCGATGACAAACTAAATAGATAATCAAAATAAACTTGATAATTTTTAAATAATTTGCATTGATTTTCTTTAAACTCATGCTTTTGCGGAAAAAATAAATGGAAAAAATACTATTGGAAATACTCTTGTATCATCCCTGATGAGTAGACCAACTTTTCAGGGCGAAACCGAATTACTACCATAGGAACTCAAGGAGAGTTCTCATTTTTGAAGAGTAATATATTTGTATAACTCTTGGCCCTTGAGCTAAAGTACGGGGAGAGGGAACGATATTTCTACTTTTTGCAGTAGATATGTTATGAGGGATTGGTGTTTGTAGTCCTGTGCGATGGTGTTTGTTTGTTATTTTGTTCCAAAAACAGCTGATGAAAACTAAACTGTTGACGGAGAAAGTATAATTTAGGTGATGTGTGGTGAAGTGGTTTAGTCCCAAACAAGCAAAACTGTTTATTCAATTTCTACGGCAAATCCACTCTTGAAATAAATGATGATTTAAAGAACACAAACGGTGAATTCTTTATTGAACTATGGTTTTTATTTACTGTTGTATAACAAAATTGGTGTTATTCTTCTGATAGATTTTTAGAGATAAGTACAAATATAATATTTCTTAGTGGTATTTAAATTCCAGATCTCTTTACAGTAATATTTAGCGGAATAAATTAATTACAATCAAAAACGGTAACTTTTAATATACATACATTAAATAATTTTCCTTTTGGTAATTCCCTTTGTTTGCTGTTTTTAGGTTAAGAAATCTGGGCATAATTCAGTGTTGTATAATTTAATTGAATAAATAAATTGAATTAATTTAATTGTTTTAATTCTCACCAACAATTGGCCTCTTTTTTTGTCTGATTTACCAAATCGAAAATATTGGGAATGTCATGAACAATTAATATATTTATCTATAAAAAGCCGAAAAATTCAATTGATTAACAGACAGACAATTTTAAATACTTAATAAGTATTTTTCACCGTATATTAATCCTAATATTAGAATAATACAAAACAATTATTAAAATTCCCTGTTCGTAAAAGAAAGTTGTTTGGCCACACGCCAATTTTTGTTTTAATAATTTTTTAATTTTAATTTTTTTTTTTTTTTTGGAAACATTTTGGACCGAATAGTTTTTCTGTAAGCCTTATACTATTTAAGATATTTATTTGCAACATAAAACTCCCAAGGGAGTGGCCACTTCCGGTTGGCTGATTTGGACTAAAATTTACTAGGACCTCCCAATTTATGAAAAAACTTAAACATGAAGATCTAGTTCGATTGGTTAGGGCTTCTCAACGTTTCATGGCCAAAGTCACAGAAGAGTTGATTTTCGAGAACACGGTTCTATACAAATATTTCAGAAGATACACGGTTTATGTTCTTGCAATTTTAATTTTCCATCATCTGTAAAATTGGAAATAAACATTAATTCACCACCAACTAAAATTAAGATCACTTTGATAATATAACGTAACGTTATAGATTTCTTGGAAAAAAATTTACATAATTTATAGTACTTGCAATAAAAAATAAATAAAAAGAAAGACGATTGCTTCAACAATGAGGAAGTTAAAACGATATAAGTATGGAAACTGTGAAGGTGTGCATTTTTGTTGCACTTTACTTTAATTAATAATAATTGAATTTATGCTACATACATAAATCAAAATTTATAATTCACATATTTTATAATTGATAAGATGCTGAAAATAAAGATAAATTGGTATTACCTTTATTTGTCATAAGAACTGTACGCTGAAATAAACTTACTTCCTGATTAAAATTTGTATTTAAAAAAAAACGCATTTCCGTCCACAAACCGTGTGTGACTTAACGATAAGATATGCATATCTTACTTATAAATCATACGTCAACAAGTTCGAAACAACTAGTCAATAAAACATAAAAAAACATTAAATTATGATTATTATACATAAATATGTGTTAATTAACATTAAGTACAATAAGATTTATTTTTTTATTAATTACATAATGGAATAATTTTTAAAGTGTTCGTTCATGTTTATTATATACGAATTAAATATAAATTATTATATTTTATTTATTTATTTATGTACTTAGTTATAATTTCTGTGTTTGTCTGTAAAATAAAAGTTAAATGCGCGCGGCAAAAGATAATAATCACAAAACTATTATCATTCCGTTTTTGTAATATACAAACACAAATTGTATGAAGAGATCATTTTGTGAACAGCTTGGATTAATTCAAATAATTAATGATTAAAAAGTATTTAAAATTGTAACGATTATTTTACGTTTTTTATGATAAAACTATAGATTACTCATTTATATTTACAATATTAAGAAATCCTATGTCTTGTAGCATATTTTTGTATATGCACATTATTTTCATTGAAATGTGCTTGATTACGGCGAAATTTCACGTGATTTAATAATCCTGATCTAACATTTTTTTTTTTTTTTTTTTTAAATACCTTCAAAACGCATTAAGATGAAATGCTGACGAGGTATTAATCCAAAATTCATCTGAATCTTAAACAAAATTATAAAAATTCAAATGAACCATTTTGTATTAGCAGACAAAAAACATTTCTCACAGTTCCATTAAAAAAAAAATAATAATAATTCGAACATATGTACATACGTATATACATATGTACACATTAAATACCAGTAGCAACTGTTCAGATCACAACCAACCGAAATAATTTCAATAAATAATAAACCAGAAAAAGACGAAATTTGTAAGCCAATTAGCGTACCAATAAATTTTTTTTTTTGTACTCATGTCTTGGGTTCTAAAATAAATAAAATAAAAACGAACAAAAAATAAATAAATAAACATAGCTAGTTTGAACAATAAGCGGATATTCAAGACACAAGAAACCAAAGAATAAAAAAACAATTTAATTGGATTTCGTGTTATCTTAAAAATGAAATCCAACTTAAAATCGTAAGAATATTAAAAGTAAAAATATTTTTTCAAATTATTATAATACAAACATACATAACCTATCTGACCAACCAACCAACAATTATACAGTTTTTCTTTTATACTTTTTTATGATTATGTCGTGTACTCGAAGACCTTGACATAATGTGACTCAAATTAAAGTGAAGCAAAAAAAAAAAAATTGTTATAATGTTGAGTTTATTATACAAAATAGCTGGCGAATTAATAATGATTGTTATGGCAAAGAGTAAAAAATATAAATAACAATGTTTCGTTAAGACAAAAACACTTGGATTAGTAAATATGTACATATATAGTTAAGTACATAGAAATATAAAAATAAAGTCTTAATCTTAACACAATTTATAGGTTAGGTTGAACTCGTGGTCTTGGTACAAATTACATCAGAGTTTCAAAAATAAATGAAATAATTTGTGCAATCTATTGAAAGTTGTTAAAATAATTTCTAAGTAGCCTTTGATTTTCTTATAATTTTTTATTTTTGATCATTTTTTTTTTTTTTATTAACAAAAGAAAATGCAAAATAAACAAAATTCATGTAAAATGACGAATAATTAAATCGAAGCAATCACACAAACGGTGCATGCATGTTATATAGTATACCATAATTTTTTCCGCCAAATTTGAGAATTTTGGTATTGGGTAGATTTGTTACATTTTCTATGGTTAATTCGATTTGATATCAATGGGTGATTTCGGGTTCACCAACTATTAGGAACTGATCGAATGTCCTTTTTTCCATCAGTAAATGTTCTATGCCAACATAGTGGAAGAACTGAAAATGCCCATTGTCTTGAAATCTCATTTTCCAATGCATATGCGAAAAGTGTTTGGACAGAATTGCATCCTGAAAGATGGATTAATCGTATAGATTTATTTTTATAGGTAGAAGGTTAATAAATTATCGGACAGAAAGCTGTAGACAGATTGCAGCGTAAAATGATTTGCCAAGAAATCTAGCTGATATAATGTTACAATTATTTAAAGCTTTGTAGTGTTAGTTCTTTTTTTTCGGGCTAGTGTTTTATATATGATCCTGTCATTTGGCCTCTAGGAATAAAAATTCGTGAGTTTCAAAATCGTTAACGGCGAACATATGCATCAAATGTTTGGCAACTGTAACTCAACGCACTATCATTCAGAATAGCCTTTCTTTGCTAGAAAGCTAGAATGCTTACCACTGTCAACATCATTTTCATCAAATAAAACTAAGTCTACAATTATTTATTATACATGAGAATATTAGAAGTTTACAAAAAAATGTTGATTTATTTTTAGCTAATGTGGCTGTTCTTGATGTGTTGCCGCAAATCATTTTATTAACCGAGGTTTGGATTAATGACTTCGAGCTGGATAATTATAATATTCCTGGATTCAACATTTATGGTAATTGTAACTCAGCATATAAAGCCGGTGGAGTGGTTGTGTATTTAATGATGGTATTAAGTATTGCTAGTATGTACTGATATTGTTCATTTTAGTGGTGATTTGTTCTCAATTCTTTGTGTGAGTGACAACTATACACTCCTAAGGTCCTGAGAGCGAATACAACTAAAAATCTGATCATTCTTGATGATATAAACATTAACATTCTTAGCCAGCAGCCTGTAGGTGATGAATATATTTTTATGGGGGCTTCGCACGGGTTAAAGTCTCTGATAAATAAGGCCACTCGGGTAACAAATAATTCTTCTACTTATTTGGATCATATTTTCTTAAAACATGGCGCTATATTTAATTTTGTTTATGAGTCTGATGTTCATGATCTTCATATTACTGACCATTGTATGACTTCTATTTCAATTTCACCTAATTCTAGTCACCCAATCGTTGCTCCAAAAACTATAGTAGATTTCATAGAGACGTCTCGTGTCGAATAAATAAAAATTCTAATTAGTGGGGTGTATAAAATACCCAATTGGGTGTACAAATTATATTTCGAACAATACAGTGAGACGCTACGCAATATACTTAAAACCACAAAAACATAATTCTCTCTTTGAGTAAATTTACTCTCCAACTTATGCGAGATTGTTTTGAGCGAGGTAAAAACTATTTGTTCAGAAAAATTGTCGTGTGTTAAAGTAGTTAGTATGCGCTGAAACACCTTGTGCATGATTCAAACAAGGTCAAGGTTAGCTCGATCCTTCGAGGCACTTGTTCGTGACGTCATGGAATTCCGCCAAGTATTTATAAATAGATAGAGAAAAAGCGAATGAATGATTTTGGCATTTTTTTGTTGGTTTTCGTTTTTTTACTTGTTGTTGTAATTTATACGTCTTCTTTAATACTATAGCTGTGTGTCGTCACAAAAAAAGGTCATTTGTTCACATATTTAGAGCTAAACTGGTATTAATTGAATCATGGCCGGTGAATAAACGGAATATATGTTAATTTTTTTTTTTTTGTGTTAACTAACAAACTAACAATGGGTTTTCATTGTGATATGGGTTATTTATTGTTGCCAACCAGGAATATACATTTGAATACGATACAGACTAAATGTGGGATTCTAAACTGATTTTTAGATGAGATTCTGGAATATGGCCAAGTGGAATGGAGCTTGGTTATTTCTCAGCCGATTATGATGAAATTCGACTTGTAGAATGGAAATGGGATTCTAAAATGATATTAGGAAGAAGTTCTGGAATATGGTCAATTAGGAAGGGACTCGGTTATTTCTCAACCGATTATAATGAAATTCTACTTGTACGACGGAAATGGGATCTTCCAATGACTTTTAGATGAAGTTCTGTAATATGGCCTATTAGGATCTAACTTGGCTATTTCTTAACCGATTATGATGAAATTCGACACGTTAACAACACATAATCAATACAAAGTTAATAACCGGTTATGATGAAATTCAGCCGAATAGCCGAATTCCTTCCTAATTGGCCATGTTCAAAAGCTTCAACTAAAAATAATTTGAGAATCCCATCTCGATCGTAAATATCGCATTTCATCAAACTTGGTTAAGAACTAACCAAGTTCCTTCCCAATTGACCATATTACGGAAATTTATCTAAAAATAGTTTTAGAATCCCATTTCCATCGTACAAGTTGAATTTCATCATAATCAGTTCAGAAATAGCCAAGTTCCATCCTACTTGGCCATATTCAAGAACTTCACCTAAAATTCATTTGCAGATCCCATTTCCATCGTACAAGTCAAATTTCATCATAATCGGTTGAGAAATAACCGAGTTCCATCATACTTGACCATATTCCAGAACTTCATCTAAAAATCAATTTAGAATGCCACATTTAGTAAGTATCACAATCATATGTATATTCCAGGCTTGGCACAACAAATAATCCATAACGCAATGTAAACCCATGTTAGTATCATAAATTTGCTTTATTTTCATATAAAACATATGAACGTACTATCCAGCCGAAATACAGTGCTGGGGAAAAAAAATTGGGCAAACATATTTTATTACAAATTGCAGTCTTTTTTTGCTAAAATTACAAAACTTTTATGACTCATTTAAAAATAAAAAATACCTACAATTTAGGGGGCAAAATCGATAAATTGCTAAAATATTCAAAATATCCCATTTGACACTTAAGGGCGTGGAAGTAATGGAATAAAATAAACACTTTTTTTTTGTATTTTATTGGTTTGTGGAAATTCTATCTTCAATATTAATATTTTGTTGAATCGCCTTTTGCCTCTATTACGGCGATACAACCCGCAACTGATGTGTAAAAAAATTGGTCAAGCAATTAGTTTATTTTACGCCTACCGTTCTTGGCCGTAATTAGGGTGCAGATCAGCCTGCAAGTATTTTATTGCAAGTATTGTTATTCTGTAGGTAATCCTAGTCAAATAAAGAATAAAGTGCAATTTTGGTTTAAAAAAATGGTAAAAGTTAGTGAGCAGTGTAAAAGCAATATGTTAGAATTAGCGCGACAAAATTTAATCACGCGTGAAATAGCAGAAAGATTAAATATTCCTAAAAGTACTGTCGCGTCGAATATTTAAAAAATGCGAGAGATGGGCAGTACACAAAGAAAGAAAGGCGCTGGAAGGCCCAGAAAGACAACGCCAGTGGAAGATCATTTTTTAATATTACAATGTCGTCGGAACCATTTTAAAACTTCATCGGACATAAGAGGGGATCTTGAGCGAGCAACGGGAAAACAAATTTCAGCCAGCTTAGTGAGAAAATAACTTGTTAAAGCTGGTTTGAGAGCACTTAAAGCAGTCTAGAAGCCTGAGTTCACATTACGATTGAAAAAAAAACCGACGAGCTTGTATCCGAGACACGACCTATCAGCGTAGGACTACGTACAATTAAAAAAACTTTATTTGTACAGTTTAAGAGAAACCAAAATTTAGAAATTACAAATTAAAAAAAGCCGTTAATTGTTTAATGCTGCCATCTTTATGCATTATGCTGCCTCAGCCTAAATGTTGATTATTCAATACTCAATTTTTTCTCAATTCGTTATGCCACAATGAAATGCCGTTAAAAAAAAAAAAATCGGGATTCTCCGGCTCCTCGGGTGACAATTTTCCCACAAAACGTCGGTTAAAGATCACCAAACCAACCATTTATATTTTACAAACATTTTCTGTTATTTTTGGCAGATATTTTCTTAAATTTTGAGACTTCTACCCCAATATCACATTTGGTGACGACAATATAAATCTTCCACTCTCATGCCGCCAAATCACAGACTCAGAAATAATCTTACAAGGGAACCTTTTGTATTGTCAAATTCAAAAAATTATAAAAACTATTCTAAGTTATAATACTCTGTGAGACATTAACGAAACCTTTTTTACATCGGCAACCAAGCCCTTTTAGAAGTTATAACCACCAAATAATTTACGAAAACATGTAATTTCATCCCCTAACAAAATAGAGATACAACCCTTATAATCTAATTTACTATCTATCGATTACTTGTACTTTTATGAGCAATAATTACTAATTTGTTTTATCAAAAAAAGTGGAGTAGTTGTCGAAATATATCGAATAACAAAACGTTTTTTGAGGTTAAATTAAGGGGTGGTTTTAACCACAAAAAAGGGCTTGGTTGCCGATAAAAAAAGGTTTCGGTAATGTCTCACAGAGTACTACAACTTAGAATAGTTTTTATAACTTTTTGAGCTTGACAGTTGAAAAGGTTCCCTTGTTAGATTATTTAGCACGTGTTTTCATCTTCGACATTTAACAATTAGATCAAGTTATACATCTCTAGTATACTGTTAAAAAGCCTTAAGAATTTAATTTACTTCGTTTAGAGAGCATCCACAATGTGAAAAATTTCTTTTCTGAAAATTTGTGCCGCTTCACAACATTACGTGAGCAACGTCAGAATTGACCGATATTATTCTTCACTCAGTGCTTGACATCTCTGTGGACTATTCGAGAATACAAAATAATAAAACACAAAAATACAATATCAGAATTAACGTTAATTATCTTTTGTTTCCGAATCCCACCTCCTCTTTACTACAGCGCCTTTCTCCTAAACTAGCTCCACCCTATTGGCGTGATATTATTTTATAGGCATCCCATAATAATTTGCTATTAAGGTTTATATACAACCTTTGGCGTGTTCGTTTCAGCTGAATTAACTGTTGTAGTAGCTACATCTGAAGTAACTGAAGTGAAGAGACTGTTCGATTCGCAACTCTTCACTTCATTTAAAAATTGAGCAACTGAATTAACTGAAGAGGTATTTTGCTGGCGTAGATACCTCAGATGATGAATTTTATGTTTTTAATTTGTTTTTCTTTTTTGTTTTGACATTTTAAATTTGGTTTATGCCGTTACTGTTGTGATCGGTAATTATAAATATTAATTAAATATTATTCAAAACTTATAGGTATCAAAAAAATTTTACAAAATATTGTTTATGTATACAATATACATTTACAAATAATATATTTTAAAAAATGAAGAATATAGAGGAAAACGATGACTTGATTGCGTATGTCTATTTTGAAAGTCCAAACATAAGTCGGACTACTACAGATCTTCAATGTAAGTATAATATTTGTTCATATAAGACAATATAGATACATGTGTTGTTTTACCTTAAAACCGCCGCTTAAAGTTTTTACAGTAAATTCTTGTATGTGAACCAAAGCGGAGACATTGGAGCTGATTGACACGTATGGAAAGTACAGAGACAGCTTCAATCATGTAAAACAACGCAAGCATGCCTGGGCAATGCTTTTGACGCATTTGGAGGCACTTGGTGTGATAGTGAGTAAAATTCTTAGTTTTATGTACAAAATCCAGTACACCATTCTTAATCATAAATATTCTGCTTTCAGAAATCAACCACTGATTGCTCCAATAAATGGAACAATTTGCAAAGGAGGTCCTTAAATGTTGCAAGGGCAACAAACATGGAACTGGACATCGGCCAATTCATTTTCAATATTATGATCAAATTGACGCAAGATTAGGTCAAAAGGATAGCAATGCTGAAGACGGTGTAGGTCTCAACTCCATCCAGCGAAGCATTAACTTTAATTGAAAATGAAAATACGATTGAAAATCCTGAGCCAGAACCTCAACCAAAAAATAAAAGAAAGCGGCTAAGTTCGAAAGACGAATATTATAAGTTGAAAAAGGAGAAAATGGAAAGGAGGGATAAGCGGGAGGAAGAATTTTTATAAATTGAAAAAGACAAATTAGAATTAATTCGAAAAATAGCCGATAGGCTTTAACATATTTTAAATGACATAGATTAATTCTATTGAAAGTTTGGTTTTTGTTATCGAAATTTATTCAATTAAACAAATAACATGATAAAAGAAATGAAATATTGGAAGACTGAATTATTTTTGTACAAAAATTTATTATATTCTGAAATACATATGAAATAAACTAAATTGGCATGCTTTTAATTAAATTTCGAATATCTGTTGAAATGCTTGTTGTCTTCTATTGGTCCTTGTAGTGAGAAATATGTATTCTGGTTCAAAATACAGCGGCTGATTTCGAATTACAGTTACCATTTCGATTTCATCATTCTGTGCTATACATATGCATGTTATGGAGTACAATGGCACATATAGTAGCTTTTATAATAAAATTTTTGTTTACATTTTGAAATTCTCTTAATCGATGGAATCTTCCCTTGAGCATTCTAAAAGCATTTTCAACTCTTACTCTTAAAGATGAGTGTACGTAATTTAATTGGCATTCCTATGTGGTTAAGGTTCTATTATCTTTAAATTGTGGTACCAGTCAGTCCTGTGACATACTATATAGGCATTTTCTCCTTTGAGAAAACAACCATAAATCTTCGCTCGGTCTTCTTGCAAAATTCTATATAAGCTAGATTTTTTTAGCAATCTGTAGTCGTGCATAGACGCCGGCTCTATATGTAATAATTATAACCGTTATAAATTTATTTATTTATTATTTATTTTTATTGTAAACAGAAATTTTTATTTTTATTTTAAATTTAAAACACTTTTAGATAACACAGGCTACGCGTCAATTTTATTTTTGACATTCATCTGAAGTGAAGAGTGCCAATCGAACAGTTTCTTTTCTTCAGTAGCTTAATTAAGTGAAGAGTAACTCAATATCTGAAGTGCAGAGTTATACTCTTCAGTTGAAACGAACACGCCTCTTGTATCAAGCGAATTTATTGCTCAGAAATAACACCTTTAGACGCGATTTTAATAAAGCAATTCACAAATAATGTACCGATCAGTATATCGTTGAAATTTCAATCATTGAAATGTCACAAAATGTCAATAAAACGTCAGAGAAATGTCAACGCCTCAGAATTGGGAATGTCTAGTATTAATAAAAGCTTACTAGATACAATTTATTTTTAAATATTGACGATTCAAATGACGTATTAAATCAAATTAGTTTCCGGTCACTTCGAAACTTTGAAGTCCCATAACTCGCAAACCTAAACATTTTTCGGGCTGATCTTTGTGACTATACATCTTTCTAGGTTGCATAGGTTATACAGCATATAAATTCAGAAAATGTTCCCAATATTTTGCATAATGAGAATAAAAATTTTTTGAATTGTTTTATTTTTATTTGATAGCTTTAAATCAAAATGGCGTGCGGCATGTTTGATCAAGTTAATCACTATTTAATTAAAATTGAAATTAAAATACATATTAATAATTGGTTGTTTTAATTTAATTTCCATCCACAAATGTTTATTTAACTTGGTTTGATTTTTACAGATTTTAAAACATTACATTTATATTTAACAAGAGACATTGCTTTAATCAAATAAATTTCGTAAATACGTCATTTCCGTGACGCGCGTCATCACATTGAAATTTTGATTTACCCCCCATATATAATGAAAACAAAGACGTAGTCCTACGTCAAAAACGTTTGCTATGAGCCCAGGAGCATGTTTCTTGGACTCAGGAGATGTGGAATGATGTGATTTTCTGCGATGAACCAAAATTCAAGCTGCATAAGTGGCATGTTGGAGATGGAAGAATTCTCGTAAGGAGAGAATCTTGCGAGAGGCTTAGCAACGAATGTATTTTAAGACTTCCACCGAAAAATGAAGGAGTTATGGTCTGGGGATGTTTGTCTGGAAATGAAACCGGTCGATTGTGCTTTCTTAGTTTCAATATTACAGCAGCTATTTATCTGCAGGTCCTACATAACGAATTTGAGCCTTCTGCGTGTTAAAGCTTTTTGGCGAGACTTGCAGATTTATTTTTCAACAGGATAACGCTCGCACGTTGTGAGTTATTAATTTTGAATTGTAGATAGAAAAATTGGCTTTCAGATAAACATAAATAATTTGTTAAAAACTTCCTTTTTTTCTTATCTTTTCATTTAAAGGTAAAAAAGTACTTTGCAGAAACAAATATCGATGTGTTGAGCTGGCCCCCGTACAGTCCAGACTTAAATCCCATTGAAACTATTTGGTTAGAAGTAGTAAGAAAGCGCCCAGAATTAATTCAAGCTTTAAAAAGTTTGTTGATGACGATTTGGAAATCCATACATTTTACGACTTTGAAAAATTTATTAAATTCAATGAATCAGAGGTGTATCGCTGTAATAAAAGCAAATGGCGGTCCAACAAAATACTAATATTAAAGATAGAATTTCTATGTATCAGTAAAAAATAAAAAAATAAGTGTTTAATTTATTCCATTACTTTAACTCCAATCAACGTATTTTGAATATTTTGGCATTTTTCGGGTTTTCCCCCTAAATTGCAGGTGATTTTTTTTTTTTTTTTTTTTTTTTCAAAAAATTAGGTCATTGTTGAAGACACGCAGGAAGAATTACTTACAATCAGACACTGTGAACGAGGTCTCATCTTAAAACAAAAAAAAATACAACCAATTCATTTCAACATCACAATTTGTATTCTTATACCAAAATCACAACATTTATACGAATGAATTACCAGCCGCGCGATTCATACGATGTCGGTGCATATAATACTGGAACAACCTGTAAGGAAAGCAAACTTTATCAACAAATTTGTGGGAATTGGATTCAATTAAGTATGGAATCACTCACCTGTAAATACGAGCAGAGGGTTTTTTCGTTGCTGTTAAACAATTGGTTCTATACTAAAAAGTAAACAAAAATCAATCAAATTATTATAAAATTCAATTAATTTCACGTATACTCATCTGTCAAATTGTAAGTCGTATTGACAACATTTCTGAAATAATACATAGGGTGCACTTTTGGAAAATAACAATTATTTTGAGCACAAATGAGTGCGTTCGTTAGTCAGCACATATTTAAATTATAAGACATTTTAGAACAAACTGAAAATATGACATAAGAAAAAGAGTATAAAAACCCGAGGAAGAAAACGATGGGGATTACTATTGTCGTCGAAGTCGCCATGATAATAAGATCAAGCTTGTTGTAGAAATCTCAATGTAAAAAACTGATCAATAAATAAAGTATCGTATATATTCTGTAAATAAATTTAATTATTAAAAAAAACAAATCTTGTATTAAATTAATGTGTTGTGGAAAACCATTTTTGCGTAAAGTGTAAATATAACGTGGGGAAAACATATTTTGTGCAAGACATCAGTTCGAATTTAAGACACGCCATACTCGTATATGATATCAAATGTGGAGAAGCCATATTGTTTGCGAGGAATAAGCCTAATGTAAGACGCTTTACCTGTACATGAATTTCGTGTAAGGTGAACTTACAAAACGTTAAGGTTAATTGGAAACGCCTATCCCGAACAGTCATAGATGTATTTAAAATGAAACAATAAGCCAATTCAATTTAAAAGTTTTGTAATTTTAGCAAAAAAAGACTCCAATTTGTAATAAAATATGTTTGCCCAATTTTTTTTTTCTCAGCACTGTATATTGCTGATGTGCTTTTATTTATTGCAAACCAGTTTTACTACTGGAATCTTTCCGAATAAGCTGAAACGGGGATAAAAAGCGTATTTGTAATTATCGTCCAATTAGTTTGCTCTCAGTTTTTGCCAAAATATTGCAAAAACTAGCTCATTTGAGAATCACTTGTTTTTTGAATCACGCAAATTTTCTACATCTGAAGCAGTTTCGTTTTAGGAAATCTAAAAGTACCGAAAATGCATTGCTGAAATTTACGAACTTTTTGAATAAAGGTCTTGACCAAAGAAATTGTATTGCTTCTCTTGCATTCAGTGTTAAAAAACTGGGTTTCGTAGAGTAACACTAAAATGGTTTGATTCTTCTCTGTCGAATAGGTCTCAGATTGTCAAAATTAAAGATTGTGTTAGTCATAGCAGATTTATTAATGAAGGAGTTTTTTTTTTTAAAGATTGCTTATGTTTGTATACATTTATTTAAATAAGGTAACTTTCTTTGATTTGTTGATTTGGTCATGACATGAATTATATTTAATCAGTTAAATACAAACTATGTTACTTTTCAAATTTTTGAATATATTGTTCCACCACAATTTAAGGCGATATTTAAGTATTAAATTAAACCAAGGTGTTAGGGGACCATTTAGTGCAGCTATCTCGTCATCTAAATTTTCCTTTTTTAAAAATTTGATTTCACTAACTTCGGTTGGATTTGGATTCAAATCGACAACTTTCTGCAAGAACAGTATATAGTCTATTTCGTGTTCACCCCATTCACCATCACCAATATCATGATAATGTATTCGAGTTAAATAATGGACATTTTCTGGAAGTACTTGATCGAAAGGAATTCGAAGTTCATAATTTAATCGTCTCTGAGCAGCTCGGCGTACTCCCATTGCATCGCGCTCTTCACGTTCAGATTCAATTTCGTGTAGTGGATGACTACAGCAAGCGTTTGTATAGCGATTTGGAAATGTAATCTTTTGCTTTGTACTTTTTTGAATTAACATATCTCCATTTGAATTAAATAGAAAAACACTAAACGCACGATGTAACTTTATATCATTGCCGTTTAAGACCCGATGACAATCCCGCTTGGATGCTGATCCAACTACACGGTCATTATCATCCACTAAAATGCATTCTTCATTTAATGCAGTCTGCTGTAAAATTTTTGATTTTTCATGGAGCGCATCCATTGATGGCAATGATTTTACCGCATTTCTTATGGAACAGAATTGAATCGGATTTTTTAACTGAAGTAAATTAGATATCGTATATTTAACAAACATATTTGTAACATTGAGTTAATTATTTTTATATGTAGAATTTTAACTAAAACCAGAAAAATGACTTTGATCGCAAGACGCAAATAAATTGTTTACAACTAATTAGCTCTTCACGAAGAGTAGAAGGGTCTGTATTAGGACCTCTGCTATTTTTAATTTATTTAAACTCCATATTTTATACTGAGTTCAATTCCGATTTGGTTGTTTTTACTGATGATCTAGTTTTTATATTTAATGAACAAAACAGGATGAAAACCATTGAACATATATCCAACTTGATTTGCGTCTGTTAAGGAAATGGTGCGTTACGCATTCAATGATTTTAAGCTCAAAAACAAATCTGTATTTTTAATTTATATGATTTTATATATGTATGTTCCGAAGATATACACCCCCGCTCTCAAAACCGGGGGTTTGTCTCCAACATCGCATAGGTATACAATTTTTTTTATTGTTTTGACTTTTAGAGTCAAAAGCTTAATTTAAATCATGCATTGCTCCATGAACAATTAACCACAGTTCACTTGAACTGCTGCTCTTCCTATTAAACTTTTATCTTTTCACCTTCTAACTTAACAAATCTTTTTACTTTATACATCAAAAACTATATGTAATATTGATGAGGAACTAGGCTGCAAAAACATACACCTGGTCACCATATGATTGGACGTGCTCTCACCATCATACACGAATCTGACAATTTGAAAAGATGTGATCTATCCGTCGATAGCGTTTTGTTCAGCAAACCCAGCAGAAGTTTTGGTTTCAGATTCACTAACCTTGCCACAACACAACTTCGTCGCAAATGACACTAACGGAGCCATTACCAATTATAGATTTAATTTTAGTTATGTAGGAGAATAATATGCCACCTCTGAAGCGGCGACTAGCACGAATCATCAAATTAAATTATGTGGACGAATAGGATAAATAGAGCGAAATAGCATTAAAACAATTTTCGAGTTTACATCTTAATTTAGACGATTTGTCAAGATGTAATGTTCATTATATTTATCAGCCAGATCTTGACACAAGATTTGACACACAAGAACGATTTTTTCTCGGGAACCAGCATTTGAGAAGCGAAATCACTGGTTTCTTCGATAATTTCATTTTGAATCTTTAGTGAGAGACCGTAAGCTTTCATACGATCTCTTGAATCAGCTTCTGCAACTTCGAATTAATAACATCAAACCAATCGTCAATTACCTAGTTTGATGAATTTCGCACAAACAGGGGCATTTTCTAATTTACTAGAATCAGGAGACTAATAAGGTATACGTTGACATCTGATTCGGGTTCTTGAATAAAATGAGATGTTGAATTTGTTGTTTATTTGTTGTTTCACCGGATGAATCATATAACTCTCGTGTATGTCGTGCGCAACAGGTAAAGTTACAATTTTTGCGTCGCATAAACCAATTAGAAATAAACTCATGAGAGGATAATGGCGCAAATCATGGACTTTCATGAAAAAGTATGTGTGGAAACTTTAGAAGTAGCTAAACTAAATCCATTGGAAATTCATCTACCACCTGTAGAAATCCACATTTCCACGGAGACTATACATGAAGTGGGTAGGTTTCTCAGACACGTTCAAACGGTTAGTTCATGACAGTCTGCTTACCACAACCATAAAATGAACTATCTTAAAAGTCACGTAGAGAGATTTTAGAAAACTATTTCAACTACAGGACACAGGAGATTACTAGTATCTAATTTGCTATATGACACAACAACCGAGTCTTTATACGCCATAACGAATACAGGCATCAACACCAAAATATAGGGTCCTTTCATTATCTTCAGCTTATTAAAAAAATTGGACAGCGAGTCACGACGTCTTTACGAAAGGTCTCAAAAAAACCCAAGAGGATTTCTTGAAAGAAGCTAATTTTTGAAAGTTCTAGAAAATCGCTTCCAATCTTTGAAACCAATCGGTAGCAACAATGACGCACAAGACAAGTACTATTTTCGTTTGCCGTCAGAAAAACTACGGAACCAATTCATGTCCACGTTTCAGATACCTATGTATTTCCGAAAGAAATCAGATGGTGTTGGTGTAGACATTGTCTCAGCCAAAACCATACGGCAGCAAGTTGCAGCAGTAAAACTAGTTGTTTTACCCGCAAAACCAGACATCATATTTTGCTACACGTAAAAAACCTAGAAAATAGTATTTGCAAGCTAAACATATCAACTTTCGACAAGGATTGTGCCCCAGTACTTTTAGGAACAGTCCTAGAAAAATTACAGAATATTTACGGCACTTTCAATACATTATGGGTACTAATCGATCCAGGCTCACAAGCTAAAAAGAAAAGTGAAGTGTCCTCAATTTCAGCAACAAAAGAACGTGCACATCAATAGATAGCAACATCATCAACAACAACAGATAGTATCGATCTTCAAGATACAAGCCAATGCTTCGGTTCTGAGGACTATCACTAAAACGCTTCCAGACAAAAACTTATTTTGTTTAGATAGTGAACTACAAATCCGACCCTAATATCCATACTCCCGGACCTATTGATCATTTAATAAGCGCTTACATATATGGAGTAATGATGCTAAAAGGAGTAGAAAGGATCTGCTTCATAAGTGCAAAGCGCAAAGAACAGATATAGACAAGGAATTAAAACGCTTTTGAGATACTGAAGAACTTCATCCTCAACAAAGCCTAACTTCTGGAGAGATCGAATGTGAACAGTACTATGAAGAAATACACAACCGTTTAAAAATGAAGGTATGAGGTTCGGATACCACTTGACAGCAACAAACTCAGAAAGAATTGGGAATAGGAGAATCTAAAGGCAAAGCAGCAGCTAGATTGCTTTAGATTGAAAAAAGATTTAAGAAGGATGAAGACTTTAAGAATCAATATTACAAATTCAAAAATGATTATATCCAACTAAACCATTAAAGATGATTGTATAATAGATGCTTCTCGTGTTTACCACATGTCACATCGTTATGTCGTTCTGAGAGCAGTGTTTGCTGCTTCCTGTAAAACAGCAACAGGTGCATCACTAAAGGAGACAATGCATGTACGTTCAACTTTACAAGGCAACATAACAGCAACATTGATCTTATAGAAAAAAATCGTTAAGTGACTGCAGCGGACATTGAGGAATTATTCAGACGGATCAAAATAGCCCGCAAAGATCAGGATTTTCAATGAATTCTCTGGCGGTTTTGAACAAATAAGCCAATGAGTAAAACTGTCACCAATGGAACAGCTTCTGTAACATATTTGGCTACAAAACAATGCAACAATTAGCTATTGATGAAGCGTTAGGATATCCGATTGAGGGTAGCAAGATTAACACCAACACTGCCGTTCACAAATAGTGGTGAAAAGTATGCAAGTCAAATTAGGATAAAATCAAGTAGTTGTTAGTAAAATAACAATAAAGGGATATAGCAACAGGAAGCGATAATTAAGGGTAAAACAGCACAAATGGGAACTAAGTGGCATTTTGTCCGCCGGGAAGACCTACCTTTGGAAGAGTAGGAAGCCGGAGTCAAGTAATTGAAACTCGTACAATAACTTTTCAGGAGCTTACAATTATTCTACCTAAAATAGCGGCATACTTGAACTAGCTCCTCACTCAACTGACACAGATGATGATGGGTTTTGAAGTCCGGCACATGTCCATGTATCCACTCCGTCACAAGATGGAATTTGCTGACCAAACACAAAACTCAGTGAAGGTTTTGGAAAAATAGCATATTGATTATCTCTCACGACTACGATGAAGGCCGAAATCGTTGCAAGATCAACCTAACCTCTAATTAAGAGAACTAGTAACATTCAAGCTGTATATATGGAACATTTCTGGTGAAAAAATGTGCACCAAGAAGTTAGCTACATGAGTGGAATGCGTAACCAATTGGTTCATAGGTTTGTAATCCTGCGCGTTAAATTTCTGTCCTTTCAACCAAAATTATTGCCCTGTGAACCATTTTGGTTACGTTATATTGCTAACCCTGGTTAAATTTTTGTCCCATTAGAGAATAATTCAACTCATTTAGCTAGCTTCGAAAAATAACCCCCCACACACTGGCCACTAGGAAGAGTCGTTAGGCTACATCCAGAAAAGGACAGGCTAGTCAAGGTAGTCACACTTAAATAAAACAATAACACGTTTGAAAGGAATGTTACTAAAATATGCCGCCTATCCATAACTAACGAGCTAAAGGACTACTCTACTTTAGTGATCTATTACAACATGAAGGAAGAGATCGAAGCCTTTAAGCAAGCATAAGGCAAACTGGCAGCAGCTTGCAAATGATTGCCTGGTTAGAACAGCAACGTTATCCTGGAACAACTTTAGTGGCAGTTGTGTTAAAGATTGCTATTTTAATTGCTGTTCAACATATTTCAGTTCTAAATAATCTAACATTACTTGTAAGTCTGTGATAAGTTGTTGAACTTATCACAGACTTACAAGTAATGTTAGATTATTTAGAACTGAAATATGTTGAACAGCAATTAAAATAGCAATCTTTAACAATTAGATCTGGTTATACATCTTTAGTATTTTGTTGAAAATCCTTGAGAATTCTGTGATCAGAGAGCATCCACAATTCCCAAAATTTCTTTTCTCAAAAGTTGTATCGTTTGTCCAGATCACAACATTATGTGAGCAACGTGAGAATTGGCCGAATAATTCTTTACTCTCTGCTTCAGCCTGGACAGAGCTATGCTGTGGACCTTTCAACAGAATTAATGTCAATTTTCTTTTGTGACCGACATCCCACCTCCTTGTCACATAGCATTTCATTTTCTATATCTCCTACCACCTATCTCTTCAACCTCCTCCTCGATTGATATTATTTTAAAGGCCGTCCCATAGTAATTTGCCTTGTGACTTCTAATATCAAGAGTAAATATAACTTCGTTATAGTGGGAAAACTTAGAAGATATGCAACATGGCATACTTGCTATTATTCACTATACACATCACAGCATGTTGCATCCATCCAAACTCGCACCATCACAACTAGAAGACCAACTGCAGCTCAGTCGTCAACAGACACCAGTATTAGTAACCATCCCTGTTCACAATGTATCATAGTCCCTTTCATTGGATTATAACCAGTAAGATGTAATCCCAGTTTCTGTCATCTATCATAACAACGCTCAATCACACACCATAACATCAACAAAATATCTAGTAGCGGACATTCATCGAGAATATTTTGCCACTCGTACAACAAAAAAATTGAATCGTTGTCAAATTTTATAATCTATGCCATTTCTATGCTAGGTATCGCCGGTGTTCAACGTATTGACAAACAAAACCCGGTGCGAAGTACCAATTTTACAGTGAAAACCAAAGCTTGAGGTTTTATGCAATGTTAACGAAATAAATTCAACGGGATCCGCTCGAAACGCGATATTTTTCAAAACGCGATAAGACGAAACGAGATAAAGTACAAAACGCGATATTTCAAAACGCGAAATGGTACAAAACGCAATATGGTACAAACAGCAATATTTAAAGCGCGATATTTCAATACGCAATATGGTACAAAACGCGACATGGTACAAAATGCGATATTTCAAAACGCGATATTTCAAATCTCGATATAGTACACAAAACGCGATTTTTTAAAATGATTAATCTTCCTTCATTTCACATATAAAATTTTCCTTTACCTTTACGATGAAATTGAACATGTACGATGGAACTAGGATATGCGTTTTGAAATATCACCTTTTGAATTATCGCGCTTTTCGTACTATATCGCGTTTTGTACCATATCGCGTTTTGAAATATTGCGTTTTGTATCGTATCGCGTTTTGAAATATCGCGAAATGGGACCGAAATTCCACTAACCATTGGATAACACTGCATGCTACAAATCAATCGATATACCTAATTCCCAATAAAACAACTGTTGATGACGATAAATGCTGGTTGCACGCTACGGGGCGAGAATCCCTTCAGCATCGCTGTCGGCGAGCCATCAATCTAAAAGAATTCAGTTTACAAACAAAAACAACAATAAGTGAAAATCTTAGATCGATGTCAGCAATTGAGACTACCTATTAGGAAACGGGCTAGAAATGATAAAGGAAAATTAACGACTGCCAATAGGAATGAATTATGTTGACGTTCATCATCACACTATTTCCTACCTAAATATAGGAATCCTGATAGTTTCGCTATCTTATATTTTAGATTTAAGGCGCAAAATCAGTCTTCAGTACTAGCAGCTCTTCCACGACCGAGTGCGCGAAGTGTAAACAGCAATATCACTCCAAATGCGGTAGCCGAAGGTGAATATTAAATACAATGAGGGAGAATAAATTTAACTCTACTCTTAAAAACAAGTTGTTTATTCTCGCTAACTTAATAAACCCCGCCCGAAATAATGTATTAGTTAATAGTAAATCAAGACTATATTAAATTTACAACTTAGGTATAATAGTCCAGATTTACACACAAAGGCAAACGTGCATGTGTATACCGTAACGGTTTTTTTCTGGAACTAATTATAAATATAGCAGTGACAAAAAAAAATATTTGAAATTGGCTTGATGCCAATTAATGGGGTGGTTTGGGAAGAATTTACTGTGAAACAATAATTAACGCTGATTTAAATAAACTACTAGCTTCTTGAGTTACATTCAAAATTCAAAACATTTTTTATTTTCAAATTTTAATTTTTAATGTCTCTGTCGATCTAAAGTATTTTGTTCGCGCAACTGTTTTGAATTGTTACATATTACTACACTAGTACACGCCCAAATATCAAATGTTATTCATGACTTTCACTTTAAGCTATAAAGAGATTATTATACATATATAGATATAGATTTCGTAGGCATCTCTAAGTAATAGAACCCAATCAATACACACGCATATATCGCATATCGCCTTTAGTAATTTACCAGCTTCTTCGATGCAAAAGCCTCAAATCAAAAACCAAACAAAAAAAAAATAAAAAATTCAAACAAAAATGATAAAATATGAAATGATTGACCGTCAGCTTTTTGAAATTTGAATACACGAAAATAATAAAAGCAACAACTAAACATATTTTACATGTATTAATATAGCCTTTGGGCATATGAATAAGTAAAAAACCAAAATCTAAGGTTCTGTCGTTTTATTGTTGTTGTATTTTAATTCGCGGCATATTTAAGCAAGCAAAAAATTCTACAAAATACGCAAAACAACAAAAAAATTATTTCAAAAGAGTTAAGATATGTTGTATGTAATGTACCTACAAGAAAAAAAAAAACTGAACAGCTCCTTGAATATACAAAACAGACAAAAGTTTTTTTTTCTTGTGTTGTTAACAAAAAATTATTCCAAATTTTTTTTTTTTTTTTTTTTTTTTGTTGGCTACTTTTAATTATTTCGACGAGCTGTGCGTTGTGTTCTGTAATGTTATTTGTACGAGCACGTATACGCATATCAATACAGCAAGTGTACAAGTTTTTGTACATACATACATCATACTTATATGAACGGATGTTATGTAAAATGATTGTATGTACATACATATATTAATAATTATGTTTCTGTCAATTTTGGTATACATAACCGTACGTACCTCAATTAAATTTCACTTTCAGTGGCTGTTTGATTTTTTTTTTTAGTTCTTTCCATTTTTTTATATGGAGACTTAATGTTTTGCTGAAATGTTACCGCGATTTTTGGGGTAGAATATATCGGAAAATTAAAGGTTAAATTATAAAATTCCTAAGAAAACTAACACCAAACCATAATTTAAGTTATCATTGGCCAAAAGTAATTTTGTAAACGAACTAAAATTTAGTTAACACGCGATCTGATATTTTTCGGATATTGAATTTTTTTTTTTTGTCTGGAATCATCTTCATCTTTAACCATATAATCTTTGATTTTGATTTTTTTTTAGTACCTCAAAATCTATTTTCAATGATAAATTTCAATGGTTCTAGACGAACATTAAAAAATTAAACAAAAAGTAGTTAACAACTGTACTTACTGAGGGTATAACTGCATTGGTCCAGAATATTGCAATTGTGTTAATAATTAATCATGAATGATGATTGATCATGTTCCACTCAGTGTTGTGCCGCTTAGACTACCTACATGAAGTAATTAATCAATGGTCTAACCAAAAAATGGCGTAGATAATGTAAACAAAGTTAACAATGTAGATAACACTGTTCAACACAATTTGTGTTTCCTTTGTATTTTTTGTGGTATTGGGTATTTCTATGGCCCTGACTATGAAAAAAATACTGGGAGATTGCTACAGCTTTACTTTTTGAAATATACAGTTCTATTATTTTGACAAAAACATACAAAAAATTAATACATATGTTAACAAAATTTCTATCGAACACTATCAAATGATCTTTTATAAGATTTCCTTAAATGAATGACTCTAGGTAGATCTCGTTGCAAACTCCAGCAGTAGTCTGCCATCATATATGAGTCCCACCTTCCCTGATAACGCTCTTCCATTGTCCGAAGATCCTGATGAAATCTTTCACCCTGCTTCTCACTAAAATCAGCCAGTTTATGTGGAAATCGGTCTAAATTCGAGTGCAGGAAGTGGATTTTTATGCTCATGTTGCACCCTAGCTCTTGCTTAGCTTAATCTGTGGCCCATCAAAAAGACCAGCTTTCAATTTTTTCTGTCCTTAATACTGGAAACTTGCGTGAAAGAAAATTGAAACATTCGCCACTTTTGTCAAGCGCCTTCACAAACTGTTTCATTATGCCGAGTTTAATATGAAGTGGTGGAAGTATGATGCGGTCTCGGCTAACTAAAGGCACGTTTATAACATTTTTTGTACCAACTTTCAGCTCTTCCCGCACTGGCCAAACTTTTTGTGACCAATGGTGTTGTTTGTCACGACTGTCCCAGAGACACATGAAACAAGGGAACTTTGTGTACCCCCCTTGTTGACCTAAAAGAAAGTTAACCATTTTCAAATCAACACAAATGACCCAGTTGTGGTCTTGATACTTAATTTTTTCCATAACCTTAGAAATATTTGCGTATTCTTCTTTTAAAGTTATCGAATGTGCAATAGGTATGGATCCGTACTTGTTACCGTTATGAAGCAAAACACACTTTAAACTTCTTTTGCTGCTGTCTATGAAAAGACGCCAATCACTAGGTTGGTACTTTTTTAAACCCATCTGTTGCAAAATACCACCAACATCGTTACAAAAAACTAAATCCTCCTCTTGAGGAAAATACGGTAACAGGTTTTTTTCTCGGGTACGATAAAATGTGATGTTGGTTTCCGGAGTAAGCAAGTTTTTTTCTTTTAAACGAGATGCTAAAATTTCAGAAGCTTCTTTCGGTAAGTTCAGATCTCTTATTAAGTCATTTAGTTCTTACTGATTAAATGGTTGATGTTCTGAAATGCTCAATTTGTAGTCTGGATCAGAGTCTTCACTTGATGTATTTCGTTCGGGTTCACAGAGATTTGGATCATCAGAAGATTTAGATGTGCTGGGTTGTACCTCTCATGAATTTAATTGAGGTCGTTGAGCAGAAGATAAGTTAGGATATGACCATTTATTTCGATTTCCAGGGTTAATACCGTTTATTTTCACAACGCAGAAGTAGCAGTCGTCATGGTTTCGAGGTTCTCGCCAAATCATGGGTGTTACGAACATTATTGCATCTCTTTTTCCACCGGACCATAACCGTAGACATACCACACATTTCTGGCATACAATATGAGGAACTCATGGCTTGTCCTGATTACACAATTTTATTTTAAAGTATTGATGATACGCAGTTTTCACAAAGTCCGATATAGGTTTTCGATATTTTTCAAATAAACTACCTTGATCTTCAAGTTCCCGGAATAACCACCGTGTGGCGCTCCCATCGTTCCGATTTGAGTTCTGTTTTTTTGTTAAGTTGGTACATCTGTTGTTGATATTCCCTCTAAATCTTAGCGTCATAGCTTGACATTTGCAAAAGTTACGTAGTCAAGAGTACATCTGCTGTGTGTGTGTTGGCGATTTTTCCATTATTTCCTCTCGGCTGCTGAAACGCGTTCCCCGTAATGGTTTTTGAACTCGATTGAACAGAAAGAAGTCACAGGGAGCCAAATCAGGTGAATTCGGTGGCTGTTGGATGGTATTTGTTGCATTTTTCGTCAAAAAATTACGAATAATGATGGCACTGTGCGACGGTGCGTTATCATGGTGCAAAATCCACGAGTTTTCTGCCCACAATTCTGGTCTCTTTCGGCGAATTGCTTCACGCAAACGTCTCATAACGCCCAAATAATACTCTTTGTTTACGGTCTGGCCTTCTGACAAAAATTCATAATGCACTACACCGTTGTAATCCATGAAAACCGTGAGCATTGCCTTCTTTTTTGACTGAAAATGACGTGTTTTTTTTTTGGTGAACGCCATTCACTTGCCTGATGTCTGAATTGCGTGTCGTACTCATAAACCCACGTCTCGTCGCCAGTAATGATCCTTTTGATGAATGTGGGATCGGGTTCAGCCTCGCAAATCATGTCTAAAATTGTAAATAATCGCCGACACACACAGAGATAGATGTACTCTTGACTACGTAACTTTTGCAAATGTCAAGCTATGCCGCTAAGATTTAGAGGGAATATCAACAACAGATGTACCAACTTAACAAAAAAATAGAACTCAAATCGAAACGATGGGAGCGCCACACGGTGGTTAATCCGGGAACTTGTTGATCAAGGTAGTATATTCACCACAAATATAGCAAAAACAATCTGGATTAAGCACACAACATCCTCTTGACGAAGCCATATTTAAAACAACAAGCAAATATATTTTAGTGTCCAATAAAAAACGAAAATCTAAGTAAAAATAGTAAATGAGGGTAGTTAGCTATAACTCAAAAACAAAAGCTGTTAGAGAAAAATTGTTGCCGTATTTAAAAAATGCGCGACAATTTGACATGAAACAAAAAAAAAATCACAGGAAACAAACAATTGTTTTTTTTTTTGTTGACCAGTGTAATCGATCGTCATCGATCGTTTCCAGCAGCAGAAAATTTGTAATGCCCTTGAAATGGAAGATAACAGTACAACAGTGAGCAGAACACTGACACTCGATCGAACTTGACAAGCTCTTTTCGGTCTTGCCTCTAGAGCACACCAATCCACGTATAACTTTTCGACAGCCAACAATAAATTTGAAAGTATTTTAGTTAGATACCGAAATGTTTCAAACCCAGCAGTCACAAGAAACCATCGCAAATTTTTCGATTTTAGCGATATTTTATTCATTGTGGCTTATATAGCTTTAGTTCAGGATTCGTTAGCAACAAAATAAGAGGAACGTTTGCTTTGGTTTTAGTTAAAAAAAAGGACAGCGAATGGGGGTGGTCACTAGGGTGACCTGGCTAGAAGCGTCGACTTAAAAAAAATGGAGTTTTTAAGTCTCGAAATTTGTTATGCATTTGATAGTGAAAAAAACAACAAGGAGTAGCATTATAAAATTGATTTGGTGGAGATGACCATCCACAATTCATTTATCATCCAATATTTTGGTTAAGTCAGATACCAAATTTCAATAGAATTGGGCATGGATTGAGTTTCTTAAAAAAAACATGGCCAAAATTCAACAAATATTCCGGTATCATTAGCAACACTTTAAAAATAAAATAAATCAAAAAATTAAATTTGCGAAAAAAAAATTTGTTTTTCAAATACATAACCAGCCCAGATCTTTTGAACAATTCCAGCACCAAATAGAACATGCACGTTTGTCAATGGATTTTAATGAAATTTTATATCCGAGTTATTAAGCCAAGTTGTATAGTTCCTCTTATAAAATAGAATTATTTACGCAGGGGCCTTATCGACTATATGATTACAATTTTGTGATTATCAGATGGCATGCGTTTCAGTGTGGTTTTGAACAATGCAATCAATTCATTGTATTGATGAAAAAAAAGTTTCCAGTTGTTCCATAATTACTCTTTTCACCGAACTGTTGTGTTAAACTTACAAATTAGCAGAGAAGATTCGCAAGGTAATATCAGTTGTCCCTGTTGCTCCTCTGATCATTACTTATTTAATTGTAATAAGTTTATAAAAATGATTCCGAAAGACCGCCGAACATTTGTTGCTGAAAAGAAATTGTGTTTTGTCTGCATGAAGTCTTGTCACAGCGCTTATCAATGTCGTTCAAGGCATCGATGTGGTCATTGTAAGCGGAAACAAAATACATTATTACGCTCAAATGAGAGTGCAACTATAAATGAGGGAGAGACCAACTTAGATGCCAAAAATGAAGAATTTCAAAATTTTAATACGAAGCTAGGTGAAGAAACCAATACTATCCGTGAAGAGAGAGCAAGCGGGAGAATTATGCTACCTATAACTTTGGTGTATCTAAAAGATGGATTTGGAAAACTTTATAAATGCAAGGCACTGTTGGATACCGGATCAGAAGCGTCGTTCATTGATGAAATGGTAGTGAGAAAACTTAATCTCAGCCGGAGGGCTGCTCGTGTGGTAGTAAGTGGACTCGCAACAGCTAATATTGTGACGAAAGGTATTACGACTCTCAAGCTATTCTCTAGAGACGGAAACGTTATCTCAACAATTACCAATTAATCTTCAACCAATAGGTGCTGATCCTGATGAACTCAATAAGGTCACAAAATTAAATCTGGCGGACCCAACGTTTACTGTTAACACAAAAATCGATAGTTTGTTAGGAGCAGATAGCTGTATTTCTCAAAATTTTGCAAGACGGGCGCATACAATTTCCTAATTTTAAAGCACAAAACACATTATTTGGATACATCCTTGCTTTAAGCGGTAGACGATATGATGGGCTTCACAACTTGAATGCAAGTCTTTCAGAAAACGTGGATATAGTGCGCTCAAGAAATTTTGGGAACTAGAGGAAATTAATGGAGAAGCGAGAGTGAGCTAGAGATCGAGCGCCATTTCTAGAACAATGTTACCAGAGATAGTGATGGACGATTTATAGTAAAATTACCTATGAAGAGACAGGACGCAGTGATGAGAGAGTCGGTGAATTGTGCAATTAAGCTTTTAATGACTATGGAGAGACGATTTTTGTCCAATCAAAACTTAAATACGGAGTATTGCAAATTTCTAAAGGAATACGAAAATTTAGGACATATGGAAATGGTAAAACCAGAAATTCCAAATTCATATGGATTTTATTTGCCACATCACGCCTTGATAAATAAGATCAGTTCAACAACCAAGGTACGTGTAGTCTTTGATGGGTCATGCCGTAATTCTAGTAGCATATCTGGGTGGGACCTACGATCCAACCAACACTATGGGAGATATTGCTGCGTTTCCGATTACACAGGTTGCAATAACCGCTGACATCGAAAACATGTATCGGCAGATTTTTGTAGCCAGGGACGATAGAAAGTACCAGCGAATTGTGTGGCGTGGGCATCAAAAAGAAAATATCGACCTTATGAGCTAACTACAGTCACTTACGAGACTGCGTCATCATCTTATTTAGCCACTAGATGTTTGAATCGGCTTGGGTATGATGTACGAGATACCGAACCAAAAATAGCAAAAATTATTACCAACGATTTTTATGTGGATGACCTTTTGACGGGAGCAGAAACTGTCCATGAACTATTAAATATTAAAACTAGAATAAACACTGTACTATTATCTGCTGGGCTTTCCTTGAGAAAATGGGTAGCCAATAGTGACATTGCACATGATCCAGGAGATGTATAAATCGATTCATCAGATCCAGATGTTATCAAAGTTTTAGGGATACAGTGGAATCCAGTTGCAGATAGTTTTAGTTTTAAAGTGGACATAGAACCAGGTCAAGAAGTAACAAAACGGAAATGCTATCTGAAATATCTCGCATTTTTGACCCACTGGGATGGTTAGCACCTTCAATCATAATCTCCAAAATTTTACTGCAAAAGCAGTTAATTTAGAAATGGCTAATATTTGGAATCAATTTCGAAATGAGATCATCGTGTTTGTGAATTTAAGAATTCCACGTTATGTACTCCATGCTGGATTAATAGAATTTCATGGTTTTGCGGACGCCAGTGAACAAGCTTATTCAGCAGTTATTTATTGTAAATCAACTTATCTTGATGTTACCCAGGTAAACTTAATAACGTGCAAAACAAAGGTAGCGCCAATCAAGCAAGTATCTCTTCCCAGATTGGAATTGTGCGCAGCGCAATTAAAAATTCATATCAAAAGTGTCAAAATCCATGGGTTACACTAATTATGAATTATTTACTTGGACAGATTCGACAATAGTTTTAGCATGGTTAAGCAGTCATCCAAGTAAATGGAAAACATTCGTCGGCAACAGGACGTCGGAGATTTTATCGTTAGTACCTCGTGACAGATGGAACCATGTCAAATCAGGTGAAAATCCTGCAGATTTGGCCACCAGAGGCATCTCACCGTCGAGATTACTCGATGAATATCTATGGTGGAAGGAACCGAAGTGGCTACACTTGCTGAAATCAGATTGGCCATCACAAATAAAACCAACAACTATACTATACTGAAGAAGTTAGAACTAAAACCACACAACTATTTCAAATTGGTTTGACAACGGAGGATTCTGTAAATGCAGCAACATTTACAACTATTTGATAAATAACTTTTCAAGCTACACGAAGATAACGAGAATCCTAGGATACGTGAATAGATTTATACATAATATATCAAAAAAAAGAAAGGTCACGGCAGTTATGTTTAAAATGGGACCAAGAACGCAACTTCGATGACTGTAACTAGCCGCAGCAAGCTGAAAAAACTATGCCCATTTGTTGATGATGACGGCTTAATAAGATTAGGAGGTCGTCTAACTAATTCAGAGTGTGCTTATAACGCAAAGCACCCTTATATTTTGTCAAAAACTTCTCCACTTTGGAAACTATTAATCATTAAAAAGATAGCCGTAACTCCAACAAGAAGCTACTGACTCAATGCGTCGTTTGTGTGAGGTATAAGGCAGCATATCATAACAATCAAAAAATGGGAGATCTACCAAGTGAGCGTATATGTGCATCTAGACCATTTTCAAATGTTGGAATTGACTATGCTGGTCCGATCATGATGGCAACAAAGAGGGGGAGAGGCGCAAAATTAATTAAAAGCTACATATCCATTTTCGTCTGTTTTTCCACAAAGGCGTTACATTTAGAGTTAGTGGGAGACTGTACATCAGAAGCTTTTATTGCAGCTCTCAGACGGTTCATCGCAAGAAGAGGAATTCCCAAGAACATCTATAGTGATAACGGCACAAATTTTGTTGGAGCTGAAAATAAATTGAAGAATTCAGCAGACAAAGCAGTAGTAAAATTGGATGAAATTGGCAAACTGGTGACGAATTCCGAGTTTCTAAGAGACGTAGCAGAGTTCTTATCGCAAAACGGTACAACTTGGCATTTTAATCGTCCAGTTACTCCTCATTTCGGTGGATTGTGGGAAGCAGCCGTGAAATCTGTAGAGAAACACCTAATTAGAGAAGTCGGTAAAACACATCTCACAATGGAAGAGTTATCTACGCTGCTTTGTCAAATAGAAGCTATTTTAAATTCACGTCCTCTGTGTTCAATGTCAGCTGATGATTCATCATATGTTGCCCTCAAGCCAGCACATTTCTCGGTTGAGATAGCATGAAGATATCACGTTTAATACCTAAATAATCTATAACAACGAAACAAGGCGCAGCAAAACAGCGACAATTTTAAAATTAGCGAGCTTGTTCTATTGAAAGATGGCAACCTATACCCTCTTGTCATTGGGCGATGGGAAAAGTTTCCGCAGTATATCCAGGAGGTAATGGTCTTGTCCGGATAGTGACCATCAAAACACAAAAGAACACATTTAAACGACATATAAGTAAGCTAGTGAAACTTCCAGTATATTAAGGAAACCTTAATGGTGCACTCAAAAAAATATGCGGTGTCAGTTTTTTTTATCAGAGGAAACATTTTATTTGTATCAAATCAGGTATTGTTTCATAAAATTAACTCCGCACCAACGGATAAATATTTAAAATGTCATTTTGGATAATTTATCTTCGAAATTATATAATGTTAACCACATTTGGTGTTAAGCAAATCTTTACCGTTTCTCACAGAAAATATTACTTTTTTTTTATTAGAAAGGGAAATCACAGTTAAAACAAAAATCATTTTGGATGCAATAAAATTCCCTTTTCGGTGTTATTTTCTAAACGTGAATATTCCTGTTAAATTTTGCATTAAAAATTAGTTTTTTTGTTTCAAAAATCATCAGTTTGGGTTTTGGTATCATGGAAGACACATCAACGTGTATTAAAATAAAATAAATCTCTAGTGTTCTAAATAATTAGTGATAGTGGTAAACCGCAATTTAGTTGTGAATTTTCAATAAAGTTTAATTAATAAGTGAATCATTTTATAAATTGCGTGATTATTAGTGAAAATCATAAGATGGAAGGAAAAAGAGTGTTTTCTATAGTGTACAACGCAACAAAAAAATTTATTATTGTAAACTCCACAACACTTTTGGATATTTTAGAAGAAGGTAAAATTAAATTATAAAGTACGTTCCACCTCGGATGCGCTTCCAAATTTTTAACATCCACTAATAATTTTGCATTGAAAAATAAAAATAAATGCAAAAGAAGTGGTCTAAAAGAAAACAGAATACTTTTCAAACACATTTCAAAGCAACATGAGACCCAATAATTTATTTAGAATTATTGATTAGTTCCTCCGATGTGGAAACTACCTAAGATAATTATTTTATTAATAACACAGTAATATAACAATTAATTTATTGTAGTTAGTGTATTTTTTGTTGGAAAATTAACCAATGGTTTTTGTTATGGTGTTTGAATTTTTGTTCAAAATGTGCATGTGATATCACTGTGTTTACCGAATTGTAATAAATAAAACTGTAACTAATTCATTATCTTTGATATAAAGAATAATTGAGCTATCGATTTTTTGTGGAAAAATCCTTGAACGAAATTTGAAAATAAAATAGGTGCAATATTTTTTTTTTCTTAGAAGTTATAAGGAAATCACAAATCTAAATACGTAATTTTTTATATTTAGATTAAATTTATTTTTGAATGCACATAACAGTTGTACAAACTGCTTAATAAATTATGTCAATTGCAGTATAATAAACTAAACGTTTATGTTCATTTTGTTCGGCATTTCAATGCTTTTTCCAATATTAATTTTACAGAGCCTATTTTTTATATTTCAGCTTCATTAAAGTTTAATATCACTTCAAATAATTTTGATTTATGCCTGTTCACTGAAGATAATGTTGAACTGAATCAGGAAGTTTTTAATATAATTATCAGCGATATGAAATTAACTTACGAGAAATCATTTTTTTTAAAAACTTTTCAAAATTACGGTAAAATAACAACCATGTTTCTTTTGTATTGTTCGAATCATATTAATAAAATTATTACATACATTAGAATCTCATAAAGATAGTTCAAGTCAAACAGAAAACATAGCGTACACGGATGCAAATACGCAAACGGAATATGAAGCTGCAACACCGGTTTTTCGTCAAAATGCTTTTATTGGTTCATTGCCAAAAAAAATTAAATTAGAAAAATATGTTTTAAAAGAGGTAATGATGAAATTGAGCATGTATGATGGAATTAGGGTAAAAATAAAAAAAAATACCCTCGTTTTTAAATAAGGTAAATGTCCCAATTGCGGGTCGCTAATTAAAACTTAAGGGTTTGACGGTTTCAATAATAAATGTAGTGGTGAAATATAAATAATTTTTTTCAGTTTTTTCGGGTATGAGTAATTGCTTTACAATTTATTTCATAAAACAAAGTAATTTTCACTTGTAGGGTTAAATTTTTTAACAAAAATGTGAAATACTGCTACGGTACCTAAAGTTATCTCGTTTTGTACCATACCGCGTTTTGTACCGCATCGCATTTTGAAATATCGGGTTTCAAATGGGACCCATTGGTATATAATAGAAAACAGTTAGTTTATTTTACTACTATGTACAATTACAGGAACTGGAAACATATTTAACTAATCATCCAGAGGCTAAAATACTTGTTGATAAATATAACTCCACAGAAGTCCTACCAAAAAATCTTCGAATTAAAATAGTAAATATTATTGTTAGTCACCTGATTGAAGTTCACGGTACGTATCCGAGTTCGCAAAACAAAACATTGTGGGCGCAAGCCACTGCGCTAATATTTCCTAAATTATGCGAGAACCATGATCCGGAAAAATTTGTAAGTGGTAACTTTTACGTTGATAAAATATTTAGCTTCATGATGTTTTTCCACATTAAAGGAAATATTTTATAACCCTGGGGATAGAACTGGATTTTTTGCTTTTCGTTTACGAACGGTCAATAGATCTTTAGGAAATTCACCGCGTAATTCAGGAGTGAAAATTCAAATTGATCAAAATGAATCAGAAGAGGAAGAAGAACTGGTTGACTATTCAGATGACATCCAATGGCTTCAACAGGCTTGCCCAAAAAGTAGTACATCAGAAACTTTTGCAAGAATGCGTCGAACTATTAAATGTCGACCAACGATTTTCACATTCGAAAATTTTCCGAGGTTCTTGGATACACCGGGGCTGGTATTTCATTTTATTAATTGTTACAACAACATTTACTTATGCATATGCATATTGTTTTTTTTAATTTTAAAATATTTTTTTTTTTATTCAACCCCCAGTAATATTATATAACTAGATTAGAAATATATTCTACTTAGATTAGAAAATGAATATACTTACATTACTTGTTATTATAATTATTTACAATTTTCATTCCAGATTGATCAAGACTTTCAGATTGCGTATAGAGAAGATGTTTTTTTAAAAGAAAATTGGACTCAAATAAAAAAAAAAATTTTAGAAATTGGAATCCATCGTAAAATTAAAATATATGATGAGTGCACTCAAGAATATGAAAGTAAAACAACTTTAAGAATAATAGCAACCTAAAGTACTTAATTTTTTGTTATACAATATTTTCAGAGTTTGACGATGATCTCAACGCACTAATGATCCTCAAAAATATTTGCCGAACATATAGAAAAAAAAAATCAACCAAAAACGTCAACGTTCCAGCCATATAATTTTTATGTTTTCGAAAAGGTAACTAAACCAAACTAGTGTAGGGTTTTTATTAAATTAAACCTGACGTTTTTTGTTTACATGTTTTGGCCCTCCTATAAAGAAAAATATTTTTCGTACAAACCTACGATTATTTGATTTATTTCGTTTAAATACTACCAAACATTTCCAGTTTTTTCATTCACCATAGAATAAAAATAATGTTTGATATATGAGTGAAAATATTTTCGAACTTGTACTGCTTTCTTATTAAAAGTCTTACTTTGTAACTAAAAGAACAATTATTAGTTTGAAATTAATTAAACTAAGTAGCTTTGGGAGTATCTATTGAATTCCCATAAATAAATAAAATCAATTGCGCCAAACATAACTTTTATCTTAGGACACAATGTAACATTTATAAACAGAAAAAGTTTTTTTTTTTCATATGACTTAAATAAGGAGCGTCAGGGTTGGTTGTTGAAAAATACATTTGCACAACTAACATTTTATTCCTGTGATTTTTAATAATCCATTTTATGTTTTTTCAGACCGGAACTATCCGAGAAAATAAAATAACTCAGCCTCATCTTATATTAAGGGGACCATCGAAATCAACGATTTGCTCATACTCAATAAATATAGACAATAAGGAGATACCTCTTTTATCGGAGATTACCAGCATCGACGCTTTTGATACTTTATTTAAAGCTTATTTTGTGTTCAACTGCCAATATCCTTCAGATTATGGATCATTTTATTTATTTGTTCAAGAAACTTTTTTCAAAATGAACAGATCTCAACTCACGCCAAGGTTAAAAGAATTAAGAAATATGTTGGGATGTTAGATTTAATGGCTAACTTTTATTGAAAATATAATGTTTAATCTTACAATTGAATAACGAATTAAAAGTGATTGAATATGTAAGTATGTATTATGTACCTTTAATCAAGTAAATTTATGTACCTTTAATCAAGAGTAAACTTGTACAGTGTTTCGTTTATTCAATTACGATTTTCTCCATTCACAACGATAATTAAGCAACATAATCAGAAACGAAATAGAATCGTATTTTACTTGAGCAATGGAAAATGTAATTCAATAAGCGAAAAGCGTACAAACTTATTTTGATAAAAGAGAAAATATTTTGATAAAACTATATAAATATTTAAATATCCTATCAGTTTTTAATAAATTACATTTGCTTCCAGATCGAAACTTTGATAAATTGCGATACACCAACCTGATTGAATTTTAAGCGGCCATCGTAATCAATAACTTCTTACTTGAGTAAGGTAATTCTTTGGATCTTACCAACGTCGAAGTAATATAATTTTTAAAAAAATGTAATGAATTAAAAAATTTTATGTTGAAGTACTAATTTCTTCTAAACGTTTTAGAATAAAAAAACGTATATTTTCATTAGAACATTTTTAGCATAGTTTATTTTGCATACATTAATATAAAATATACATATTGTATTAATATCTTTCTTAATTAAAATTGCAAAATGTTTATATGCAAGATAATAAATTGTACTAAGTCTTTCATTGATTTGAAGATGTACATAAAACATTTAAGATTGTTTCATAGTTTAACAAATCCAAGGCAAAGTAAATTATTTTGTGGATACAAAAATTGTTATGCTCAATATCAGAGTTTTTGCGGCTTAATGAAACATTCCATTAGCAAACATGTACCACAAAATCAAATTACGAATACAAATATAACCTAACAAATATGTAGTAATGTTGATGACACCGGTTTAAATAACAGAATTGTGGAAACAGTTGATCACGTCAATAACCTTGTTGAAAATGATAGCAATAATGTAGATATTAGTAACGTAGCAGACGTCAATATAATTGAAGTACGAGATGAGTTCATTAGAGATTTTATGAGACTAGACTTAAATTACAGCCAGCAGAACTCTATTTTAAGACTAGTTTCTAATTTTACAAATGCAATAGAAACAAATATCCGAAAAAAAATTTTAAATTTTGATAATACTAAAGATATAAATATTTTAATACAACCAGAGTGGCAAATCATGAATAGTCCCTTTCAAAATGAAATTTCTACTTATAAGCGACGGAAACAAATCTTCAATCAAGTGCCAGCTCCAAGAGAAATTGCTGTTAGCGTTAGAAATGATAGGGTATGGAATAAAACAAAATTAATTTACGATTGCCGGCGTATTGTGACAAATAGTTTTTCATACGTATCTATTATTGAAACATTATCCTATCTATCTCAAAATAAACATTTTATGAAAAATATTTTAAAAAATTCAAATGCATCAAATAACTTATTTCACTATACACAAAGTAAACATTTTAAAAATAATAAGTTGTTTTCTTCAGAACACCCTTGTTTTCATTTACAACTATATTTTGATGAATTTGAAGTGGTAAACCCCCTAGGATCTAAAACAGGAGTCCATAAAATTATGGCATTTTATTTTACAGTTTTAAATTTAGGAGATCACATTAATACACACCTACAAAATATTCATTTGATTGCACTATGTCATTACGCAGACATCAAACAGCTTGGTTATAAGCCATTTTTAGAACCAATAGTTGCAGATCTTAAGAAATTGGAAACTGATGGTATTGATATTATTTATAATGATATACTATACAATGTAAAAGGATCCATTTATCCTCTAAGTCATGATAATTTATCTGCAAACTCCTTGTATGGTTTAAATGAATCATTTAAATCGAATTACTTTTGTCGATTCTGTCGAATGCATTCAAAAGACATTCAAAGTATTTTAAAAGAAATTGTCGATTTAATTAGAAAGCAAGAAGATTATAACCTTTACGTTGACCATAAAGAATTTGGTATACAATCATTATGTTTGCTGAACGAACTAAAATATTTTAACACATTTGAATCTCTTAGTGTTGATATCCTGCACGATATTCTAGAGGGTATTGGTCAATATGAAATTAATTTTTTTTTTGTTGTATATTACTAAAGAGCGAAAATTAATTTCCATTGAGGATTTAAATAATATTATTAAAAATTTTAATTTTGGATATCTAAATAGCTCAAATATTCCTTCCTTAATAAGTTTAGACAGTAAAACTAACAATTTACGACAAAGAGCTTTGCAGTTCTGGTGTCTGCTGAGGTATTTTCCGTTTTTAATTCACCATTTAATTGATAATGGCGATACTGATTTTTTTTCAAAATTTAACGTTATAATATTGCTTATTCAAATAACAAAAATAGTTTTTTCACCCGTCCTAAACGAACACTTAGTAGACAAGTTAACGATACTTATCGAAGAACATCATTCGCAATTTTTAAAAATTTTTCCTGGAAAAAGTTTTATTCCAAAAGAACATTTATTGGTACATTATTCCCGAATCATTCGTACTATGGGTGTTTTAACTACATTATGGACAATGCGCTTTGAAGGCAAACATGAAAAGCTAAAAAGAATTGCTCATGCAACACGAAATTTTAAAAATATATGTTTACTCTTAGCTACAAAACATCAAGAAATGAATTATATCGATTATGAAACGTCAACACTTGATATTGATCTGGAATTTAAAATTGACAAGAAAACACAATTTCTCGATTTAAATATAGATACAGAAAATTTAGCAACAGATATAAATTTTTCGAAATTTGACAAAATTAATATTATTAATGATGTAAAATATGGGTTTTTATATAAAAAAAAATTTATTATATGTACTAATAAAACGGATATAGTAAACCACCCAAATTTTGGGTTAATTGATCACATAGTTGAAATTAATAGTAAGATTTATTTTTTTTATCGTAAATTAATAACAAAAAGTTTTAATATTAACTTAAATGGGTATGAAGTTGAAATTACCAATGAAAAAAATAATGTTATAGAAATAAATGAATTAAAATACAAAGACTCATATGAATTTTGTTACCACGACAAAAATAATAATCCTTTTATTATTCCAAAATTTGAATTATTTTAAAATGTAAATATTTTTAATATTAGGTAAGAAGTTTTTATTAAAAAATATATTTTTTATGTAACTATATATTTATTTACAATAAAAACATTGTTGAATTTATTTATACATTTTTTATTACATACCTATGCTATAATTTTTAGTGATATAATATTAATTAAGATAAAAATATGGTACACCAAATTGAAGTAATGTGCTTACACCAGAGGAATTTTAAAATTTGTTTTAATCCAGAATCCGAACGGATAACATTTTGGAATATCCTATCGGTGAGATCGTATGGAACACCGAATCGGTGTCGTGGTGACCTTTTTTTTTTTTTGTGTGTGGGAGTATGTTGAATTCATCTAATTCCTAAAATTAAAATAAATTAGATATTATTTCCTAAAAGAGAAATTGTAATTAACTTAAATTTTTATACTTAGCTTTGTTTTTGTATCGATGACAGTTCATTGACATTATTGAAATTAATTTGTGTGATTTTACTGTATTCAGTTTAATATAGTATTACCTTAATTAAGTAAATTTTATTCAAACCAATTGAGTTACTACATTTGTACATACATACAATATATAAGAGATGGAGCTGAGTAAGAGAAAGAGGCATTTAATACAACGGACATTTGTAGTTTTTGGACTTTTGCTCCGTCATTCCATTTTTTGCGAAGCTATTGGACACACCATCAACTTATAAAGGGTAAAACTTAAAAATATTTTTTGTAACTCAATTTTGTGAATCGGAATAAATCCAATTTTGTGAAATTAAAAACAAAAACATTATAACTTTGAGAATTAAACAAAATATTTGAGTTTTTATTAATTAAAATAAATAAATATATTAAGTGAGCTTATACTTATTGCTTTATAAGAATAATTTTTTACATACATTTTGGCCACAAGACTGTTCCGGTTGACGTCCATTAGATTTTGTTAATTGAAGCAATGTCAATCACTGGATTTTTCTCCAATAGTGAAATAGATGACAAGCGACCATAGCATGGTATATATAAATGACCGTAAAAAAAACAGAATTATTTCGCATTTTACAAATGGGCGACCTAATATGATATATAAGCATCCAATTTCTAATCAAATTTCCGCAGGCATCATGCCCAATAAAAAGCTAACAATTCATCTGTTGTTGTATGTTCAACTTTTTGTAAAAGAAAAACCCAACCAAACCCAATTTATACAATGATAAATTATTATTAACGTTTTTTTGTTTTATTTCATTTTATGTGTTTGCGGTGTAAATTAAAAGATCCGCGGAACTAGAATTTTTTTGTTGGTTTGTTGGTTGTGTGCATATATAGAATTGAAATCGTAAAAAGATCAAAAACACTCCAATCCATAAAAATAAATGTTAGAAGAACCGAAAATCTCAAACCATAATTTTTCGGGCGATCTCTCTATGTACATAATGAAGAACGTTGATTAATTACACTTTGAAATGTCGATTTTTATAGGTGGTTCTGTTAACTTATTTGTTTCGTGTATACAGTACCAAGATAAATAGTTTTCGACTAAAACTAAAACTAAATAAAAGTAAGTAGATCATTTACATTAGGTTAATCGTTATTGTATTGTTATATTCGGTCTATACCAAACGCTTATATTAATGATACAGTTGTTTTTTCTCGTGTACCTTAAGTGTGCTTGGCTTGATCTTTAAGGCTAAATAGAAAAAAAAATTCTTAAAATTACAAAAAAACATTTATTTAGTTTTGGAAACGAAAGAGGTTGGCAATTTATGTATTTTTCAACAGAGAACAACAACAACATTTGAATGAATGAACACATATTTGACGTGTGGAACATTAACCGAAAAGTCAAAGTGTTACTTGATTTTGTTCTTTTGTTTTGTTTGGCGCCTTAAATCTAAATTATATTTTGGTACATTGTGATTGTGTAGATCATGTAAAATGTAACCCTTACAGTTATAAGGTTAACAAAATTTATTTACTTATTTAAAAAAAAAGTTTTACCGCATCTGATATTTATTTGGCCAAGTGATGAATTAAAGCCAATTTAATGTTTAAAGAAATAAAAGTAATATTTCTTAAGATAATTAACTAATTATTAGACTAACTTTATGGTTTAGATTTTTTTCGGCATCTGTTGAACTGTACTTAATAGAGTACTTAACTGAATGTAATAATTTTTTGCTTACAATTATGATCTAACCGAAACCCGGCCCCACAGGAAATTATATCAATTTACTTGATTTATGGCTTCTTACGTGTATTGGCAATAAAATGGATAATCTTATATCTTAATGTGAAATTCTATTTGGCAGAATTGTGTGCGATCATTATAAGAGTAGAAGAAGATCACAAGAAACTTACCCGCACACTTAGGTCTATATATATAGTTAATTTTATACAACATAACATGGTTTGCCCGACTCAATGATAGCTTCACATTTGTATTGCAAAATTATTATTATTTTCTGCGAAAACTAAGGTCAGTCCTATTAAAAGGATTCCTCTTCCAATATTGGAATTATGTGCTGCATTACTGGCTGCTAAGTTATTAACAAAGGTGTCAGACTGGATGAAGCATGGACCGATTTTGCCATTGTGCTAGCTTGCCTAAGTATTACCCAAGCATATGGAAGCAGATACGTTGATAATAGGACCGTAGAAATTCTAAATCTTTATCCTCGAGAAATTTGTGTGTAACCTAAAGACCCGGTTGCTATCTCCAATTTAATTTCCCTTTGTCGCAGTGATGAGAAGCAATACCAAGGTCCCTTTTTTTTAGTATACATTTTTTTATTTTATTTTTTTTATGTATACCCGATGACGGTCAATGTAACAGAGAGATATAAATTTTATTTTTTACAAGATAATTACAGTTAGTTTTCGTATTTAAATCTAGGTGGCTATTATTATAAAATTAACAGAAAAATATATACTTTACTCTATAGATGTCTCTTTTTTTTATGTTTTAAAGAACTGTAATACAAATTAAATTATAACACTTTGAATAAACGTCAAAGTTTTAAGTAAACAAATGAATAAGTTTTATTTGTTTACTTTCCCAATTATTTAATCAGGTATTGAATATAGTTAATAAAATATATAATTATGGACATTTGGATACCTCAAAAATAAGTATTTTGATATAACATTACATAGCATATGGTGATAAATTTAATACAAAATTTAATTTATTTTCAGGTTAGAATTCCTATGGGAAACTATCAACATGTTACTGGAGTTGAAAATTGAATAAAATGGTAAGTTACAATTATATAATATAAATTTTGCGTTAAAAATACTGATTCTAATTTTTACAGGCAAACAACAAAAATCATATCAGCCACTATTGGAATTACAAATAAGATATGATAATTACTTGATAAAATGATTCTTTTCGTTTTCTTATTTTTATTTCCAGATCGTCGTGAACAATTTGGGCGCATGTTAAATTACAAGAAAGCCCTGCGGACGTGGCTAGTGGTGGGATAAGCCCATCTAAGTTGTGCATACTCCACAGTTGGTGGCACAGATCTCCATGGCTGAAGGCAAAAAATGACTACCATAACCATAAAGACATCCGTACAACATCTCAAGAAACTTCTATAAGGTCTCGTCATTTTCGAGATTACTGCGTGTAGTGGTATATGTTAAAAGATGGCTTCAAAAACACAAAAGCAAATACGAAGCTCCCAAAATATCGAGCGGTATCACTACACAAGAACTGACGACTGCAGAACAGATTTGCGTTAAGTGGGTAACAAGCAAACGAATTAAGCGATGACATCAGAACTGTAACCCAGTCAAAAACAATGTCGCGTAGCAGTTTTCTAAAGACACTTTAACCATTTTTAGATGAAAATGCAATTTTAAGAGTAGGTGGCAGGCTGAAGAACGCACACATACCATATTCTCTAAGGTATCCCATTATATTGCCGAAGAACCATCCTTTGAGGAAAATGATAGTGTTATTTATTCACAAGAAATATGTCCATGCTGCTGCTTCATTACCATTTTCTCTTTGCAGACAATGATTTTGGATCATAAAAGGTCGCAGTTTAGTCAATCTGTTCGTCCGGGAATGTGTGACGTGTACAAGGTTTACCGGTCAAACAGCCCAGCAGATAATGGGACAGTTACCAGCCTGCGTTTTCACGGGGGCGATTCCACATGCAACTAAGCGTATGTCGCATTATTTATTTTTCTCACACAACCAAGGCGATACATTTAGAGATGCTGTCCAATTACACTTCGGATGCTTTTATTGCGGCCATACGTCGATTCCTCTCAAGAAGGGGTGTTCCTTCAAAAATGTATAGCAACAACTGTACAAATTTTATTGGAGCAGACAGAAACATAAGAGAGAGAGAACAATTTTAGCGCATAGGTATTTAAATAGAATTCAAGAAGTAACAAAATCAAAGGAATTCTATCATGAAATTGGCAGCTATTTGGCAGACAATTCCATTGAATGGCACTACATTCCTCCTTTGACACCGCACTTTGGAGGCATCTGGGAGTCAGCTGTAAAGATCATTAAAAAACATTTAAGTAAAGCAACTAAGCAAGTAACAATGCATTACCAAAACTTTGGGCAGCAATTCAACAACGTACCGTACCGTTCTGGAAAAAATTTCGACTTGAATATATAAATAATCTTCTACAACGACGAAAATGGCAAAAGACAAAGACAAATTTGAAGATTGGCGTTGTTGTATTACTAAAGGAGGATTTTTTACCTCCGTGTAAATTGGCATTAGGAAGGGTGATTGAAGTTTTTTCCGGGAATGATACACAAGTTCGGGTGGTGATGGTGAAAACAGCAAACAACATTTTCATGCGACCAATCGTAAAGATTGTACCAGTTCCTGTTCATCATAATTAAGTAGAAGAACTTCTTAAGGCCGGGAGTATGATCATAAAAATGGGCTAGAATTAACTCAGATATAATTATTTCAAAACTTACATTATATAATTTATATTTACATTTTTATTTGCGACAGCTGTCAATTATCAAAACAAGCTGAATTACAATTGTGAATTTATTATTACTATTATTGAAGGGACATGCGGGCGATCAGCCACTTCGCACTGCGACCTAATAAATCTATTGTGCTGGACCCTGCTTAATTATCCGTCTAGTCAATATTTAGGTTCTTAATGAACTTGATAATACTGCCAGCCGGTACGTGATACATACTATCTGGGCTTATTGCTATCCCTCGTAGATGTTTACTGCAGCATGTAGTTCCTCTAGAAAGACGGGAGCATTGGAACCCAAGGACTTCAAAAGAGCTGTCCCATCTTCCGTTTGATTATACTCTTACGAGTTGCTGGGAATTGCAAATCGCCTGTAGGTCACCCAGCTTTACTACAGGAAGGCAAAATAAAACTGGAGGGTGCCTGGTATCCAGAGTCCGCATACTTTGAACTGATTAACTTATCAGCAATTCAAAGATTTTCTCCTTTATGCTCTTACTTTAGCCTATGCCAAATGGCCAAAACTGTGCCAAATGGCCTTAGTTACCAGTGGTTGCCACGAGGAGGCAGCACGTTCACTTGCGAATTGTGAACATGTTACCCTTTACACAATTGTACCCATCACGCAGCTGCCTAATACAAGACCAGAACAGCTCACGTGATGCGCACCCTACTGGATGGTTACGGAGCTGGTAGATTACTCTATTCAACTTTGCTCTCCCCATTATTTTGAATGGCGAATAATTGGAAATAAAACCAAATTGATAATACTGAAAATATTTTTTAATAACATTTCATTTTGAAAATTGTAATTTGTGTGAGCGGAAATTCAGGCGGGTGAACAAATTTGGCGAACGGTCAGTTGCCAGTTTATTACAAACAAAAATTAGAAACATTAAACTAATTTTTTCCAATATTCAAAATAAATAAAATTTCATGAAAAACAAGTCACTGTTCGAAATGGCTGCCTCTGGCGCAGATGATGAAATCAAGTCTTGCAGTTCAACAATATGTAAAAAAACAAAATGCACGTGGATGCTTAAAGAGAAAGTCCAACGACAATTTGTACAACCGAGTTGCTACGGCTAAATAAGCCCCAGCTTCTATGATGGTTGGGCTGCTGAAACTGCAAGTGGTCGCTCTTCGCTTGGCGTTAGGTGAATCATCAAATATATCAACAAAAGGTGTAATATTACGCATTGATCGCTTGGCCACATAAATAAATTGGTGCCGGCTACTGTATTTAACTGATTCTTATAGAAATCGGTTGTCAGGCTATTAAGCGTTCAAATTTAAAATTACCGCAATAATAAAAAAGTTACTTGAATTCACTGATTTTCGATTACACTGAAATGGGGATCAAAACCCCGATGGGAGATATTTACTTTTTCACGTTTAGTAATTTGAAGGGAATTTTGAAGCCATGACCTCTTTGTCCGATCGAGTTATTTACAAACGTAACAATTATTATTATTATTATTATTAATGTTGTAATTTCACCCCTGTCCGCATTTCATTAATTGACCTGATAAAATATTTAAGAAAAATTTCAAATAACATCACTTATTTCCTTATTCATGTTCCTTTTATACTCAATTAAATAATTATTACTTACTGTAACAAGAATTAACATAAACATTAAACTATTTAAATATAAAATTTAACTTAAAACTAATCATCAATTTCCTACCAATCCAGAAATGAAAACATATGATTATAGATTCAATAATTTTATAAAATGTATATAAAATGATTTAAATGATAATGTTATAGCACCATAACACCTAGACTTATCTATAATTCAATTAGGTACTATAAGTATATCAAGTATCAACAAATAAAATTAATATAAAAATTCCCAGGCAACCCTGAAAATTAAATTTAATTAATACAACACCATAATACCAAATTTTATTATTTAAATGAATAAATATTATAATAGGATCTTCAGTATTCCCGGGTACACATCAAACAACCATTTACACATCCCCAAACCTATGGATAACATATGATTATTAGTTGGGACAGATTCAACCCGTTTACAGTCTCATGATTAGATGCTCGTTCCTCTGTAATCCAATGCCAGAACTCAGGATTCTTTGAATCTAAATCAGGACATCAACAATTATTATTATTATTAATGATTTAATTTTACTAATCTTGTTGACATAATTAAGATAAACAAAAATCAATAGCTACGAAATTTATTACTTATATACTTCATGAAACTTCAACTCCTTTTCTAGACCTATTACCCTGCAAAATCAAGCATGCAAAGTAAGTAAAATAATAAAACAATGAAAGAAACTGAAACAATAATTTCTTAAAATTTTATCTGTGTACCATATCAGTAAAATTAACTTTTATATGTAAAAACTGTAACCTAAACTTCAATAAATCCATAAAGTTAATTAATTAAGTTCACTACATTTAGCATCACGATTTGCCGTTACATAATTCCACGTTGTTCACATTCTTTTAATCAAAATTTGCCATGCATAAATAAATACGTCATTATGTGTTGCAAACCAAATCTCAACTCAACTCAAAATTAATATTTTCAAATTAGTATTTATTTATATAATTTAGTTAATTTTTGAACTTATAATATTAAAAAAATTAATTAAATATAATTCAATGTAGTTTATAATACCCTATAAGAAAATAAATCATATCTAAATATACTATTTTATATGACGGTTTCCGATACGACTCAAATTTACTCTTTTATACCAAGTATAAGAATCCTATTTGAGTCGAATCCACTAAAATTTTTGTTGCGTTTGCATTGCAACACTATGAATGTCTCATGAATACAAAAAACACCAAAAGAGAAACCGACGTCAAAATAAAATAGCTTAATCTTATATACTAAACCACCAACACATATTGAAGGTAAAAAATTGTTTTACCATCTATCAAGTGCGTAGCAGGAGACATATCATGTTTCATTATAATATAATAAACTATAATGTCCCCACACAAACAAAACCCCTACAGTGACAAAACAATCCTGCTCCATATATCAAGATAAAGGAAAATATTTGTGGGGACCATAACAAAACCAACAAAAATGTCTCTGCATTATTGTTTAAATATTAATTGATGCAGTTAAATAAACCATTTTAAATGAATTGTATAAGGCGGTTTCCAATTCGACTCAAACTTATTCGATTATACAAAGTAGAAGAATCCTATTTGAATCGAATACTCTAAGATTTAATTGTGCTTGTATAGTTCATATATATTCGATTTATTTATATATTATAGTTGTTTCATGAATACAAAAACACAAAGAGAGAAAAACAACACCAGCATACAAATAACATAATCTTATATACTAAACCACCAACACAAATTAAATGTAAATATTTTCTACCATCTTTCATGTGCGCAGCAGTAGATTATCATGTTTTTAAAATATAGATACCCTTATAGCGCACATACACACATACCTGATCTAAGTATCAAGAATACAGGAAAATATTTGTGACGACTATACCAAAACCAACAAAAAAAAAACTCATTTTTTTGTTGTTGTTCGTATATTACAAGATAAAAACCAACAATATATAGTACATTTCCTTGATAGAAGCTGTGTAAAGAGAAAATGAGACGGCAAACATATATTTGTGTCGATTGTACATAAAATAAAACACAAGAACACATACAAATGTGCGTAAAAATAAAATCTAATATGAAATTAACTACGACGTATATCCATTTAAGTAAAAATTCATTTTAATACTATCCAATTATTAGATTTTAGCAATTAAAATTGAAATTGAATTTCATGTACAATCTCACAAAAGTCAAAATCATGCACTTAAGCAAGAAATCTATTGATTTTTTGACATCAAACATTGAGCTAGCTCACGAATACCGAAATTTCATGGCGGAATACAAGAAGCTGAAACACATCAGAGAGATCACAAATCACGAAATTAACGGCGAAGACAGCATCACTACCAAGATTCGAGTTGTGTTCGATGGTTCTTGTCGAACCACAAGAGAGTTATCATTAAACGATACATCGTTAGCAGGACCAATGATTCAATCATCACAGTGGGACATTATACTGCATTTCAGAACCCACAAATTTGCGATAAGTGCTGATATTGCTAAAATGTATAGGCAGATTAAAGTTGATGAGGAAGACGCAAATTATCCGAGAATATTTTGGGGAAAGAATTCATCTTAGCCATTAAAAATATACATACTAATAATTGTAACTTATGGTACAGCATCGGTACTATTTTTGGCAACGCGATTTCTAACTGAATTGGCAATTGAAAACATGCAGAAATGTGTATCAAAAATGAATTTTATGTTGATGATTTGTTAAAGGGAGCAGCCTCTGTAGAAAAGTAAGGCGAATTAAGGCATGATATCGTGGAGGTATTAGAAACCGGTGGCTTCGAGCTGCGAAAATAATCGTCAAACGTGAATACTCTGAACCAGTTAAACGAGCAATTCTGATTAGTGATGGAGCTGCATCGATAAAGGTACTTGGATTTCACTGGTGGTATTTATGATTATTTTTGTTTTAAGGCTTACGAATTGCAAGCAACCCTTAAACTAAAAGAGTGATGCAAACGGAATCATCCAGGTTGCTCAAGCTGGGATGGGATGATTTACTTCCGGATAATAATGCAAATGAGTGGAATAAAATTCGGCATCAATTTTAATTGTTTGAAAATCTGAAAATTGATAGACATGTACCAGTCTTCCAAAAACTTGCAATTACATGCGTTTACAGATGCCGCAGCGAGAGAGCCTTTGCCGCCGTAATGATGGAGAAGTACACGTAACTCTTATTTATTTCAAATTCTTCATTCATGGAAAATTTACAACTACTTAGTTATTTATTGAATCAAGAACGAAAGATAAAAGACAGCGAATAAGGTTCACACTTTTGGCCTTACTGTAGTTTTCGACGATGGTTAACTATACGAGTATCTGTAACAATTGTCGAAACGAAGTAAAAATTTGCCATTTCTGGCAAATGTTTGCATATGGCAAAATAAAACGGTTTCCAGTATCGAAAAGAAAACAAAATTTCCTTCAACTAGAAACAAAAATTTTTTTTTGAGAGGTGTTATTTCACCAAGATACAAGCATTCAAATCTGGGTATTTTTTCGAAGAAAATTTCTGTTCCGTTTTTTAATTGGCGCAGTATATTAATCACTTAGGAGACTGCAAACGGGTTGAATCTCTCCCAACTAATAATCATAGCCTATCTATCGGTTTTGGTATGTGTAATTGGGTTTAAGATGTGTGCTCGGGATTACTGCAGACTCTGTTATAATAATTACTCATTTAAGTAATAAAATTTGGTTTATGATGTTTTATATGAGTGTAAAGTTTATGCTAAAAAAAAAAATAACAAAAAATTACACTGTTAAATTAGCTATTTTCCAATTGGAATTTAAATTATATGAAAATTTAAATTTTTTGTAATTTTGGATTTTTCGTACCATTAAGCAGATTCTTTTCATCAGAAAACAGGTTCTTTTCATCCTTTTCAGATAGCTCGACCATCTGTTTATATCGTTAACCAAAAGCATCCAATTGTGTTGAACATTACTATATTTCAGATAATTTAAAAGTTGACTGAATTTTGATGGTTTAAATAATTATTTAGCGCCGATCCTGGAAATGTCCCGAAGGCCCTGCACATCTCTTAGAATAGCTAAGCCATATAGCGGTCAATGTCACCAAGCTGATCCAATTATGATGAACTATAATATATTTCACAGTTTTTGGAATTTTTAATAATTTTTCATTATTTCAAAAGTTGTATATCGCCGACCGCAGAGATGTCCACAAGGACTTGCCCATATTTTCGGATAACTTGGCCATGTACCAGTCTACGTGGTTAACCTTATCCCATTGTGATGAGCTATACTATACTTCACAGAATTTACAATTTTTAATAATTTTATTTTGTTTTAAAAATTGTTGTATCTCCGACCACAGAGATGTCCACAAGGTCTGGCCTATATTTTTGGATAACTTGACCATATGGTAAATCTTATTCAATTGTGATGAACTATATTATACTTCACAGAATTTAGAATTTTTAATAATTTTATTAGTTTTAAAAATTGTTGTATCTCCGATCACAGAGATGTCCACAATTTTGATTTGCTTGATGCAGAGAAAAGAAAATGTCTCGAGACCATATACTTTTAACCAATAAAATTATTAAAAATTCTAAATTCTGTGAAGTATAGTATAGTTCATCTCAATTGGATAAGGTTAACCACGTAGACTGGCACATGGCCAAGTTATCCGAAAATATGGGCAAGTCCTTGTGGACATCTCTGCGGTCGGCGATATAAAACTTTTGAAATAATGAAAAATTATTAAAAATTCCAAAAACTGTGAAATATATTATAGTTCATCATAATTGGATCAGCTTGGTGACATTGACCGCTATATGGCTTAGCTATTCCAAGAAATGTACGGGGCCTTCGGGACATTTCCAGGATCGGTTCTAAATAATTATTTAAACCATCAAAATTCAGTCAACTTTTAAATTATCTGAAATATAGTAATGTTCAACACAATTGGATGCTTTTGGTTAACGATATAAACAGATGGTCGAGCTATCTGAAAAGGATGAAAAGAACCTGTTTTCTGATGAAAAGAATCTGTTTGGTGGTACGAAAAATCCAAAATTACAAAAAATTTAAATTTTCATATAATTTAAATTCCAATTGGAAAATAGCTAATTTAACAGTGTAATTTTTTGTTATTTTTTTTAGCATAAACTTCACACTCATTGTTTTATTAATTAAATTTAGTTTTCCGAGTTCCCTGGGAATTTTTATATTAATTTTATTTGTTGATTCTTGATATACTTATAGTACCTAATTGAATTATGGTATTGATAAGTCTAGGTGTTGGGGTACTGTAACATTATCGTTTAAAACTTTAATTATGTATTTTCTTTTTCTGGATCGGTATGAAGTTGAATTAGATGATTCCGGAGAAATGATCGCCTAATAATGTAGTTAGATTGTGCTGTCTTGTGCTAACCTATTTATTATATATTGTACTAATAATTTACTAACTATCGATCGCAAGGTGTCTGTAACCGGGTCGAGTCTGTCCCAATTAATAATCCTATCCAATCCTTCGGTTTTGTTATATTTGTACGGGTGTACGGTGTGGGCCCGGGAGTCCGGGAGATCCTGCTATAATGCATGGCCGTACACTCATAATCAATCAATCAACCAATCAGTGGGGAACAATATTACATATATATTTGTCGAGAAACAATACTTCATTAATTTGTTTATATTATGTAATGAACATAATATTAACAGGCACTTGGTTTTGGATTAATTTGTTTACCAGGTACCGGAACCTCTTGACGTAAAGTTTCTAAAAGATTTTCAATTCTCCGCCTTGATCATAGAAACAAATTGAAAAATTTAAATTGGACAAGCCGTTCAAAAAGATACCGTGTGTATAGACAGACGAACTCCGATTGCGACCTTTGAAACGTCGAGCAAATAAATTTTGAACCGTAATGAAGTTTAGAACCGTCCATCCTTCAGAACAAAACTTTCGTGAGAGAGAAGCCTGAATCGAAATGCGGTTGTTTTTAAAGCATTCGATTGTTTTTGGTGGGTTAGCACCAAAAGTTATTAAAATCAAAAATAAGAAAAATCAGAGGCGTGTTCGTAACAAGATTATAACAGAACTTCGAGGAATTGACAATCCATCTATAAAATTACATATTATAAATCAGTTGTTCATCTTTATATTTGTGCTTATCTTGTTTTAATGAAGAGCTACCTTATAATAACTGACTGTAATAAAGATATACTCAAAGCACTTTCATCTTTCCAAAGAGGTGTCATTGTGTCGGCGGATTGAACGGTGGATAGTATGAATATTTGCTTTTATATTGTTATTTCCTCATGAAAATTGTCTTTCTATTCAACAGTCTATTCAGGTATTCAACATACGTATTTACATACAAAACCATTATTTATATTCATTCTACAACCGCAAAGGAATATACATTAAAATATCAGAATGTTAGTATATAAAAGCATGGCGACAGGTTGAATAAATTGTACAAAGATTATTCCATTAAAATTATGGATTTTTGTTTTGTGTGTCTGCCTCATTTGAATTCCCACCTTTAATATACCATACATACTTTCTCGCCCAACATATGTATATACACAGTCACCATATAATAAAAAAAAATATGGAGACATGAATAAAAATAAATTGTAATCTGAATAGAAAATCAGATCAATTGGGTGCACTCATTATCATCGTCCGTATCAAAGTCAACAGTTTTTATTTATTTATTTTGTTATCTAGTCATGCCTATCTCGAACAAGAAAAATATGTAATTAAATTTTTTTTTTTTTTTGTCGAGAGTTAAACGGATTAATCTTTAACCTAATTGATTTTATTGTTTACCTTATGTTTATTAAAATAAGTTGGACGAGACAGGAACCATATGTAGAAAACAACGGTTATGAAGCTTATCCTAAAGGACTAACCAGCGAGTCTGTAAGAAACGTTACAGAATTTAACGAAACAATTTCTTTACAGAAAATTTGACAGATCGGCTAACGAATCTTTAACAATTATTATCAATTGTTTTGAATTTTATTTCAGAAATTTAAGCCAAGCTCTCGAAAATAAACTAAAATAAAATTAAATTTGAATTTTGGTTTAACATTACACATATTATTTGAAAATTTGAAAATTCTAAATAAAGTGCACATGGCCTTGGAATTATCCACCATGGTGTGCACATGCTTGTAACTCTTTTACATCCGAGATGCTTAGGACTGGGAGGTTCTTGATTCACCATTCATTTGAATAAACGGCCTGCTACAAAAAAAATGATAATCATGTGCAGAAAGAAAACAAAAAATGAAAACAAACACCAAAAATCACGTAGCTGACTCGGTACCGTATGCCCATCTCAACAACCACGCGATGCTTCCCGAAAAAAATAAAAGCCTAAGACCACATTATTTACCACTTATCAAACCGACACACATATGTACAAATCATGCACAAAAAAACTAAATGAATACTAATTGACTACTGAATGTCGTTGGCAAGGTAAAAAAAAACTTTCAATTGAGTATGTGAAATTATATTTAGTGAATTAAAAATGATGTGATGGTGTCCGTTATTCCGTAACTCCACAATCGCGATACTCATATTCTGGAACTATTCAGGATATTTAATACCTTATCATGTGATTAATTGTATGCATGGTTTTCAATATTTTCTGTCACAACCTTAAGACATACCACAGCGATCAAAGCCAAATCATTTTTTTTTTTTTTTGTACGGGTAGCAGATTTCAATGCGTTGCACCCCAAAATACACTTCAGCACCATTCGAATTTGACCAATTTGTCACACAGTGAGAAAATTATACGGGCGGACAAAAAAAAAATAATAAAAAAAAACCAAACAGCAACTTTACACAATTATATTGACTATAATTTCAACTGGTTTACAATCGTTTTAATAATTTAACAAAGTTTATTAATTCGAAATTCGCCACATTACATTATAAATTACACAAAATGATCATAAAGCTTGATTTCCATGAGAAAATTTTACTGACTTGTATATTTTACTAAAAAAGAGGAGTTAAGACAATCAAAAATTCCATTAGAGTGACAAAGATAGTAACTTTTTTTTATAGCAAAATTTTATGGTTATATTTTGACAGATTTTTGGTAACATAACCAATAAATTTCCAAATTTTTCGTAATTCATTGAGTGTGTTTCATTTTTTTGTCCATCAATCCATCTTTCGTAAAATTTTGTTCAATTACAATATATCTAAGTAGGTATTTAATATAAATAATAATTTAATATTTAATAACTAATAGTTTATTTAATATATAGTATGTACTCGTATGTCACAAAACTTGTGCGAGGAAAATTTTCTATCCTTACACAATCTGTATTTAGATGTATTGTAAAATACTGAAAAAATATACTTCGCTTCATATTTTGCTTCAATAAATTATGGTTATTCACCAGTAATTTATGGTTATATATAGTACAGCAAAAACATTTTTTTTCAGTACTGAAAAAAAATTTCGCACCTCAAGTAAATCTATATTTTTATCTCGCTTTATTTTTACTGATAAAAATACTTTCGTAATGGAAATCAGGCTTAACAGAGTTTTTATTTTTATTTTTTTTATTTCGGGTTTTACAATTATTATTATTTGAAGAAAGTTTATTAACCTCCAACATTTAACATAATTTATAAAATAATACATAATTTTTATGTATATGGTGAAAAATTTGGTATATGGGACCGGAAGTCGTGTTTAAATTTTTAATTTTTTATGTTTTCAATTGGTAGTACTAGTTAAACAAACATTTTGTAGAAAATCATTTTTTGTTGTTGTTGTTGTTGTTTAAAATACAGGGTGTCAAATTTTGAGAAAAATGATAAACATGATGTTGTGTTTATGGCTATAAAAGGAAAAATAAATATCCGATATTTATGATATAGGGCTCGTTTTAAAGGTAAGTTAAAACGGATTAATAAAAAAATATAAAAATGGTAAGTTCTTTAATTTCTTCATTTTCAAATTTCCCGCCAAAATTTTATTTTTGAATTTTCTCAATAATCGTCCAATTTTTTTTTTTTTTTTTTAAATTTAACGTCCTTTAATTCTATTGAACATACTAAAAACTTGCGCTACCAAAATTTTTCGTTTTCATGCAAAATACGTTTAAGTATGACGATTTACCCGTTTTTGGAATACAAAATTAAATTGTTTTATGTTATTTTCAATTTTTAACTAATTTACGCTCGACCTGATTATCAATCAAATAATTGCTTAAAACTATTTCGTCGATCTTTAGTATATTCTTACTTCTAACAGAAAATTAAAAAACAAAGAGGAAATAATTTGTATCAGTCCGTTCATAAACTACGTCAAGTTATTTTGGGCCATTCTTAACTCCTTCTCTCTCACTCCTTCATCACAAGTCGTCACAAAACTGAATACGTGAGCAATGATGTAATCATTTAAGAACATGAAGTAAGTGGTATATTAAAGAAAAACGCCTCTAATGATATACCTGCAAATTATTGTATTATGTCATATGTAATATCTCATAACAGTAACTTCTTATAATTACGTGAAGTCATCTTTTATGAAATTCTCCCTGCCCCAGCCTAAACGTCACGACAATCAATACTCCTTCCCCAAACAAAGGCGTAATGTAGTTTAGGGATAGCCCATAAAGCTATTAGTAAAAAAAAAAATTTTGGTATCAGTTATTTATTTTGTAAATGCGTCCCAAAATATTACGTTCAGGTACATAAACCGTAACGTAATCTGCCACAGGAATGCCAAATAAAAAGTGCTCTCTTTAGTGAAAAACTTAATAAGATATTACCAGACATTGGCATGTCCTCTATATATCCAAGTAAGTTGGAATCCAGTCAATATTATGAGCAGAAAAAGTTATTAAATTTAACTGCCATATTACCGACATTATCAACATCTTTGGTATCTGGAATAGAACTTCTTTTGACTCACTCAGAGGAAAATCATTATAAGGCACGTCTATATGATGAATTCATGGATCAACTAAAAATCAAATTGCGACATTTGGAGCAAAATTGTGATAAAATACAGCTGCTGTCTACCCTGCCAAATCTCTAACTATACAACAAACCCATCAAGAACTCAACACAACCCAATATATGGAAAGGACAGCTAAAAATATTCAAAACAAGAATGAACTGAGCCTTCAAGCACCCAAAATTTGAAAACGGATCAGTGATGAACTCAGGCATTCAGTGCTAGAATATTACAACGATGATGAAGTTAGTCGTATAATGCCTGGGAAAAACGATTGTTTAACTATTGTTAAAGTTCAGAAACGTCTAATGATGTGCACATTAAAGGAGTGCTATGAGGGCTACAAGTTGAAATTTAAGGATGATGAATAAAAAAAAAATGGTTTTTCTAAATTTTCTCTTCTACGTCCTAAAAACTGTGTTCAACCAGGAAGCAGCGGAACGCATACAGTTTGCGTTTGTATAATACATCAAAATATCAAATTAATTATTCATGGAACTAGGATGGAAACTGTCACTGTTGGGGTGCAGCCGTGAGGAATCGAAAAATGTGTTTTAAATTTGATTGATTCAAATTAAACAGCTTGCACTTGAATCCCAAGTTGAATTGTGCTTTCGTAAGCTCTTGCGAATTTGTGGAGGTGATTGCGAATAAATAAAAAACACGTTTCACGGACCTTGTATTCTAATTTACAATTTTTATTTAATTTTTAATTTGCTTTTCTAATAGTTTAATTTTTGATGTTAACACTATGAAATTGTTTAAAAGATTGATTTCAGAAGAAAATTACATTTTTTCTTGATAATCATCAATTTCGAAAAAACCATTAAACTGCCTTGGCATTAAAATATTTTGGTCGTTGGCTTAATGGGTTTTTCGATCATGATTATTTTATCATGTAAACTAAACTTAAGCAAGATGACCCATTCTACTTTAAAGTACTAAAAATTAAAGTAGAATGTATCAATTATTATCTAATTATATATGTATGTGTATTTGATTTTACACCAACGGTACTGAAATACAGTAAATCAAATTGACATTTACAAAAATGTTTACAAAAAATATCAGTGGATGAAAATTATTTATAATTTACAATTAATAACTAATTGATTTGAGCCTGACAATAATTATATATCAACCAGGTAAGAGTGCCAAACAAAACTATTATACTGCATTTATATATTCTAAATAGCTTTACTATTTCAGCTTACATTTAATTTAAACGATTTATTTGTTTGTTTTGATTTTGGCATTCCAAGCTGGCCGATGGATTCTTGAATTTAGGTTAAGTTTAACTATAATAGTTTTTATTTTAATTGCTAATTACTTATTTTATTTTTCAGCTACTAAACATACACCCGCCCTTGAACTGGTGAGTTCAATGATTTGAAAATTAGAGATGAAAGTTGAGTGCTGGTAGTGATTCATTCCAATGATGATACGATATATGAATTATTAGATGCTTGTAAATTACTGGGTGGTGTTGTGTGTAATTTGAAGTAAATCTGGACGTTTTTGTGTGTTTTATTCATCAAGCGAATTTTCTCGGGAAATTGGTAGGAGACATAATTTGTGAATTGGTCGTTTAAACTCGCTGTTACGGGTTTTCAGTGTGACTACTCTGGCTAGACCGTCAGAACCGGGATGGAGCTCTATCACCTTGCCCAACAGCCATTGGTTAACAGGCAGGTTTTTATCCTTGATTAAGACGATATCATCTATTTGAATTGGCGATGTCCTAGTTCGCCATTTGGTTCGCTGCTGCAATGATGTAAGATACTCAATGTACCACCTTTTCCAAAAATGTTGACTCATTTGTTGAACCATCTGCCAACGACTAAGATACGTTTCCTTCAAATGAGTTATGTCGTGCTCAGGGATTTTAGTATGCGGATGCCCGATCAGGAAATGCGATGGCGTGAGTGGATCGACCTCTGTATCGTTGATGGCACACAATGGTCGCGAATTTAGTATTCCCTCTATTTCTGCTAACAACGTGCTCATTTCTTCTTGAGTTAAGATGTTTGTTCCTATCACTCGTCTAATATGAAACTTGGTGGATTTTATTGCCGCCTCCCACAGGCCTCCAAAGTGTGGAGAATTAGGAGGGATGAAATTCCATGTAATGCGATATCTGGAAAAGTAGTCAGAAATATTATTCGATCCCTTAATGAGTTTAGCGAAGACTTCATGTAATTTGCTGTCAGCGCCAACGAAATTACTGCCGTTGTCGCTATGGAGCTCGCGGCAAACTCCTCGCCGTGCAGTGAATCTCTTGAGAGCTCCCAAGCAGGCATCACTGGATAAATCGTTCACCAACTCTAAATGGACCGCTTTTGTGCTTAAACATATGAATAGGCATATATAAGCTTTGTATGTTTTTTGTCCACGTCCCTTTGCCAGATGAATCGAAATGGGCCCTGCATAGTCCACACCAGTTTTTAGAAAAGGCCGTATTAATTCAACTCGTGAACTAGGTAGACTGCCCATTAGCTGTTGTTGAAGATCAGCTTTAAATTTTGTACAGGTGACGCATTTTCGGATCACTTCTTTCGCCTTTATTTTTCCATTCGGTACCCAATACTCCTGACGTGTGATGGATAAAAGAAGAGATGCACCTGCGTGTTTATTGTCTAAATGAATGTCACGAAGTATGAGTAGCGTAATTGTCGACTTTGGATGAATAACGATGGGATGTTTCATACAGTATGGAGCGTTACTATTTTGCAGCCTTCCTCCAACTCGAAGTAACCCAACGTCATCTATAAAGGGATCTAATGACTTGAGACTGCTGGTTCTGCTGATTTCTTGTTTTGATTGTAGTGCTAATATCTCATCCTTATAAAATTGGCCTTGCTCATAGTGACAAATTATATGCACGACGTGAAGTAATTCCTCCCGCCGCAGATAAACACCACCGACTCTATAATCCTTAGCCTTTCTAGCATTGCCAACAAACCGTAATATATAGCACATAACTCTTTGCAGTTTCCGGAATGATGAGTACTTGAGGATCATTTTGTCAAACCACTCATTCGACTTTGTGCAAGTAAGAGTGAATGCGGCTGTTTTATTAGATTTCTCTTCGAGGTGTCCATAATTTCGTAACTGAGGTGGCCATAATTCTGGAGGTAAAACTAACCAATTTGGCCCATTCCACCAGAGCGCATGTGAATTGAGTTCACTAGGAGATAAACCACGAGAGGCACAGTCAGCTGGGTTGTCGGCCGAAGGAACATGCCTCCAATTGTTTCTGGATAATGTTGAAAGAATCTCGGAGGTGCGATTTCCCACAAAAGTACTCCATCGCCTAGGGTGACTTCCAAGCCAATCTAGTACGATTTGGGAATCTGTCCATGCGTGTAACTCAGTGATATCTTGGTTTGATTCCCTTTTGACAACTTTGATGAGATTCGTGAGTAAAACTGCTGCACACAGTTCTAGGCGAGGAAGTGTTTGTTGCTTGATTGGCGCTACCTTTGTCTTAGCCATAATCAGTTTCGCATGCATGTTTCCATTTGGACTGGTTATTAGGAAATATACCACAGCTGCATACGTCGATTGGCTTGCATCGCAGAAGCCATGTATATCAATTTTGGAACCGGTTGCTATGTTGATAAATCTAGGAATAGAAATATTATTAATAGATTTCAAATTGTTCCTTAATTTGCTCCATAGAATAAGCTTGTCGGCGGGGAGCGGATCATCCCACTCTAGATTGTCTCCCCAAAGCAATTGTAGAAAAATCTTGAAGGCTATGACCACAGGTGATAACCAGCCTAGTGGGTCAAATAATCTACTGGCTTCGGACAGAACGGTTCTTTTTGTGAAGTTCGTGTGATCGGGAACCTGAGCGGTAAATGTGAAACTGTCTGTTTTGGGATTCCAGTTAATGCCCAAAACTTTAACGGATTCTGTGAGCTGTTGATTATGGTCCTGAATTTCTTTGTTGTCTGCTTCCTGAAGTTCGTGTGGAATGTCGCGCAATACTCCCCTACTATTGGATTTCCACTTTCTGAGATGGAATCCATAGGAACTTAAAATTTCAGTGACCTTTTCCTTGAGTTGCAGCGCCTCGTCTTCGTTATCAGCTCCCGTCATGAGATCGTCGACATAAACATCTTTTGATATGACCTGTGATGCGTGTAACGATACATGTTTGTTATCATCTGCCATCTTCTTTAAGGCTCTAGTGGCCAGAAACGATGCCGACGCTAGACCGTACGTTACTGTCTGCAACTGGAAATGACGAATAGGCTGCGATGGATCTGGCCGCCAAATGATTCTTTGGTATTGTGTGTCTTCAGGAGATATAGTGACTTGGCGGTACATCTTCTCCACGTCTGCAGAAAAGGCTATCTTGTGTTCTCTAAATCGCAGAATAATTGCGTATAGACTGGATTGTACCGTGGGGCCGACCGCCAGGCAATCATTGAGAGAAACACCCGTGCTGGACTTAGATGATCCATCAAAGACTACTCTCATCTTCGTTATGTTGTTTGTCGTTTTCAGTACACCGTGATGAGGTAAATAAAAATGAACTTCCGTTGGCTTCGGTGGAGGTACTTCCACCATGTGATTCAGCTGCTGATACTCTTCCATAAAGTCCCGATACATCCTTGTATACGTAGGATCGCGGATAAAACGGCGCTCAACTCCCCTGAGCCTCTGGACTGCAGCTGGCAACGATTCTCCTAAGTGGTTAGGTGACTTCTTGAAGGGAAGCTTTACAATCAATCGGCCTTGAGAATTCCTTTCAACGTTCTTCACAAAATGATTTTCACAAAGGGTCTCCTCAGGCGAGAGTATATTTTTTTGATCGTTCAACGATTCGATCTCCCAAAACCGTCGTAGGCTGCTATCGATATCCACCATTTCATTTCGTTGATTGGGTAAAGCCATCATAGACACTAAATCACTGTCTCTGGAAATACCGGGTTGCCCTGACACTATCCACCCGAACACGGTATTCTGCAGTATAGGTTCATTCGAGCCTGTTTTAATTTGTCCGCTTTGAAGGATATTGAAGAAATGATCAGCTCCTATGAGGATGTCAATACTGCCTGTTTGATCAAACTGCGGGTCGGCTAACTTGATTCCAGCATAAGGCTTTATATTGACGTCTAACTTTTGCGGAGGAAGCTTGCCTGTAATTTTGGACATCACTAGAGCCTCGATGGAAAACTCAGGAAAGAGTTTAGGTTTTAGGGTTACCGTAACTAAGCCTTTCGACGTTCCAGAGCTAGTCTGACCCAACCCGCTAACGGAGACTCGTGCGTTTCTTCTTTCTAGCTGAAGACGTTGGGCACAGGATTCAGTTATAAAACTAGCCTGGGATCCGGAATCCAATAGCGCTCTGCATGGTGTAGTTCTTCCCGATTGATTCACTGCGTCTACTATTGCAGTGGGAAGTATTGCGCATATGCTGGTATTTTGGGAATGGCCGTTAATGACTTCAGAAAGTGCCGTCTTCGTATCCTGGGTCGAATCATTTAAAGGTTCTTCTTGATGCAAAAGTGTATTGTGTTTTTTACCGCATCGCTGACATCGACGTCTGGAGGTACATTTGAATATGGGTTGACTACTGCTTAGGCAATTAAAACATCGATTCGTGCGTTTAGCAAACTGTTTCCGGTCGTTTGTGTTCAATGCCTGAAACTTGCCGCATTGAAATAGAGAGTGGCCTTCTTCTTGACACATGGCACATTGGTAATTAAAGGATTTAAATGCTGCGCGGCCACCAATCTCTCCATCTATATCCTCAGAGACAATATGACCCCTGACTTCTGTTTTTGAGATGGAGCGCTTCGATGATGAAATCAACGACTCCAGAGTATCGATGCGCCGACTCAGGAATTTGAGAAATTCCGAGAATTCTGGGTTAATTGTATCGGCTGAGTGCTCTGCCCACGCTGCCTTAGATTTGTCGTCGAGTTTTTGGAGTAAAATGTAGATCAGCCAGGGATCTCGGGTTTCGCCTACTTTGCCAAGTGCTTGTAGTCCTCTAACTACTTCGTCAGAAGTGTCCATCAGTCTTTTTATGTTCGCCGCAGTAGCATTGTGGACCGAGGGTTGTTCGACAAAAGTTCGGATGAATGTATTGATGATGTGTTTTTTTCGGTCATATCGCTCCTTTAGCTTGTTAAGCGCTCCTATGTAATTGCCCTCAGTCACTGCAATGTGTCGCAATAACACCGCCGCCTCTCCCCGAAGGAGTCCTTTCAAGTATTGAAACTTTTGGACCGGGTTCAAACTGGATGACTCGTGTATGGTTGTGGTAAACATGTCAAAAAAGGATTGCCACTCCGAGTAATCTCCGGAAAATGACGGTATGTGTATTTTTGGTAACTTCACTTGAGACTGTTCACCAGTCTGGGTTTCATTGTGGGAGTTGTCTAAATTAATTACACCTTGGTTTAGACTTTTAGGGCGAATCCATTGATTTAGCGAAGAGATGGCAGTATAATAATTCTCCTCGTAGGTGAGGTCGCTTTCTTCATTTGGATCTGCGGTGAAAATGAGCAGCTCAAGTTCGGTGAATTCCTCCATTAGCTTGTCAACGCGATGTAAACGAACAGTCAGCTCGTTTAGCTCGGTGAGTGCGTGATCTTGTTTTGCGTATTTCACTATATTTGTCAACTTGGCTTTATTAGTGCTTCGTTGCTTTTTCAACGCTGCGAGTTTTGGCTCAGTCATTTCGAAATATTTCACTTAAACAAATTTCACTATTTACTTGTAGGTACAAATTAATGTTCGTGACTCGTTGCTGAGAAGTTGAAAAATCAAAAACAAATGTTCACACGCGGTAATAGCTCTACGATACACTTCCAAATGAGCACTATAGTTTAATAGGTTGGTTTAAAACACTTTTGAATTCACAAAAAAAATGAACAAAAGATTGGAATAAACTATTGATTAATTTGCACGCTTAAATTGTAAATACAATAAAAATAGCCGAATGTTTTTTTGTTTTGTTTTATTTCGCTTTATTTTAATATGGAAATTATTCAAAATGGCTACTTATCTGATCACGCCGTAGTGTTTCCTCTCTCAACATGCGGCAATGTCTTCCTATTTCAACAATGGCTGCTATGATCAGCGTTGATTTCCGGTTGAATTGTCGAATATTGTTGTACCTCTCGTTTGATTGAAAAATTATGTGCGATATTATGCGGATGCTTCTCAAGGATCCGGCTCGAAGGACCAATATGTTGGGGTGCAGCCGTGAGGAATCGAAAAATGTGTTTTAAATTTGATTGATTCAAATTAAACAGCTTGCACTTGAATCCCAAGTTGAATTGTGCTTTCGTAAGCTCTTGCGAATTTGTGGAGGTGATTGCGAATAAATAAAAAACACGTTTCACGGACCTTGTATTCTAATTTACAATTTTTATTTAATTTTTAATTTGCTTTTCTAATAGTTTAATTTTTGATGTTAACACTATGAAATTGTTTAAAAGATTGATTTCAGAAGAAAATTACATTTTTTCTTGATAATCATCAATTTCGAAAAAACCATTAAACTGCCTTGGCATTAAAATATTTTGGTCGTTGGCTTAATGGGTTTTTCGATCATGATTATTTTATCATGTAAACTAAACTTAAGCAAGATGACCCATTCTACTTTAAAGTACTAAAAATTAAAGTAGAATGTATCAATTATTATCTAATTATATATGTATGTGTATTTGATTTTACACCAACGGCACTGAAATACAGTAAATCAAATTGACATTTACAAAAATGTTTACAAAAAATATCAGTGGATGAAAATTATTTATAATTTACAATTAATAACTAATTGATTTGAGCCTGACAATAATTATATATCAACCAGGTAAGAGTGCCAAACAAAACTATTATACTGCATTTATATATTCTAAATAGCTTTACTATTTCAGCTTACATTTAATTTAAACGATTTATTTGTTTGTTTTGATTTTGGCATTCCAAGCTGGCCGATGGATTCTTGAATTTAGGTTAAGTTTAACTATAATAGTTTTTATTTTAATTGCTAATTACTTATTTTATTTTTCAGCTACTAAACAGTCACCAATGGAAAAATTTCGCGATACCAGGACTGCATTTCATTAATACTATGTAAAGATCCAAGATCAACATGTTATCTTCTGCAATGCGAGAACTGCCCAGGATTGGATAATTTTCGCGAATATTTGAAAAACGCATTTTTGGACAATGATTGTCTGGATGCTGAATTATCGTTTAGTCAGTGGGTTTCAACTGACCGATGCAACTTGGAAAAATATTCAAAACCAGTAGACGAATGTCTGGATTACTTCATAAATCATAACTAAGCTGAAAAATTTGATTCCTCATTGCTTTATATCACTAATACAATCCGATTTCATAAAAAATAAAAAGTTAACTCTGGAGCCAACAGAGGTACTTGTTTATTGTGATTTTGCAGAAAATTATGCGTTTATAATGCAAAATTCAGCTCAGGGTTTTCATCGGAACAACAAACAAGCGACTATTCATCCATTTGTAATTTACAAAACTGAGGGAGGGATATTGCAGCACGACAGCTTCATTATAATATCAGATTGTCTTCATCATGACGCTGTAGCAGTCACTTGTTCATAGAAAAATTATTGCAGTTTTTCAAAACAAAAATTCCGGATTTATCTAAAATTTATTACGTCACAGATGGTGCAGTAACAAATTATAAAAATAAAAAAAAATTTATGAATATAACTAAACACAAAGAGGATTTTGGAGTTGATTGTGAGTGGCATTTTCACGCAACTGCTCACGGAAAGGGACCATGCGATGGAGTAGGAGGTACTGTTAAGAGAATGGCATCTAGAGTCAGTCTCACCAAAGAATATGATGGTGACATAACCAATGCGGAGGAACTTTTCAAATGGACTAAAACGTTGAAAACTGATATGGTTTTTGAATTTTGTTCAGATACTGAATAGAAATTGAAACAAATCGAACTAGGCAGTAAATTAGAGAACTTGAAAACAATAAAAGGGACTCGCGATTTTCATGCAGTTATACCGTCAACAGAAGGCTACTTAAAATGTAAAAAATATTCAAATAGTGAAGATTATATAACATGTAAATTTCAACCGTATAAATATCTTTAAATTGTTATCCTTATTTTGTAATAAATTTTTTTACTGTCAATATTTTTTGTTTTAAATTTAATTTTGAATCACAAAAACGAGTGAAAAAATTAACCTGGAAAAATTATTTTTCTTTTTATGGCCATAAACACAACATCATGTTTATAATTTTTCTCAAAATTTGACACCCTGTATTTTAAACAACAACAACAAAAAATCACGTTCTACAAAATTTTTTTTTTAATCAAGACTACAAATTCGAAACATAAAAATCATAAAATTAAAACATGACTTCCAAAAATATATGATTTGACGAATTTTTCACCATATTTATGTTACAGCTACAATCTTTGAGTATATATAAATAGAGAAATAACACGCAATTATAATTTTACCTAAATAAATAGCTGGAAGCAAAAGGATTTAAGGCAACTGAAGCATCAATTAAGCTAAAACCGAGAGGCAAAGTACCTCTCAACATGTTTATGTTGACCTTCGATACTGATGACCACAATGTAAACGATGTCAATCCTATGGACATACACAAAAATATTGCAACAGAAATAATGCTGCGCAACGGAAATCCAGAAAAAACTGCTCAATATTACGATATATGTAAGTCAAACACTTAAATTAATTTTAAGCAGACTAAATACATTTGATAAGGGACTACAGAAATAGTACCATATATTTTTTCCCCAAACCGTTAATTTAAAGTTTTTCTTTTCACTTATAACCACCGACATTCAATAAACCATTCCACAAAGAAAAACCTGATAGCTTCTAAACACTCAAAATATTGTATTCTGTACCTCACTGTACAGAACTTTAATTTTACTATTTTTATTTTTTAGTTTTTCCCTTAATTTCAATCAAATGCCGGTTTCTTCCAACAGGTAACTTTGTATCACCAAAAACATAAATAAATTCACGATACGCGAAAATAATGGTTCTCTTCATCACCACCTTCAATTTACTTATCTCGATACCCAAAAAAAAAAAACAAAACCAAACACGAGCTTTATATTCGCCCAGCTAAAATTTTCCCGCCAAATCTTCTATACGGTCATCTCATTTCCTCCGACTTTTTTTTTCGCACTGCATAATGAAATAAACAAATGTACCATAAATTTGTATATCACTTTTCTTTTTCTTGTTTTTTTTTTAATTACTATAATTAGGTTGGTTGGAGTCCCGGATCAAATCGACTTGAAAGTTGAACGGCAGGTGTCGACAGACATCGATTAAGAGAAATAAAAAAAAAATTGTTACTTGTACCAATGCCGTCTAGAATATATAAGCCATACTATACTCAATTTATGTTGAGAGTTCCATTAATCTTCTGCAGATGGCATTAATGCTAGAAAAAATGAAAGAGAACAAAACTTGAAAACGAAGAGATTAAAACCTGTGAAAAATATAAGAAATAAATTAGTATTAATCCAAGCGCAAGAAAGGGAGGTCGTGTGTTTTTCATCATTTAAAATTATTAATAAAAATATAAATTTTTCCAACTCATGTTACATTTTTAGTTAATATTTATTTATATTTAAATCATTATTTTATTAATAATTTTATTAGTTTTAAATTATGCAGAAAATTAGCAGAGATAAAAATATTTACAACCTTCCTTTCGTACGCATGAGATAATACTAAATAATTTTTTTATTTTTGAAATATTTTATTCTCTGTATCTCTCTACTCTTTCATTTTTTGAACGTCAAGAGAAAACTAATTTTTGTTTGCAGTAGTATGGCTTGTATATTCTAGAAGGAATTGCTTGTACAATTCAAAATTGTTTGTTTTTTTTCCTTCTATTCTCTTCCTTGTTGTAAAGAAAACGACCGAAATTAGTCGACCGTTACAATGTGTATAGGTTAAAATATGAATAGTAGTGTGGGGAATTACAAGAACTCTACTATAATCTACTATATTTTGCTAGGGGGACTAAATTGTTTGACCGAACTAAACCAAAAAGAGCCTAACAAAAGATCTTGTGCGGTTCGGCAAATTAATCGAACTAGGAACCGTCATGGATATTAACAAGATGCAGAAATATAATATTATCTGAAGTCGAACATATCTTACAAACTCGTTTTATTTTTAGGTAACATTTCTTGAAATAAAAATTAACGATGAAAGCCAGTTTTTTATACATACCCGAATGAGTCCAAAACTATTCAATATGCTTTTAAGCTTGTTGCAAAACCAAATGGCGAAAGCTCCAGGAATTTATTAAGCAATGAATTTCGCCTTGCGTTAACTTTATTGTAAGTTTCGGTTGTTTATACCTCTCATAAGGAAGCTCCTTTCAACTATTATCGTGGAGTTTTAAAGTTAGGAAAGAGACTGCTAGACTTATAATTTACGAGACCTGCGACGCCATCTGGAAAGTTCTGGGGCCCCTGTATGTGACGGAGCCTAATATAAATGACGCAGAGCAAATTGCACAAGATTTTTCCGAAATGTGGGATCTGCCGAATTGCGTAGGTGCCATTGACGAGAAACACATCGCCTTACAATGTCGCCGTTGGTGCGGTAGTCAGTTTTCTAACTACAAACAATTTTAGAGCATCATACTGATGGCAGCAAGTGATGCAAGATATGGTTTTACCCATGTTGATGTTGGCGCATATATGGGTCGCAGAGCGACAGGGTAATGTTGTTCTTTGATCTATCATTTACATAGGCATCGATCGAATTCTCGAGTAAATCCGCTGAATACGGTAAGAATTCGACCGCAGCGTTAGTTCTTAGTTATTTCCATTTTTTAGGAATATTTAACATAAGCAGCTTTGGAAAGAGATTGTGTGGTGGTAACCTTGAGTTTCCAGTTTGGTGGTAACCATTCACTTTAACGAAATATAATACATTCGTACAATAAGTAGTATGATTATATGTTATTAATTCGCTTATGTATTGCAATATCACAAAATAAGTAAACAATGCTTAATGCTAAGGGTTCATCCAGCACTAGTAATGTGAAATATTATATATTTAAGAATATCTCAATTAGATTACTTATTGACTAATTTAAATTCCACTCAGAAAAAAAACTTGGATTTATCATCATCGGTCAGATTCTAAAAGCTCTCAAATATCTTTTGTCGATATTCTACGGATACATTTTTGGTAAAGAAAACATCTGCCCTAAATATAATTCGTGAATTAGGAGGCTATTGATGATGGGAATTTAATTTTTTGAACTTTCCGAATTTAAATTGATAAATTTATGATGCGAACATTCAAAGCCTTGTCACCAAATTCTATGTGGTAGTTTTATTTTGACGAGAAGAATATTGATTATCTATTGAATTTGACCTTGAACATGAATTTGCCCTAATTATTGGGAAAATTTCCTGAAGGAAAAAAAAATGTTGGTTGGACAACGACGATGAAGGTTTAGCAGTACTTAAGACGTAGAGCTGTAATTCAAAAATATTTTGTCGGCTCGGTCAGGAAGTACATTTGAACTTTTCGGACTCTCCCAGAAACTGTATCATCTCTTCTTTAAATACCGTATAAGGTAAAGAGCCTTTCGCTCGCGTTATAGTTTCTGCAAAACTGTCATGCCGACCTGATGATGTCCCACTGTTCTTGAACAGAGTTGTGGTTTATTTTCCAAGATTTCTGATACAGTAATCTTGAAGCTGGCCCAGGTAACTATAATTAGATGTGGTGGATAGACGAAATTTTAATTTATCAAATATGTACCAGAAAGTGGTCTGAATCGATGTTGGCCCCACACTTAGTTCTGATGTCTTTTAGACTACAAAAAGGTCTTTTGGACAACAGGATGTGACCGATTTGGTTGACCATTGTCAATTCGTTTGATTTCCATGGGCTTTGTGAATACGCTTATGTGGGAAGTATGTCCTGGCAACCACCAAGTTGTAGAGTAAACCTCGCTCGATGGTGCATGTCCCTTTGTTGTTTGATGTGAGTGCAAGGATTTTGAGCCTATGATGCTATGATTTGTACTGTCAGCGTCGCTAATTTGAGCATTGAATTCGCTAAAAACAATTTTACTGTCATGTTGCAGAATTTTGCTAATGGACGGTTTTGAACTGGTCGTAGAAAGCGTCTTTAATTTGATCAGAATTCTCCTCGATGGAAACATAAATGCTCAGAAATATAATGTTAAAGTGACGCCCATGAAACATGAGTGGCATCGGTTGCTAACTAAGAAACCGACGCCAAATTCATATTTTTCTATGCTATTGCTGTGACATAGGATTAGTCCGTAGCGACTGTATTCGATGATGTTATTGCTAATTAGTCATATTTCCTCTAACGCTAGATGTTTGAAGAGTAGATGGAGGCCCTCCGGGCGATTTAAACTGAATACTTTTCATGGTTCAAATTTAAAACCGTTGGCCTTATTTCAAATTTTCCCAGATTTCCCACAAGAAACTTTAAATTATTTTTTGTCCAGCGATAGCTATTGACAAACCCCATCAATGCAATCAATCTCCAGATATAACACTCTAGGCGCTGATTTTATACCAGCCGTCTAATTATTTTTGGAAAATTGAATTTTCTCAGATTTTCCGTTTGAAAGTAGAACTGAATTTTTTTAAGCGATGGCTATTGACAAATTACATCAATGTAATCTTTCTCCAGATATAAAACTATAACTCATTTACACACAAAGTTTCACAACTTGAATAAATACTTTTTCCAGCGACAGCTATTTAAAACCACATCAATGCCCTCGTGGCTGATTTTATACAACCCTTCGAATGCATTTTTGGAAAATCGAATCTTTGCTGATTTTGCAAAGAAAACTTGAACCGATTTTTTTTCCAGCGGTAGTTATTGACAAACCACATAATGCAATCCATTTCCAAATATAACACTCTAAACTCTAGAGTCTGATTTTATTCCAAGTTTAAATATTTTTTGGATTTTTCTGATTTTCTGATAATTCCACGAGTTGGTTTTATAACAAGTTTTTCATCTAAGGTTATTGACGATTAGAAAACAGCAAAATGCGATACCTATCGGAAATAATGTAAATCCTACGCTCTACATTAAATGACATTTCTACTAACAAAAGTTTTGGCTATGATTTAGTACAGCTTACCATGTGTAATATTCTTAAGTCTCGTTTGTTTAATAAAATATGATTTGTTTAGCCTTTTATTTATATTTTTTTAATAATTATTATTTTACTTGTTCAATGTGTACACGTGTAATTCTATAACATTATTTTAGCTTGTACATCTCCGTTATGACTCCATTATCTTAATGCTAGGTTTACATGAGGTTTTCTATTACAAACTTAAAGTAGGTTAACAAATGTGTTATAAAGGCAGGTTTATACTACGATCTAATTATATTACACGCTTCTATTTTTTTTTTTTTTTTTTTTTTAATTAATTTCTAATTTATAATCTTCGAGATAAGATGTTTTTTTAATTTCTCTACATGACTTTTTATTACTTTGTCCGATAATAGTATTTGCTTTATTTACATCAAGGAGCATGAATGTCATTTAAATTACTTTCTTCATAAGAGTTGTCTGATGCTCCGATTTGATCATTAACATTATTACTACCGATAGAAGTATCCTTATTACAAACTAAATCATAATGATCAATTAATTCCGTATTTTCCTTAAAATTTAACAATGTTTTCCTTAAAAATACTCTATTTCTTTTATACATATATACCCCCTTTCTCATCCTTTACAAGAAACGAATAATCATTGAAACCATCAAGTACCCTGGCCGGAACCCAGATTGTCCCGTTCGTTAACAATTTATTTTAATTTTCAACTAGCGCTGGCAGAACTTTTGAACTTCTATTATAATATTTAACTTGCTGGTTTTGTCTAAAATTCAACTTTGACTTAATAATACTTTGATCAATTACTTGTGGTTGCAACTTTTCAGTAAGACATGGAATTTTTGTTCTCAAATTTCTAGACATTAACAATTGCGATGGGGAGAATCAAAATTTCAAAGGTGTATTTCTATATTCCATTAAACCCAACGTTATTTCTTCGCCCGACTCCCTAGCTTTTTTAATAATTTGTTTGAAAATTCCCACAGCTTTTCAACTAATCCGTTGCTTTTTGCATACAACGGACTCGAAGGTCTATATTCAATTCCTGATTCATTGCAGAACTTTGTGAATACAAAACTACTGAATGGATTATTATCAGAAGTAATTGTATCCGGAATTCCCAATATAGAAAATACTACTTTAAAAATTCTATAATTTCCTGAGCCGTTTTAGTTTTTATTTGTGCTAGTTCAATCCAATTTGAGTAGGAGTCCACAATCACCAAATAATATTTGTTATATAATTTAATATGTTCCGAAGATTGTAAGAGAATTCAATCCAGTTTCGAACTGATGAGCTTATGGTTATGAAAAAATCAATCCTCTCATCAGGCCGCGGCGACTGGACTGACTATACCACAATTTACATTCTATATATACAGAATGTCCTGTCGAAGTCCAGTTCGAAACTGGATTGAATTCTCTTACAATCTTCGGAACATATTAAATTAAAAATTAAATAAATAGAATTCTGTCTATTAGCCGGTTTTCGTTGAATTACCGTTCGTAAATATTAAAATGTTTCTACGTGTTAATAAAAAACACATTTAAAAGTGTCGTAAGACCGGTAGCATATTTAGAAATTTCAAGAATTAATGAACATTCAACAAAAATTAAAAAGTTTGTTATATAATTCAAATATATCAGAACTAATTCTTTCTCAAGGCCTTTCTGCAATTCTGTAAGGACTTAATGGTTCCTTACAATTTTTCTCCCTGAACTTTTGGCATGCAGTACATTTACTAATAAAATTATGTATATCCTTCGACATATTAGGCCAGTAAATAAGTTCTCGAGTTTTCAATATAGTCTTTTCTATACCCAAATGGCCCATGTGGATACACTCAAGCATTTCATTCTTCATTGAATTTGGGACAATTCTCTTTCTGTTTAGAAAAAGAATTCAATCAGAAATAAATATATTGTCCCTATTTTTATAATAATGTTTTAACTCAGGGCTCAGTTTATTCCAACAAGGCCAAGAATTATTTAATCTAAACCTGTATACCTTTGATAAAATTAAATCATTTTGAGTTTCTTGCTGAAATCTCTTTCTCTTACTGGGCGATATTGATATATCTGTCGAAAGAGTATGCACCACGAATTGTAATTCCAGATCATCTTCCACTTTGTCTTTAACAAATGATCGTGATAGTGTATCGGCAATAAACATCTCCCTACCTGGTACATATTTAATATCACATTCAAACTTCATTAGTTTAAGAAACATTCGCTGTAATCTTACAGATACTATATTATTGAGATCATTTTTGAAATGGTAACTAAAGGTTTGTGGTCCGATAGAACAAAAACTGATAGAACTTATCAGTCGCAAATACCACGGCTAAAAGTTCCTTCTCTATTTGTGCGTATTTTTGTTCTGCACATGTCAATGCACGAGAAGCACCCAAGATCATCCTTTGATGCGTCAGTCTGAACAATTATTGGCTTATTCATGTCAAAAAAGATCAAAACTGGTTCCTTACTAATTTCTTTTTTTAAGTTTTCTAAAGCTAAGTCATGCTTATTCTCCCATATGAATGGTACGTTATCTTTAGTCAGTTCACGCAATGAAGCTGTTGTCTCTGACATATTTTTCATAAACTTAGCCAAAAACTTGAATATTCCCAAAATCCTCATTAATTCTTTCTTATCTTTTGGAGTCTCCAACTCTTTTATAGCCCTGATATGTTTTTTATCCGGCTTGATCCCACCTTCAAAAATTACTTGCGCCATAAAATGAACACTGTTAGTTTTATATTGAAGTTTATTACCATTGAATTTAACATTATATTTTTTTGCCAATTCCATAACATTCTTTAGCGCTAAATCATGTTCTTGTTCAGTCTCACCCGATATAATTAAATCATCAAAATATGTCTCAACATTGGCTAGCACTCCAAATATTTTGCTAACAGTTTTTTGGAATACTTCAGGTGCGACTGATATCCCAAAAGGTAAACGATTAAATTTGTAACTTCCAAATGGTGTATTAAAACACTAATTTCCCGTACAACCCGAAAGCTACTGCGATTAGCATTGCCTACACCAATATAATCATTCTTCAATTTTATGGAATACTCCCCAGGTAAAAAACCTAGCCCCTCAAACTGTGACCTAAACATTTCAATGAAAATTCGTTTCTCATTTGGCAACAATTGAGTGTCAACAGATGCAATTCGTCTAACAAGATTAAGATCGATACATGTTTGTCCTGACAACAATGGCTCCAAGTCTTGATCAATTATAACAAATTCTACATTTTTCTCTACACTCTGCTTTGTTTTAACTTTCAAATCACAAATACCTATTGGTTTTATACAATGATTTCCATATGATTTTAAAGTTATCGCTGTGGTTTGTAACTTACCCCCATTTTTTAGATATTTAGCAGGCAAAACGTTGATGTCGGCTCCAGTATCAAGTTTAAATTGGACCAAGTTCTCCCCCAAATACAATTCTTCCTTCCAAATTGAATTTTCTTTATTGGTATCAATTGACCCTACAGTCTTTAGCACAAATAAATTTAACAGTTGATCACGTTCTTCCTGACCACGTCCAGGTTTTTCATCCAATTGACTAATCTGATTAATTGATTTATTGGAAATAGATTTTCCTCTAAAACAACAACTGGCAAAATGACCTTTTACACCACAGTTGAAACAACTCTTTCCAAAGGCAGGACACTTCCCAATCTGATACACTTAACCATTTTTCAAACAACATTTGTTTGATGTTGCCGGTTCATCCGACTTCAGATATTTTTCGTAATTAGACCAATTACCAATTTTTTTTTATTACTGCGACGTCAACTTGTTCATTCTCTGTTGCCAAATTCCATTTGCTTTCAAGCAACTTTGCATGTGTTTTGCTCGCCTATACTCTGCAGAACTCCATCGCTTTCTCCAACGACAATTCAGGTTCTTTCAATATCTTTTCCTGGCCACCTTTGTCAGCAATAGCAATAACTAATCTATCTTTCAGCATCCTATCCATAAACGAAATTTTACAGGTATCCTTAGAACACACAAACTCACAGTTCTTGGCCTGGTTTTGCAGTTCTGTCAGAAAATTTGCAAACGATTGCCCATCTTTTTGTTTGATGGTGTGAAATTTGTATGTTTCCATTGTAATATTTTTAAGAGGGAAACAGTACGTGTCGAATTTTTCTATTACGTCCTTAAATTTAATTTCTTCGATTTGAAATATGAACGTATTATAAATGTCTATCCCTTCTTCACCAATTTTATCCAAAAGAATGGCAATTTTAACTTTTTCGTTTGATGCATCCTTTCCCATTGCAGTAAGATATCCAGGCGTTGTTTCCATTTTTTCCAAGTTTCAGCCACGTTTTTCTCGAAACACATTATTGGAAAATTTTCGTTTGCCCCAATTCCGGCTGACATTTTTCTCAATTTTATTTTTCACCTGACACCATGTAATATTCTTAAGTCTCTTTTGTTTAATAAAATATGATTTGTTTATTCTTTTATTTATATTTTTTTAATAATTATTATTTTACTTGTTACAATTTGTACACGTGTAATTCTATAACTTTATTTTAGCTTGTACATCTCCGGTATGACTCCATTATTTTAATGCTAGGTTTATATGAGGTTTTCTATTACAAATTTAAGGTAGGTTTACAAATGTGTTATAAAAGTAGGTTTATACTATGATCTAATTATATTACACCATGTCACACAGTACCAATTTTTACAACGGTAGAAATATTTTCAACTAGAAAATAGCTCCATATTTATTAAAGTGCTAATTTTTAAAACTAAAATTGTAATAATTTGAAATGTAGCAATAATGTGAACTAAATAAAAGTGCCACTTTCCCAAAAAAAAGTTATTGAGTTTTAATTGGGTAATGCATTACTTCTATAAGTATGTAATGCATTATTATTCGTATATTTTGGAAATCCAAAATATTCTTAGGATCTAAAATGATTTTTGGATACATTTGTGGAATATGTCCAATTAGCCTGTAACTTGGCCAAGTCTTAACCGATTATGATGAAATTCGATAGGTAATTAGTTGGAAAAGGGATTCTTAAATGAATTGTTAAATTATTTTTGGATAGATTTTTGAAATATGGCCAATTATCCTGTAACTTGGCTATTTCTTAAACGATTATGATGAAATTCGACAGGATTTTCAGATGAAATTAATAGAACTTGGTTATTTTGAAAGCGATTTTGATGAAATTCTTCAGGTTCTAGAAAATCAAAGTCAAGGGTCTAGAATATAGAAAATCGGGAGGTAACTTGGTTATTTCCTATATATATATATATATATATATATATATATATATATATATATATATATATATATATATATATATATAGATATATATATATATATATATATATATATATATATATATATATATATATATATATATATATATATATGTATATATATACATATATATATATATATATATATATATATATATATATATATATATATATATATATATATATATATATATATATATTATATATATATATATATATATATATATATATATATATATATATATATATATATATATATATATATATATATATATATATTTCGGGCATGAGCAATTTTCATATCAGTGGTGAAAATATTGATTTTGGCGTGGTTTTAATAATTGATGGGAATATGTGTATGTTCGGATAATAAATTGTACCGTGTGTGTTATACATTCACGTTTGAATATTTAATTGTAGACTTACATCCATATTTGATCCATTATCCATTTTCAATAATTCCCCTCGGCCATTATATCGCATTGATTATATATGCGTTGTTTGAAATTGATTCCTAATGAAAATCCCACTTACGATGCCGTTATGATAAACATAAACATTTCGGTAGCGGTCGTATTAAACGAAGAAATCAATTCGTTTGCCTCATAAACATGCACTTTTATTATTTATAAGCAATAGTATATTATTAAACGAGCATATAATGATAGCTGTTATTCACGAAGATGAAGTTTACCGACACGAGCCGATAGGCGAGTGTCGTAAATCATCTGAGTAAATAACAGCCATTATATGCGAGTAGAATACGATACTTTGTCCACGAGCGATAAAAAATTGTGTTTTATTATCAAATCCTTTAAATAAACCTAAAATAATTTCCGCTGATATTTTGACGTCTCAATTTAATTATAATGGAAATGGCAAGAGACTACTAGATAAAATTTGAAAAATGAAATTTTTACTTGGTAGTAGTGAATAATAGAAGAAGGGACTACTAGATAAACTAGCAGTATATTATATTATATTATATTATACGTTAGCCGTGGACAAAGTATATTTTATATACAATAAATAAATTATTAAAGTACGCATTTGATTATAAATCAATATTTCCACGCAAATGTCAAAATGTAGCTTATTTTTAAAAAAACAGATGGTGCTTATCTATCTGAGAACTAATACGCATACTAAGATTTCCAAATTTATTTTAGTAAATATACAAACCAAAATAAGTGTTTTTTAACCCACGACTCGAACAATAATAAGGTATTTGCTGTCAAATATGAAGGTTTTCTGAGCCAAGACTCAATCCAAAATTTAGTTTACCCTTAATTCCGCTTTATAAAAAAATGGCGCTTTCAAATGGTATGCACGACTAAACGTCTACTTTATACTTTCGGCTAACTTCAACAGTGTGATTAATGCTCTCTCCCAGGTTTCAGCAGCAATATTTTTGCTGTCACTATTTAAGCAAATACGCGAAGAACACAAACTATGAATTTAAACATGCTGATTGGCCCATTTAAACATGCTGCTTGGCGCAGGTCATTTTTTCCAAATAGCAAAGTTCAAATGAATTTTTAAGCGAAAAACAAATTTCATTTTAAATTGGTTGTACAAAAAAAGAGAGTCCTCTATATCAAATTATCTATTTCATAGCAGTGTGGCAACATTAGAGTTCAAAAAAGTTCACTGAGCTGCTGCGAAAAAATGTCAACCAAACACGTGTGTCAAATTAAATAGACAAATGAAAATCAAAACAAACAAGATAAGCTAAATGCCAAAAATTTATGAAATTTTCGAGTACATGAGAAGACTAAAACATACTTTTCGGTTAGGTAAGACAGAGAAAGACATTCACATTTTATAAACGCATTTATTATGTAAAATTCAGATTTCCAATTTTCTGTTAAAGTTAGTTGTTGAGCCTTCCACTTTCGTGTTTTCATTTTTAACATTTCAGATTTTCTTTGTACTTTAAAGTTTTCGACCGGACATTATCCCGAATTACAGAAAATATTGATCGTTATCGGTTGTAATGGTAACCACCCCCAGTATACATCACATTTCTTTTTTCCTGTAAAAGTCATAGGCACCAAAAATTATATTCACAATATTTAACAGGATTAACACCTGTTAAAGCATGTCCCATCTTAACTGTAAGCACGCATAATTCAATTAGTCACAAAAATGTTTCTTCATGCAACAAAGTGCTTATCTCACGTTAATCATTCCACAAACTGACCGCAAAGTGTAATACGGTAATTTATTGCAAAAACTATTAAATAAAAAATTTACAAAAAAAAAAATCCACACCACACAATCAAAACTTCAATCTTCTAAAATCTAACCCAACAAAAAGTCAACTTCTCTATATAAAAAAAGTACGGCTAAAAGTTATTGAGTTGAGCCAAAGTGAGGTTTCGTCTAAAACATTTTTTTGTTAAATCATCGAAGAAAAAACCAACTTAACTTTGAAATTTACAAGAAAGACGAAACAATATTGAATGACACGGCATTAATTTAATTTTTAATTTTTTTTTTCATCTTCATTGTTGATTCAAGTGGCATTAAAGAAATTATGTTTTCATATAGTTTTGACACCCAAAAAAAAAAATTTAAAATTCCTCATAATGATGATGTTCAAGAAACCATATAAACAAAAAAAAAAAAAAAACCGAACATACCTATAACATGAAGATGAGAAAAGATATTAGACGACCAAAAATAATGACAACTATACGATAGTTGTTTACGGATGAAATGATTTGAATTGAATGGGTCTGCGCGGATTGATGAACATATAAAAATAATAATTAACGCTAGATACAGATGTGTGTTGTACGTAGACTAGTGGAAAATTAGCTGTTCTCTAAACAAACAAAAATTTCGTTGCTTAATCGCACAGGCTAGTATCTTCTCTCTAATAGTAGTTTACCGTCACTCCGATTGAATGAATATATTATTGCAGTCTGCGATGATGAATATCTTCGACGTAAATTCAAATTTGATTGAGCCACGACGAAATGAATGAAAAGCAGAATTTTTTATGTTGTTTTATACCTTGTAGATATACAAATTGACTAATACCGTTTGAATGGTACTTCCTGTCTTCTTGTCTTTTCATATTCTCAATGTTAGTTTTATTAATATTAAAAGTCAAATTTGATTTTGATTGGGATTTTTTTTTTTAATTTTTTGTAAATAATTGAAAATTCTTGCACTGTCATGTTTAATCAATGAATCTACTTCTTTTGTGTGTCATAATTTAGATATGTAGTTTTTGAGTATTCGTTTTAATTGTTTTTTATATATTAAATTATTAAGATATCAAATATGTGATAACCACTTGTGGGAATCAAACATTTTCCTTTTGTAACATAAAACATTCGAAAATGTTCTTTATTAAGAAGCTTCATTCAGACAAGCATGAAATTGTAAAATCAATGAGCAGTTGCAGGCAGGAAATTTGAAAAAGGGACTTATTAGGGAGGTTAAATGTTAAGAGCGGCAATCATTTTTCCAATGATTTATTGAACCCGACTATGATTTTCTGGTGGTGAAAAATTTCAGTGTTTTTATATGTCTTCAGTGAGTTGATATTGCTAAAAAGTATATAACCGAAAAATGTGAAATATAAGCTTTCAAACTTCCTGACGATGAAATATCTACGCCCGTAAAAAATTTCAGTATTTTACCAAATTTTACATTATTCAGAAAAACTTAAATATCCACAAACCGCCCCTGATGGACTTTACACAGAGTACCCACAATGTTCAAAATTTATTTTCTGAAAATTTGTACTGAAGATAACAACTTATGTGAGCAATATGGGAATTTCCTGATATAATTCTGTACTCAGTGCTTCAGTCTGGACGGAGCTTCGCTGTGGATCATTCGATCAATACAAATAAAAACCACACAAACAATACCAAATCAGAATTCCACCTCCTTGTTACATATATGTAGCATTACATTTTCTGTTTCGCTTATAGCGTGATATTATTTAAGAGCCTCCGATAGTAATTTGCTGTAAAGATTTATATACAACCTTAAATACCAAGAGAATTTATTACTCAGAAATAATATAAAGGCGATTTTATTAAATCAATTCATGAATGCGGGTGTTGGGTGCGTCTCAATAGGGTAGGGGTTGACCGCCTATAGAGTAAGAAAGTATCGTATTCTCGGATAAGAGACGGAAGTTCGTCCATTGGAACGAGCAGCCCCAACACTAGAGCGTATGAAGACGCTTGAAAACAAAGTTAAAGCTCTTAAGCTAAAGGAGGACATCGGTTCTACCCCTAACCAGAATACAACTCCAAAAGAGTACCATCCGGATGAAGAATAACTACCACGCTGAATAACGCCACCTCAACTAAAGTAATAATCACCAATAGTAATAGATGAAGTCAAATACTACGATTTACTCTAAGAGAAAATAAAAGCAATGAGTTTAATATAAAGGTGATAAATGAAAACATCATCAAAATAAACTTGGAAGATGGTGAAACTGACCGAGAAACGTGCTTGGCACACGTTTGAAGACAAACAAATTAGACCAATTAGGGGCATTACTAAAAACCTACACTCTACGTGTAAACCAGATAAAACAATTGATGATCTGAAAGCAACACGATTTAAGGCAACTGAATCATCGATTAAGCTAAAACGGAGAGGCCAGGTACCTCTCAACATGTTTATGTTGACCTTCGATACTGATAAAGATATCGAAAAAATTTAACAAATTAATTACCGAGAAAACCATCCGGTTAACTACAGAGGATGCAGCAGATGCAGAGGATGTTGCTATTGATGTGCTTGCTAAAAATCCAAGTTTATTCATGAAGCAAGCGGTTAAGATTAACCGACCCGAAGTTAATCGTAGAGTGTCGGAAACTAATCAAGGACAATTTGGTAAAATGACTTAAGCTCAAGTAATGATAAGCAACGGAAATCCAGGAAAAACCACTCAAAATGACGATATAAGTCAAACACTTAAATTAGTTTTAAGCAGACTAAATACATTTGATGAGCGATTAGAGAAACTAGAGGGATCGCGAGATAACTCCCCTCCCCGAATGACAGCTTCCATTCAATGTTTCATAGATTTCACCAAAGTTTTCACCAAATCTTGAGGTATCGCCTCCCATTCCTCTGCGATCGCCTGTTGCAGCTCCTGGAGTCTCGTTGAAACAACATCTCTGAATCGAACCCTTTTTTTCAGCTCGTCCCATAAATGTTCGATCGGATTGAGGCTTCGAGCTGACCACTCCATAACAGACACATCCACCTTTTGAAGATACTGGTAAACTGTACTAGCCGTATGTGGTCTCGCTTTATCCTGCATTAACACGAAATTTTCACCAATAAAACTGGCAAAAGGTACGACGTAGTCCTCGAGTATTTTCTCACTTTGGTTCTGCCCCGCATCAATTAGTGCAACCACTTGAGCGGCTACCTCTGGTGTGGTATTCATTGTCTTGTTTTGGATGAAGACGTAATCGATGGAAGACCGTTCAGGCTAAGCGTTGATATGTGAATGACAATTCCGAACGATTGAATTCGGGGTATGCTATTGTATTGTTTTTATTGAATTATTCTTAGAGGTTAATTGCTACCCAATATGCGTGCTTCGAAAGCCTACTGTATGCATTTTACTTTCGTGGAAGTTACATGTAAAGTTACATGTGATTATACTTTGAATCTGCATTAAGGAAAATTTAACAAAATTTTGAAATTTTGATGAAAATTGATCAATGTGCGAATTTTTTGCACCCAAGTGTATATCACACTATTCACCCTGGAAACACTGCTAAAGCAGGTAGTGCTGTCATAATTGGAATTAGTATTCATCACAGAAGAGTTAAATTATGAAACAGAAGAAATACAAGCAACTGCTGTTATTATCAAAATAAAAAATAGTTCTATTTGTATTGCTAGTATTTACTGCCCTCCGAAGCACTCAATCAAAGAAAAATATTATCTCGAGTTCCTCAGTAAATTAGGAAAATGATTTTTTCTTGGAGGAGACTTAAATGTACAAAATGTACACTGGGGCTCCTAACAACGATTATGCGAAGGTTAGGTTAGGTTTGGGTGGCGGTCCACTAGGACCAAGCAAAGACAAAAAAAAATGGTCCGTAGCCATACCACAATAATTATTTCCACCAACTCATTGGAACCATTTTGAGCTGTTAACAAAGCGCTGGATACTCCTGACGTCCATCCTACAGAGGTCCGTCAGGTCTTTGAAGAGGGGTGCCCCTAGAAACTTTAATCTGTTTCGAGCCAGACGAGGGAAGGTGTAAAGAAGATGAAGTTCCGCCTCTTCCTCCTCTTCGTCCTCGCAACTACGACAGTAGTCATGTGAGAAGACACCAAGTCTACTCGCATGCCTCCCTATGAGACAGTGCCCCGTAATCATTCCAACAACCACACTGATCTGACTTCGCTGAAGTGAGATCAGCTATTTGGATCTCGCCAAGTCCAACTTTGGCCAGACCTACCGAGTTATTACGCAAGAAGTGATACTTGACCATCTGTCATTCGTCAGCTTGCTAGCTTCTTCATGAAGCAGCAGTTTGCATACCGCAAGAGGCATTTCAATATCCTTTCTGCTTTCTGAGAAGCGGTCCATTGTACCACGTCGAACCAGTTTCATCGGCGTTTATATTCCCTGTACTTATAAAATGTCCTGGCACCCATAAAATGTGGATGTTGAACTGATCTGTCATCTCGTTACGAGATCAGAGACAGTTCTGGACTACTTTCGATGTGAGGAGGTGTGATTGAAGCGCTTTGATGGTAGCCTGACTGTCCGTATAAATGCGAATATCACAAACTGATATTACATTATACCTCAACCAGTCTACGACTTCGTTTATGGCAGTTACTTCAGCTTGAAAAATGCTATAGTAGCCGGGGAGACGGAAGGATAGATTTAACATAAGTTCCTCGCAGAACACTCCAGCCCCGACTTTTCCGTCCCGTTTTGAACCGTCAGTGAAGAAGTTTATAACTCCTGGTTCCAAAACTGCACCCATCATACAGTCCTCCCTGGATGGGATCCTAGTCCGGAACCTTGTGTCAAAAGATAGTGACGGGACAGTAAACTCGGTGGTCTTCGTAATTTGTTTGTTGCACAAAATAGATGAGTGCCCTGTATTGTTGCAGGTCCACATTAAGATGGATTTCAGTCGTATCGCAGTACAAGCTGCCAACTGTTTCCCCAATATATCTAGAGGAGTCAAAAATATCAGAGTCTCTAGTGCCTGAGTGGATGTTGCACCACTGATCCACAGAGAGATTTTTCTTTAAGCTTTTGTCAACAGCTTTTGGTTGACAGTTTTGTCCAGAGCAGGCCACCAGACTATTACCCCATACAAGAGTATGGGTCTGACTACTGCGGTATAAAGCCAATGTACGATGCGGGGCTCCAGCCCCCATCCTCTCCCAATGGCATTTTTGTAAGAGTATAGCGCTACCGTAGCTTTCTTTACCCTTTCCAGAATTTTAGGTTTCCAATATAATTTGCTATCCAAAACGAGACCCAGAAACTTCGCTTCAACTGTAAAAGTCAAACTGAACCCATTTAAAGTGGGAGGATCGATGTGAGGAAGTTTATATTTCCTAGAAAAGAGAACCAATTCGGTTTTGTGTTGGTTCACATTCAACCCACAGAAATTGGCCCATAATGAAAAAGTGCCAAGGGCATTCTGCATAAGCTCACTAAGGGTGCCGGGATATTTACCACGGACACCAATAGCAAAATCATCCGCATAGGCAACCACCTTCAAGCCACCGTCCTCCAGTCTCAGCAACAGGTCATTTATGACCAATTTCCAAAGTAGAGGGGACAGTACGCCATCCTAAGGCGTACCTCTGCTTGCAATCTTCTGACGGAGGATTTCCCAAAACTGGCATTTATGTTCCTGCCTCTTAGCATCTGATCTATCCAGTCCTTGAGTGATTCATCCACTCTTAGATCTGAAAGTGCCGAGTTATAGTCCCTGGAAGCACATTGTTAAAGACCCCCTCAATATCCAAAAAGGTTACCATTGCGTAGTCTCTATATTCGAAAGATTTTTCAATGAAAAATACAAGAGAATGAAGAGCAGTCTCTACAGATCTCCCCTTGCAATAGGCATGTTGAGATTTAGACAGCTTTTCCGACACAATCGTGCCTCTAATATGAGCTTCTATTTGTCTTTCCAGTGTTTTAAAATGGAAGGAAGACAAGCTAATCGGTCTAAGGTATTTGGGATTGTAGTGTGAGCGTTTTCCCGCCTTAGGTATGAAAACAACCTTCACTTCTGTCCATTTACTAGGAATGTGACATAGTTCTAGGCTGCATTTGAAAATTACTTCTAACCAGGAAATGGTTAGATCCGTAATTTGTTGAATATCCGCGTCGAGTTGTTGAATATCGAGTCCAGGCGACTTATATGGTTTAAAACTGTTTATCGCCGACAGGATCTTTTTTCTGCTAATAATTTGGCCTATGAGGCTACTTGGCCTTTTACCTACTGATGTGCTAGGTACAGATGCCGAACAACCAGGAAAATGATCAGAAGTTCCAGCGATTCCGCATTATTAGTGGTCCATATCCCATCCGGCCGTTGAAGATAACTTGGGATGGAAGGATCAGTTGCTAGTACTTTGCGTAGCCTAGACTTCTCTGAAGACTCCTGAATTTTGCCACAGTATAGTCTCCAAGAGCTGTTCTTGGCACTTCTCAATTGATATTTGTAAATTTTGAGGACTTCCTTATAGGAGTCCCAGTCCACAGCAGATTTTGTTTTCTGTGCTGTTTTGAAGAGTCTTTTGCATTTTCGACGTGTTTATTGAATCTCATTGGACCACCAGGGTAGCCGAAATTTACCCCTAGGCCTGCTAAGGGGACTAGAGCCGAGTATCGCTTCATTAAAAGCGCTGGAAAACTCGTCCACCAAGCCAACGAGCTCTTGCGCAGTTTCTGGAGGTTTTGGCACCGGAACTGGTAGTGAATAGTTCTAAAGGTATCCCAGTTGGTTTTCCTCCTGTTTCTGTAGATTGGACTTTTTGGAGAAGTCAAGTCCATTTCAAATTGAAGATAACAATGATCAGAAAAGGAGTGTCCTCCGACACTCTCCAGTTCAATAAACAAATCGAACAAAAGCTTGAGACAAGAATAATATATCCAATACTTCCTGTCTATTACTAGTTATAAAGATCGGCTTATTGCTTATGTTCCTTATACGAAGGTTCGTACTTAAAGTGTAATCAAGGAGTAACTCTCCTCGTTCATTTGTGTCCGTACTTCCCCAGATTGTGTGATGAGCATTTGCATCACTCCCAAGGATGACCCCAACCTTGCGCTTCTGAGCCTCCAAGATTAGCTCATTTAGAATGATTGGTGGAGTATCCACTTCATCATAAGCCAGGTAAGCTGATACTAGCCAGAGGTTTCGTTTATCGACCTCAATGTTGACCGCTGCCACATCTCAGTTACTGAAATTTGATAACAGAAAGCAACTTATGTTATTTTTAATGAGAATGCACGACCGAGTCTTACCTTCTTTTTTCGCGTGCTTTAATCTATAATAGAAGTCTTGAGCCCAAGTACCCGGTCTTCAGTGACCCAAGATTCCTGGATCAAAACGACATCTGTCGCTTCTTTCCCAATTTTTAAAATTAGAGCAGCTGAAGCTGCCTTAGAGTGGTGAAGGTTGAATTCAAGAAATGTCAGTGTCATCTCTACAGCCTCTTCTCCACCACAGTAACATCAGAGTCATCGTCTGATGAGAAGTCCTCTGAGAGCCCCTTTAAAGACTCCATGGACGTTGACATCTCCGTGTGCGTGGAAAGAGTTTCCGCTCGGCTGGCTACCTCCGAGCACGCAGATGAGCTATCAAGCACCGCGGTAACGTCCTTCTTGTACACCTTGAGTGTGACTGCATTGAAACCATAGTTGATTAAGGCGTTGGGTTTTTCCAGTGCAGTCAGTGACTCGGTGTTTAAGATGATAACAGCTGACCTATAGTTAGCCTTTGTCTCCTCGAGCTTGGCAACTTTCCAGTTGTGCGTTGGCTACTCCGGGTTGCCAACCAGCAACAACTGGAATATCACCTTCGGATCACTAGGCTCCGAAGGGCTCTACACCCTAGCTCTTGGTCTGCAAGGGATCTCCTCCCTATCAATCACAGCCAAGCTGGCTCCGAGCCATACCTCGCCAAGTTCCCCCACTGCCTTCTTATAAAGCAGAAGGAACCTCTGATCTGCACAGGCAGTCACTTTCGCCTGATTCCTGTGCCAGCCCGCGTCCCGACAAGTCGGAGCAGGTCCTGGATTTTACAACAGGACTTTCAGGTAGGTGGTGGCTAAGGCCCCTTCCACTTTCCCCCAATTAGCGGGCGTGGTACTGCCACCCTCTTGGGATTTGTCAATAACTGCCACAACCAGCTGATCCTTGAGGACCTAAAAAGCCTCATAGCGGAAGCATGGAGTTTGGTTCGCTTGGCGATCTTAGGACTTTCTCCCTGAGATTTATTTCTTTTAAGCTGTGAGCCAGCTGAAGGACCTTCCGACTTTTTCTCGGTGACTGTCTTTTCCCACGCAAGCGTGGATTTGTCCTTATCCGTTCTGTCTTCTAGCGAGATGTTATTTATCTTAGCCAGGGCCCTCCAGGCCTTCCTCCTAGTATTATAGGTTGGTTTTGAGGAACCAGCTTCGTTCGTGCTTTGGTTCCCCTTTGTATTTCTATACCCAGATTTGGTGACCCGAGTGGACGGACCAGCCTCGCTTGAGCTTATGTCCCGTTGTTTATTAGTAGACTTAGAGTCAGGCCTACAGACCCGAGTTTCGTTGTCCACATTTTCCGGTTTTTTTAGAAAGCCGGACTTTTTTTGTTGTTTTTTGTTATTATGCATATCCATAATTGTTTCCACGAGTAGCGGAGGAAGAAGTGCCCATCTGTGCAGAGATCCGCAGTACACAGATTAGGCTACTTTACAGTCAGGTCGATTATGGGCACGGTACGATTAACACCTTAACCCAGCCCAGCGATTTATTTAAGGTTGACTCCTTTAGCGCCGTGTTTTAGCCTAGAAGCCAAAGAATCAGCAATCTAGTTACCAGCGGTCACCACGTGAAGGTAACACGAGAGTTTGTGGAAGTTGCAAGTTACGGAGCTGACGGCAAGTGCCAACTAGAATCCCCCCCAGCAACTTACACCTGACCACCATAGTCCACGACTAAGCGTAAAGAACTCTTAAAAGCTATCAGGAAATGCAGTTGTGAAGCCCTCTCAACTGGAAGACCGACCTACTGGCTAACTGATCCAAACAAAGTACCAGATCTGATTGATTTCTTCATAATAAAGAACATACCGGTAAATTATGTAAAAGTAGATGAAAACCATTACTTAAACTCTGATCATTCACCGATATAAAGAAAGAAACCCATTTCTGCTCCTGCGTAAGATCTTATTACTGCAAAAATGTTAAAAGAACTGATGAAGCTCACCAATCTTATAAATGCAGCATTTAGAATCAAATCTGAATCAAGCTTGTGGAAAATTGCAGAAGTAATTATGATCTTAAAACCTGGGAAACTACCACACGTAACCTCGTCTTATAGGCCAATTTCGCTATTGCCAGTCATGTCCAAACTCTTTGAGAAGCTTCTGGTAAAAAGGTTAAATGCGATAATTGAAAGTAAAAACTTGATATCAAATCATCAGTTCGGTTTTCGTAACCAACACTCAACAATTGATCAAGTACACAGAATAACCAGTATAATTGAGAAAGCATTAGAGGAGAAAAAAGTCTGTTCAACAGTAATTTTAGACGTTGCACAAGTGTTTGATAGAGTGTGGCATGAAGGACTTAACAATAAGTTAAAAAATCTTCTACCAACGCAATTTGCTAAAATACTGGAATCTTACTTGAAAGATAGGTTCTTCAGGATTAAGTTCGATGATACCTTTTCTGAATTGAAAGAAATCAACGCAGGAGTTCCACAGGGCAGTGTATTAGGGCCGGTTTTATACCAACTATACACTTATGATCTTCCTACAATAGAAAACAACACAGTGGCGACTTTTGCAGAAAAGCAACGTAGAATCAACACAGAAGATACAATCAGCTACAACTCAAACATATAAATGTACAAAAAGATGGAGAATAAAACTAAATCAGTTCACATCAACTTTACAAACAGACCATTCGAACATATTCCGATTACCATAAATCGAGAAATGGTACCGCATGCGAACACAGCTAGGTATCTCGGCATAACCCTAGATGCTAAACTACGATGGAAAGCACATGTCAAGAAAAAAAGTGAAGAATTAAGACTTAAATACAAGCCAATACAAGTTGTTATCGGAAGAGAGACAAATTATGACTAAAGACAACTGAATATAGCAAAATTGATATTATGAATGACATGCTAGACAAAATTAACATAGGGTGTATAATATTTTTTAACACTCCCACTCAAGATTCAATTTTAATAAATTGGGCGAAGACCTAACATAGGTATTGCAAAATAATTTATGTTGTACCTTTGCCAACGACTTGGTAAAAATATCTGCTTCCTGTTCATCTGTCAACAAAAAATGCGTAACCAGAAATTGATTGTCGAATTTTAACATCACTAGATGGTTTGGCGTCTATTGGAAGGGGGCGGGGGGGGGGGGACCAAAGTTGAGTAGATTAGTCTACCAGCCCCGTAACCTTCCAGTAGGGTGCGCATCACGTGAGCTGTTCTGGTGTCTTGTCATTAGGCAGCCGCGTGATGGGTACAATTGTGTAAGGGGTAACCTGTTCACAATTCGCAAGTGTATGTACTGCCTCCTCGTGGCAACCACTGGTAACTAAGGCCATTTGGCACATTTTTGGCCATTTTGCACAGGCTAAAGTACGGCGCTAAAGGAGAAAACCTTGACAAAAAACCCTAATCTAAGGTGGAAAAGCATATTATGCCGATGGATGAATGGCTGATAGGTTAATCAGTTCAAAATATGTGGACTCTGGATACCAGGCACACTCCAGTTGTATTTAGCCTTCCTGTAATAAAGCTGGGTGACCTACAGGCACTTTTGCAATTCCCAGCAACTCATAAGAGTAAAATCAAACGGAATACGGGGCAGGAGTAGGAATATACGGGAGTGGGACAACCCTCTCGAAGTCCTTGGACTCCAATGCTACCGTCTTTCTAGCGGAACTACATGCTATAGTAAACAGCTAGGAGGGAGAGCAATAAGCCCAGATAGTATGTATCACGTACCGGGAGGCAGTATTATCAGGTTCATTAAGAACCTGAATATTGACTGAACGGATAATTAAACAGGGTCCAGCACAATAGATCTTTTAAGTCGCAGTGCAAAGTGGCTGACCACCCGCATGACCATCCAATAATAATAATAATAATAATAATACAGTGCTGGTAAAAAAAAATTGGGTAAACAAATTTATTGCAAATTGGAGTCTTTTTTTGCTAAATTACAAAACTTTTGAAACCAATTGGTTTATTGTTTCATTTTAAATACATGTATGACGTAATTTTTTGAAAAACAAAATTGGCCTGCAATTTAGTGGCAAAACACCGAAAAATGCCAAAATATTCAAAGTACGTTTGATTGGAGTTAAAGTAATGTAATAAATTAAACACTTATTTTTATTTTTTTTTTGTTTTTTATTGATTTATAGAAGTTCAATCTTTAATGTTAATATTTTGTTGGACCGCCTTTTGCTTTTATTACAGCGATAAACCTCCGATTAATTGAATTTGATAAATTTTTCAAAGTCGCAGGAGATATGGATTCCCAAATCAATATCAACAAACTTTTTAAAGCTTCAATCGATTCTGGGCGCTTCCTTGCTACTTCTAGCTTCATTATAGACCAAATATTTTCAATTGGATTTAAGTCTGGACTATACGGGGGCCAGCTCAACACATCGATACTTTTTTCTTCGAAGTACTTTTTTACCTTTAAATGAAGAGATAAGAAAAAAAAAACAAGTTTTTAACAAATTATTTATGTTTATCTGAAAGCCAATTTTTCTATCTACAATTCAAAATTAATAACTCACAATTTTGACGGTATGGCACGGAGCGTTGTCCTGTTGAAAAATAAATTTGCAAGTCTCGCCAAAAAGCTTTAACGCAGAAGGCTCAAATTCGTTCTGAAGGACCTGCAGATAAACAGCTGCTGTTACGCTGGAACTAAGAAAGCACAATCGACCGGTTTCATTTCCAGAAAAGCATCCCCAGACCATAACTCCTTCTTTTTTCGATGGAAGTCTTAAAAGACATTCGTTGATAAGTCTCTCGCCAGGTTCTCCTTACGAGAATTCTTCCATCTCCAACATGCAGCTTGAATTTTGATTCATCGTAGAAAATCACATCATTCCACATCTCTGAAGTCCAATTAACATGCTGCTGGGCCCATAGCAAAATTTTTTTTTTTTACTAGTAATGTGAACTCAGGCTTCTGGACTGGTTTAAGTGCTCTCAAACCAGCTTTAACAAGTCTTTTTCTCACTAAGCCGGCTGAAATTTTTTTTCCCGTTGCTCGCTCAAGATCCTGTCTTATGTCCGGTTTTAAAACGGTTCCGACGACTTTGTAATAGTATAAAACGATCTTCCACTGGCGTTGTCTTTCTGGGCCTTCCAGAGCCTTTCTTTCTTTGTGTACCGCCCATCTCTCGATTTTTTTTAATAATCCACGCGACACTACTTTTAGGAATGTTTAACCTTTCACCTTTTTCACGCGAGGTTAAATTTTTTCGCGCCAAAATCAACATATTGCTTTTACACTGGCCACTAACTTTTCCCATTTTTTTTAACTAAAATTGCACTTTATTCTTTATTTGGCTAGGATCACTTACAGAATAACTTAATCTTACAAAATATGCACTATTTATACTCAAAAAATAAATTACAGGCAATAAAACATCTGCACCCTAATGACGGCCAAAAACGGTAGGCGTAAAAAAAAATAATTGCTTGCCCAATTTTTTTGCACATCAGTTGCGGGGTTGTACCGGTGTAATAAAAGCAAAAGGCGGTCCGTAAAATATTAATATGAAAGATCGAACTTCTATAAATCAATAAAAAACAAAAAAAAAAAAAAAAATAAGTGTTTAATTTATTACATTACTTTAACACCAATCAAACGTATTTTGAATATTTTGTCATTTTTCGGTGTTTTGCCCCTAAATTGCAGGTCAATTTTTTTTTTTTTCAAAAAATTACGTCATACATGTATTTAAAATGAAACAATAAACCAATTGGTTTCAAAAGTTTTGTAATTTTAGCAAAAAAAGACTCCAATTTGCAATAAATTTGTTTGCCCAATTTTTTACCAGCACTGTAAATCCTACGTCGTCAAAAAACACACAAACAACAGATTTTGGGGTGAAGCTGTCGACACAGCGGCTTATCTTGTGAATCGTTCACCATATCGTGGGGCTATCGATAAAACGCCCAAAGAAATTTGGTTCAACAAAAAGCCTGATTTGTCCAACTTGAAAGTGTTTGGATGGAAGGCAATGGTACATGTTCCGAAACAAAAGCCCCAGAAATTTGATTCGAAATCAAGGGAATAAATCATGGTCGGATACAGCGAGGATTGTAAAGGCTATCGAGTTTTTGATGTAAGTCGTGATGTCGTTTTTCTGGAGGATTAACGCTGTGAAAACAAGGTAACTGATCGTAACGAATTTTCTAATCATTTTTATCCATTCGAAGATGATAGCAATGAAGTGGAGGATGAGTCAATTGTTACAACAACAAGTTCAGAAGGCGCATCTGGATATCAAAATAGTGAGAATCTAACAGATGAAGATTCAATTGACATTTCGGGTAGTAATGAACCGTCAAATGAGGAAGTGAACGATGTTTCGTTACAACCGCGTCGTTCATCGAGAGAGCACAAGTCGACGAAAAGTAATAATTTCGTTTATGTTGTATCACGTGTTCAATTGGATGATCCATTGTCAGTGGAGGGGGCTATGAGCAGCTCAAATGCGTCTCACTGGAAAACAGCTATGGAAGAGGAGTATCGTTCGTTAATCGAAAACGAGACGTGGTCGCTTACAGATTTGCCACCTGATCGTAGAACAATTCAATGCAAATGGGTTCTCAAGACCAAGTACAACGAGAAAGGAGTGGTAGATCGGTACAAGCCTCGTTTGGTAGTGAAGGGTTGTGCTGAGCGTAAGGGCATTGATTATGAGGAGACATTGTCACCCGTAGTTCGCTACTCGTCGATACGGTTTTTGATTGCGGTAGCTGTGAGATACGATTTATAGATCGATCAGATGGATGCGATTGCAACGTTCCTTCATGGCGATTTAAGCGAGGAAATCTATATGATTCAACCTGAAAAGTTTAGTGATGGAAGTCAACGTGTTTGTTGTATGAAGAAGTCCTTATACGGACTTAAGCAGTCCAGTCGTGTATGGAATCAGCGTTTGGACACTGCTTTGAAGAATTTTGGCATAAAATACTCAAATTACGATGCATGCATTTACTATGTTATATATGGTAGTAAGATGTTGATTGTGGCAGGACGACTTGCTCATTTTTTCGAACGACAAAGTTTTGAAAGCTGATTTGAAGTTGTGTCTACAGAAGCAATTTAAAATGAAGGACATTGGCGAGGCCAAATGTGTGTTGGGCATGTAGATTACGCGAGACCGCAAGTCGGGAATGATTTCAATAAATCAAAGCCAGTATATTCAAAAAAACTAGAACGTTTCCAAATGGTCGATTGTAATAGTGTAAGTATTCCAGCTGATCCAAATCAGAATCTTACTTCAGAAATGTCGCCGAAGAATGAGTCAGATCGCGAATCCATGAAGGATGTGCCATATCAAGAATCAGTTGGGAGCCTGTTGTTTGCTACCCAGGTATCACGACCAGACATACAGTTCGCGGTAGGAGCTGTCAGCAGATTCAATAACAATCCAGGCGTTGCTCATTGGTTGGCAGTAAAGCGGATCATGCGATATTTGAAAGGTACAATCGAGATGAAATTGACTTATTCAAAAAATGGAAATGAAGTAGTGCAAGGTTATTACGATTCAGATTGGGCAAGTGATTCAGTAGATCGACGTTCGACAACAGGATATGTATTCAAACTGCAAGGTGGAGCAATTTCATGGGCGTCAAAGAAGCAACCAACAGTTGCTGTGTCTACAACAGAGTCCGAATATGTGGCTATGTCTTTCGCAACGCAAGAGGCTATTTGGTGGCGGGATATATGTCAGGAGTTGTTAGGGGAAAATAAATGTTCAACCATCATACACTGCGACAACAAAGGAGCGATCCAACTAACGGAGAAGACAGCTTTTTCACCCAGAACAAATCATATAGATGTTCGTCGTCATTTAGTTAAATTTGTTTACGTCAACACAAACGAAATGTTAGCAGATAGCCTTACCAAACCAGTGACAGCAGCAAAACACAGGTTCTGTTCAATATGATAGTCAATCTTGTGAAGAGCTGAGTGCTGAAAAATAAGGCTCTAGTGGAGGTGTTGAGTTATTAAGTGTGAGAGATTCTTTATTTTGTTTTTAATGCTAGCCGCTTGTGGCGTTCCCTTTCTTATGTACTTTCTTTTGTTTTGCTTTTAATAAATACCTCTTGAATGGACGCTTGTTATTTTTATTTGTGTTATACTTCTTTTTATTTAAGTCTATAATCACATCATATACGCCATCTATCACTTACTGAAGCTAATTATTCACAAGCTTGGGAAAAGTTAGTAAACCGCTATGATAAGAAAAAGGGCATAGTAAAGTAGTTGATCGAAATGTACATGGCACAACCGACGGTAAATCATGCATCATTCAAGTCATTACGATCATTAGTAGATGTATCAGATCAGGTCACTAGAGGTATTAAAACATTAGGTGAAGATTGGGAATCACGCTAATTTATATTTTAATTAAAAAATTAGATTATGAATCACAACAAGCATGGGCAGAATATTCTGTTTCTATTGATGTTCCAACATTTAATTATTTTATTGAGTTTCTAACTCAGCGGTGTGACGCACTTGAAGTATGTGCTGCAAATTTGAATCAGCGTAATGCAAAATCGAAACCACAATCCAGCTCTAAGGTACATGTAGCTGTGAATGAAGCGGATTTCCTGTGTCTGTTGTGTAAGAAAGCGCATCCGCTATTTCGATGTTTTCGATTCAAGGCAATGAAGGCACCTCAGAGGAAAAAGTTCGTGTTAAAAAACAAATTAAGCCAAGTGTGTTTTAAATCGGATCATACCACAGAGACATGCGGTTCGGAAAGATTATGCTTAATTTGTGAGGATAAGCACAGCACTTTACTTCATACGTCGGGAAAACTAACCCGCCATTACGTGCAGCCATACATTTACAAAGACACATGGGACAAAGACTCAGGGTCCAAGCGAATCATCATTCAACACACAAGTATCATCTATTAATACTTGCACTTACTCTACTATCAACACATAATATAAACGTGATATAAACAATAAAAATAATGCTCCATCAACATCACATATTTCAAAAAATGGTAATGTTCCTATCGCAATAACCAGCGACAACTCTTCATCAATCATGACAAAACTAGAAAACTATAAACAACATTCAACAACTGCCAGATGTTTCAATAATTTCCAAACAATTTTATCAACAGTTCAACTAAACATCTTTAGCAACAATCAGTGTTTTAAAGTAAGAGCCTTATTAGATAGCGGTTCTCAAACTACATTGATTACTGATAGCTGTGTACAAAGAACTGGCTTAATCAGACATCCATCATCAACTGTCATCAGTGGAATTTCAGGAAATTATACGGCAATGTCAAAGGGAGTAGTGAGTGTAAAACTGACATCACGGACGCCTTGATTCTAACAAAATTGACGTCGTGGTTACCAACAACAAAAATAGACAACTTAAATTTGAATGCTGTACGACATCTCAAACTTGCTGATCCAGATCTTACAACGCCAGGACCAATTGATATGATTTTGGGAAATGATGTATTTCTGCAAATTTTATTGCCTGAAAAATGTATGATTCAACCCAATGTATATGCTCAACTTACTTTGGATGGGCCATTGGTGGAAGGAGTATTAACCAAACCGATGGAAACGAAGTTCAAATTTTTCATACTACAGCCGTGCCAATTTCAGAAGATTTAGAATTACTACAAAAATTCTGGCAGCTTGAACAAGTTCCAATAACAAAGCAGATTCATCCAGATGATCAAAATTGCGAAATTATTTATATTACTACAACAACACGAAATTCTGAGGGCCGATATACCGTACGTTTACCAATAAAACACGCAACTCATTTACACCGCGAGTCACGATACGCTGCATTTAAACGAATAACGTCGATGGAGAAAAAGTTAAAGAAAAATCTTCAATTTGCTATTCGTTACAAGGAATTTATGAGCGAATATGAATATCTGCAACATATGCACGAAATACAACCAACCCCAAACCACACTTTTACCTACCGCACCATGCAGTCTTAAAAGAATCCAGCACCACCACCAGTTTACGTGTGGTATTTGATGGGTCATGCCAATCTAACAGTGGTTTCTCGTTAAACGGTATTCTATTGTATATACTGGCCCGCAGTTGCAAGATGATCTGATTTCCATACTGTTTCGATTTCATAGTCATATTATAGCGATATCTGCGGACATAGAAAAAATGTACCGACAGATCAACATCCACCAAGACGATCGAGAATACGAACGAATAATGTGGCGAGATGACGCTTCCAAAGATTTCAAACATTTCCAATTATCAACCGTAACTTATGGGCTTAGGTGTGCCTCATACCTAGCAATAAGAACACTTCAGCAATTAGCTGAGGATCACAAAATTAAATTTCCACTAGACAGTAAACTTCTGCGAAGGGATCTCTACGTAGATAATTTTATCAGTGGATGTGATAATATCAATAATGCCGTGAATATATATCAGACAATCAGTAAATTGCTTGCTGCCGGTCGTTTTAAATTACGAAAGTGGATCTCAAATAGTCGAGAGTTAATGCAGTGTATTCCAGGTTGTGACCATGGTGATGGACAAATTATTTTGGATGATCCATACATTTGTAAAAACATTGGGGTTATATTGGAATCCAAAAAAGGATTGTTCTGGGTTTAAAGTGAATTTGTCATCGAATCCACCACATACAAAAAGATCGCTATTGTCTGAAGTCTCCCGAATATATGATCCACTGGGTCTAATTACTCCAGTAACCATTACTATGAAAGTTTTGTTCCAATAATTAGAAACACTCAAAGTTGATCGTTGTTTAAAACCAAATGTGACTACTGATCGTACCCAAATCCATACATTTGCAGATGCATCTGTAAGCGCTTACGTGGCAGAATCATATCTACGTGCGGAGACTAAGCAAGGAAGAGTAACAGTTAAGTTAATTGGATCAAAATCCAGAGTAGCTCCGATAAATCAAATTACCATTGCCAGACTCGAGCTGTGCCGCTGTTTTAGCTGTATCGTTATCTAACTATATTTCGAAAGTACTAGATATGAAAGTTGATGAAATATACGTTTGGTCAGATTTACAAATAGTATTGGATTGGCTGTCCGACTATCCATCAAGGTAGAAAACTTTTGTGGCCAACCGATAGCAACTTCATACATATTGCATATAATACTACGAGGCTGTTGGGGCCATGTTCCAACTAATTTAAACCCAGCCGACTTAGTTTCATGAGGCTGTTCTCCACATGAGTTAATCAGTAACCGCATGTGGTGGTCAGGTCCCGATTTCTTACAAGAACCAATCACCAGCTGGCCAATCCAAGCATTTGGTCCTATTGGAGAAGCATTAGTGCAAGTCAGTGAACCCGAAACTGATATCTGCCTATATGTATTCAGGGGGCCTAATATGAAATTTTGCGATTTCGGATTATTACGATATCGAAAAAATTCGATACGCCGCGGATTTACCCTATTATGAAACTTGGAAAATCGAATATGTAATATTATTTATTATTATAAATATTACAATATTATAAATAATATTTAATTTATTTAAAATAGAATAAATCATTTACAAAAACGTATTTTCTACAAAAACACAAAATACCATAAATTTTACAAAATCCGCCAACTAAATAGCAATCGAATTTTACGATGTGCGTTCGAAAAAATCCGATACGAATTTCCTTTTTTTGTTTCATAATAGGACGAATTTTTTCGATATCGTAAAAATCCGAAATCGAAAAATTTCATAATAGGCCCCCTGCATCCACAGTTCTATTCAAAAGAGTTATCGAGTTCTAGCTTTTGTTAGACGTTATATTGCTAACTTAAAACTTCGCAAAGACAGAAAATATGACAATATCCCTGTACCTAATCTTCAAATGCCATATCTATCAATACGTAAATTTTTGGAAATGAATTCGCAAAAGAATACAACCACAATTCGATCCCAGTAATCAACTCACCATTTGATGGAATAGCAGCCGTATCAGTTAATGAACTTCGTAGTTTAGAGAAAATAGCGGAGAGATTGGCTCAAAGTGAACAATTTGGGAAGTTACTTGGGAAAAGGGAGGAACTGCCGAAGAATAGTAAATTGTTACCCCTTACCCCATTCCTCGATAGTGATATGATATTGCATGTTGGAGGCAGGTTATCTGAATCATCATGCAATTACGATACCAAGCATCCAATCATATTACCGAGAGAACACATCTTTACGGCTAGAATTATTGCATATTTACACCTCAAATATTTTCATGCTGGAACAAATGCAATGATTGGTGTAATTAGCCAGAAATATTGGATTTTGGGATGCAGAAATCTTGTATGCATCAAAGAGAGACATCGATGGACCAAACAGCTAATGGGAAGCCTGCCAAAGTCACGTGTGACACCTGGAAGGCCATTCACGTACACGGGAGTGGACTATGCCGGACCCATTTATCTTCGTGATAGAGTTGGTCGAGGCCCTTATAAAGATATTAAGGGCTATTTGGCCTTGTTCGTCTGTATGAAAGTGAAAGAAATTCACTTAGAGATTGTAACTAGCTTATCTTCCGATGCGTTCATCGCGGGCCTGCAAAGATTTATTTCTCGTCGAGGTCTTCCACTCGAAATTATTTCCGATATTTGTACCAATTTTGTAGGAGCACTTAGGAGCAATATTTTCAATTAATTTGTAATTTTTTATCTCCCCAGAACATACAGTTTAAATGCATTCCAGCTCGATCTCCACATTTTGGCGGACTCTGGGAGTCCAATGTTAAGGTAGCAAAGCAATATCTCGTAAAAGCCATGGGTAGTTCCATTTTTACATTCGAGCAGCTTTACACTATTTCAACACAAATAGAAGCCCTACTTAATTCACGTCCAATTGGTGCATTATCAGAAGACGTGAATAGTTTTGATGCCTTAACTCCGGGTCCCTTTTTAATTGGCGGTCCAATGATTGCATTACTTGAGCCGCAGCTTCAACACATCAATGAGTCGAGATTATCAATGTGGCATAATATTCAAAATCGCGTGCAAGGATTCTTGCGTCAGTGGTCAAAATCTTCCATTACTTCGTTGCAACAGAGGCATAAGTGGACCAAGACAGAGCAAAATCTCTCTATAGGACAAATGGTATTAATGAAAGAATACTCAGTATCGAGGCTGCTAACGACTTCCAGATGGACTGCTTTGACGACTTAACACACAAAAACTGCTACATATGCTTTCTCAACTGGCGAGTTTTTACGCTTGCTGTTTTTAATGTTTATTGGACCTGCATAGTCCAGTTCAGTTTTTGAGAATGGTCTGCTCTGGATGCATCTTACTGCAGGTAAATTTGCCATTTTTTCTCAGACTTGTTGGATCGGTAACGAATACAAACTGTACAGGATCTTACGAGTTTTTTGACGGTGTATCTTGCGCCTACCATCCAATATTGATTACGGATAATGCTCAGAATTAGAGTATTTCCAGGATGCATATTGTTCAAATGAATATCCCGAACAATCAATTCACATAATTTATGGTTTTTTGGTAAGATCACTGGATACTTTGCCGAATATTTCAAATTTGATTTGCTTAATCGCCCCTCCTACTCGTAGTAATTCACTTGAACCGATAAACGGATCTAAAGACGACAATTGATTCTTTGCTGGAAGTGAACAAGACTTGTTGAGAATAGAGATTTCATTAAAGAATTCTATTTTTTGAATATTGCGAAGGATTATGGCTTCAGCTGCTTGCAGCTCGAATGGAGTAATTGATGATTAGGTTACCCCTTGCTTCGCTCTTCCGAATCTTAGAACGTAGACCATGATTTTTCGAAGTTTGAACCACGAAGAATGTTTGATTATGAGGTTGGTTACAATGTCATCTTCATGGCTAATTTCAGTCAATACGTTGATGTATTTTGGCCTTTCCTCTAAGTCCATGTCTTGAGAAGATATTGGTATTGATTTCGTTGTTGACCAGCTATGTTCTGGTTCTCGTAACCAACTTGGCCCATTCCACCAAAGTTGCGAGTTGACTAGATCTTGTGGTTTTACGCCTCTTGAAATGGCATCAGCTGGATTCTGCTTGGATGAAACATGTTGCCATTGGCTTCGTGGAATAGATTCCAAGATGAACGAGGTTCGATTGCCTATGAAATTCTTCCATCCTTTTGGGACATCAGATATCCAATGAAGAACTATCATATAATCAGTCCATGCGAATACATTTATGGTTTCATATTGTAAGAATTTAATGCAAGAATTGACTGATTTGCATATAACAGAACTGCACAACATAGCTCCAACCTGGGAAGGGTTATTTGTTTTATTGGGGCTACTTTACTTTTAACGCATACAATATTGATAGACAATTCGCAAATTTCGTTAACTGTTCTTAAATATAAAACACAGCCATATGCAGCTTCCGATGCGTCACAGAAAGCGTGTAACTGAACCGTTGTTGGATTTTGAATTGACGTCAGACATCTAGGGATTTGTATTTTTTCTAGAGTTGGAAGCGATTGGTAGACACTTTGCCAGGAATTTATGACATGATTGGGTAAGCTAGCGTCCCACTCGAATTTTAGCAGCCATAGTCTCTGAAGCAGTATTTTAAACAATATTATTGTTGGAGCAAGCCAACCCAATGGATCATATACTTTTAATGCCGTGGACAGGATCTTACGTTTGGTCCAAATAATTTTGCGTTCATCTTGCTGCACTTTGAACGAAAATGTGCCTGTTTCTGAATTCCAAACAATTCCCAATGTTTTGATTGTTGCGTAATCTTCAATTAATTTTGGAGTATTCTCTATTTGTTTTTCCGAAAAGGTATCCAAAAATTCATGCGAGTTCGCTGTTGCTTAAAATCTCACATATTTGGTTCTTGAGTTCAACTGCATGGGGAATAGTTTCACAACCAGTGAGCAAATCGTCAATATAAAAACCATTTCGGATAACGTATGTTGCTTGGAGATATAAATGTTCATAAGGCTCAGTGGATTTTTTGAGAGTGTTAACTGCTAAATAAGGCGCGCATGCCGTGCCATACGTGACTGTGTTTAATTTGTACACTTTCACGCCACAAAATCAACTGATAATTTGCATCATCAGGGGCAATTGCATTTCGACGAAATTTTAAGAGGATCATGGTTAAATCTGTCTGGATGTTTGGGCCAATTTGTAAAATGTCATTTAGTGACACCTGCGAGCTCGTTTTGCATGAAGCGTCAAAAACGACTCTCAGTTTGGTGGTGGTGCTACTGACCTTGACGACGGCATGATGTGGTAGGTAATACTTCTCATCGTCTCGTGTTGGAATCTTCTCTGATGGTATGTAAGTTATGTAACCCAATGCAATAAACTCATTCATGAATAATTTACAAGCTTCGAAGAGTTCCGGCATTCGTGAAGATTTCCTCTCCATCGCTAACAATCTCTGGTGTGCTGCCTTGAACGAACTGCCTAGTGTTGATTTCGGCTCTTTGAACGGTAACCGTACAACAAATCGACCGTCAGGATTCCTTACTGTTGTCTGCTCGTAATGGGTTTCACATGGGTGGCTCGGCTCACGCTGTTTCACAGGTTGTGCTACTTCTTCAACTTCCCAAAATTTGTGCAGCAAATGGTGAATCTCTTCATTGGTTGGTTCAAATGTTGGTTCGGCGATGGCGTGTAGGTTGCAAGTGATTGGTACATACTAAGTTAACAATAATAACACTTATCCGAAGGTTATGATGACAACTATACTCCAGATGACCAGTCAAAGCAATCGAAATCTAAAAGGAAAAGTATAAATATTAAGTAATTTATCCATTTCATAATATAAAATGTGTTTGTTTACTTACGAGTAAATTCGAAATGTCATAAATGTCAAAGTTCTTTTTTATCGATATCAATTATCGATATCAAACGTGGGAAACTTAAGCAATTGTATATTGCCCCACCAACATGGTCCTTCGAGCCGGATAAAGTTCCGAAAATTATAATTTGTTCTCGCCATTTTGAGAAGAGTGTTGTGAGAGTAAGTGAACAAATTGAAAACCAAAGTGATAAATTAAATCCGCCGCGGTTTCAAATTAATTAATCCAAATTAAATGCGTAAAGCCATTCAATTATGTAATTAAAAAGGACACGTGTTTAAATAATACAAAGTATATCGCGGTGTCAAATTCTCGCCATTTTGAGAAAATTATATTGTGTTCGCCAGTGAACAAATCAAGGGACACGTGTTATACAAACAAAAGTGCAGTGCATGTTCGAGAACAGTGTATTGTGTTCGTAAGTGAACAAACATTTTTTTTTTTGTTCGCCATTTTCGAGAATAGTTTATTGCGTTCGATAGTGAACAAGTTAAAGGACACGTGTTTAATATAATATAAAGTGCATCGCGGTGTTATGATCTCGCCATTTGAGATAAGGGGAATAAATTTATCTTGCCATTGGAGATAAAGTTTAATTCTGATCTCGCCATTGAGATAAAGAGAGATCATTGATCCTCGCTATTTGAGATCAGGCGTATGTGTTAAGTTCTCACCGATTAAGAAAGTATATTGTGTTCACCTTTGAATAAACGGAGAGCCAATTTTCAAATTGGGCAAATAATCGAATCGTCTAGAAACGCCAATAGACAATAGTATAATAAGGCGCATTACCATTCCAACAATCAGCGACGTAACTTTATAGTCTGAACACAAAATTACGAATTTAATCCGCCGCGTTTGTCAAATCCAAAGGCTAAATTAAACGCGTGAAGCCATTAAATCAGTGAAACAGGATACGTGTTTATAAATTCCAAACTAAATTGTGGCGTGAGGTGAAACTATGGTTAATTAAAGAGCACCTCATTAACGTGTGTTCCCGGTTAATTCAATCGTACGATGTCCGAAATAGCAAGCCTCAAGAAGCAGCGTTCAACATTGAAGGGCAAGTTAACCAACATTGTTAAATTCAGTAACACCGTAAATGAAGATATGGATACCGACGCAATCAGGACGCGGCTGAGTCGTGTTGACGAGTTATTAAACGAATTTACCATCGTTGAAAGAAAATTATTTGATGCTAACCCTGAAGAAGAATCCGATGTGGACTTCGAAGAGAAATATTATGTGGCAAAGGCAGAGTTGACTTCAATCGTTAGATAACGCACAATGGTACCTGGTAATGAGATTCAATTAGGGGACGTAACATTAAACGCATCCCATGTCGGTCAAGGTGAAGTGAAGTTACCAAAAACTAGTATACCACATATTTCCGGTGATTATGCGGAGTGGCAGTCATTTTAAGACTTATTCTCAACCAACATTCACGATTCAACAATGTTGAGTGCTGTTCAGAAGTTGTCGTACTTAAAGGGGTCATTAAGGGGCGAAGAAGCTGCCTTGCTTCGGCACATTAGCATCACTGAGGCAAACTACTTAGAAGCGTTAAACAAATTGAAGAGCAGATACGATCGGAAAAAACATATAGTGAATTCGTTCATTCGAACATTCGTAGAGCACCCTCCGTTACACACCGCAACCGCTGGAAAAATGAAAAATCTGCGAGATTCAGCAGATGAAGTGGTACGTGGTCTCAAGGATCTTGGTCCAAATTTCTTCAAATTAGAATCGATGCTTTGGAATCACTAAATTCTTCATTAAAATGGGGAAATTCTAAAGCTTCCGTAAAGAGCCACGTAGTCGCAAGCAAAACAGTCAGCTATGCATGCGCATTCTGTGAGAACCCAAATCATGCATTGTTCAATTGCTCACAGTTCAACAATTTACATGTCAACCAGCGAAGAGAATGGATACGAAAGGAAACATCACACATTGCTGCACCTTAAACCACCGAAAGCGGAAAATGCTGCTGGTAACCAGGCATCGGCGTCAAAGGGAGAGGCACCATCCAGTACCTCTTCAGCAGTAAATTCGAATCGCGCCGAGCTCCAAATGCGACAGACAGTCAGTCCTACCAACAGCATTAATTACTGTGCTGGATTTTTACGGAAAACCTCAGGTTTGTCGAGCATTGCTAGACTCTGGCTCTCAAGCCAGTTTCATTACTGAATCTTGCTTGCAGTGACTGAATTTAAAGCGAGTTAACTCACGAGCCGCAGTAAGTGGTCTAGGGCGGACAAAGGCTGGAACCACAAGGCCATCCGACTTTCAACGTCAATGCATTAGTCTTATCCAAGCTAACCTCAGATTTACCATCGCAAACGATCACTGGTATTCCAGCGGATATGTGGAATACATTGCAATTAGCAGATCCAAATTTCAATCATCCAGGTATAGTGGATATTTTAATTGGCGCAGATAATTTCTTTTCAGTTTTGCTTGATGAAAGAAAGCAATTCAATCGAGAGGGTCCAATCCTTCAAAAAACCATATTTGGCTGGGTAGTATCAGGAAGATGTGATACAGAAGCAGAAACGAAGACATCATGTTTAATTATAAATAGCATGGAAACAGAAGCCGATATCGACGTCACTTTAAGTCGGTTCTGGGAGATAGACTCGGTTGGAGAACAAAGAAGTATTCTGTCATCCGAGGAGAAATTATGTGAGAATCACTATCAAGAGAACGTAACGCGCGGTGCAAATGGCAAATTTATGGTACGCTTACCATTAAAACAACCAGCAACTGAGTTGAGCAACACTTTGAATATCGCTATACAAAAGCTGCGGAATAAGGAGAGACGATTTGTGAGAGATGGGGAATTTAAAACTTTATATCACTCCTTCATGAAAGAGTATGAACAGTTGCGCCACATGGAGAAATTACCAGACAACGAAATCACCAACGAAGGTTATTACCTATCACATCATGGAGTTTTAAGAAATACGAGTTCTACGACAAAACTTCGGGTCGTGTTCGACGGGTCTGCAAAAAGCAACATAGGGCAGTCCCTTAATAATTACTTAGCAGTGGGTCCTACTATACAATCGAGCCTGTACTCCATAATCCTTCGTTTTCGGGAACATAAATTTGCCATTTCCGCAGACATCGAAAAAATGTACCGGCAGATGTTGATAAATCAATGCGATACAAAGTTCCAGAAAATCGTATGGCGTCGGCAGCTGTCGGAACCCATTGCCTTCTACCGACTCTTAACAGTAACTTACGGATTGTCTAGCGCACCATTTTTGACCATAAAATGTCTCCAACAAATAGTAGAAGAGCATAAACATTCCCATCCAATAGCGTGTCACGAAATAGAGAAGAACATTTACGTAGACGATCTAATGATTCCTGTGGACTCCGTGCAACAAGGCCTTCAATTAAATGAAGATATCAGCAACCTATTACGTCAATATGGCTTTCAACTAAGGAAATGGTCTTCTAATTGCCAACTAATTCTAGATTCTGTTCCAAACAAAGCAGATATCGGAAACGTTAAGCAATTAGATGATGCGGCAGCTGAGTCTTCAAACTACATAAAGGTCCTAGGTGTAAGTTGGGATCCACTAAAGGATAACTTTATATTCAAAGCATCCGACCAAATTCATACACACATTACAAAACGAATCGTTCTGTCGGAGGCTAGTAGGTTGTTCAATCCGCTCGGGTGGTTGGCACTTGTGGTTGTAGCAGTAAAAATATTTATACAGAAACTATGGATTCTAAATATACAGTGGGACGATCCATTACCAGCAGAACAGAAACAGCAGTGGCAAAGAATACGGTCAAATCTACAGGAAGTTGAACACATCACAATACCAAGATTCCTTCGTTCTTCGTCTGATTCTACGGTAGATTTGCATGGGTTCTGTGATACCAGCGAGCGCGCGTACGCTGCAGTCATTTACTTCCGCATTAACACATCTGACGGAGTATTCGTGCGGTAAGTGTCAGGCAAAAGTAAAGTTACCCCAATCAAGCAAGTGTCGTTACCAAGGTTGGAGTTATGTGGTGCTGTACTTTTGTCCAAGGTTATACAGACAGTGAAACAAGAAACCAGTTTGAAAATCAACAATACATTTGCGTGAACCGATTCAAAAATCGTGCTCGACTGGTTGGCTTGTGAACCTCGCCGATGGACAACCTTCGTAGATAATCGGACTTCGGCGATCATGGATGTTACACCACGTAAATATTGGCGCCATGTACCATCGTCGCAGAATCCGGCAGATTGTGCCAGTCGAGGCATGATTGCTCCAGAACTATATAAGCATAAACTATGGTGGAATGGACCAGACTGGCTGAATTATAGTGAAGAATATTGGCCGAAACAAGAAAGTCAATATGGATGCAAGGAAGAGGAAAGACCAATAAAGGTGGAGACGTTCGTGGGATTCGTCATTAACGATTTATTTGACGAAGTATTCATCATATCTCAAACTACAACGAGTCGTCGCGTTCATTACGAATGAGAATAATCATTGTTTTTGTACTATTTTAATTGTATTAAATAATAACTGGCCATAATAATTTAAACTAAAGTAAAATTAAATAAACATTGTCTCGTGTTTTTTCAATCTGATGTTTGATTTTCTTTGGATACGACCAAATACCTAACACGAGGAATTCATCTATAATTCGCCGCAAGAACAGTGTAAATAAAGCTTGCGGAACGCATACGTTAAATCGTCAAAAAAAACAACTTAAACGATTAATAAAATCACATTTCCGAAATAACACCTTTATCAACGTCTTGATTTGACATACGGCACACTTAATATATTTATCTTTATTTATATTTAACTGAAAAAATATTTTGATCATCCACAAGAAGAAAAAAAAATCCAATTTTATTTAATCTTCGAACAGAAGAGTCATAAAATAAAACCAACATCTTAAATTCCAAAAAAACAAGAAAAATACCTTCTGTCTGTTTATCGATGACCGACTGATCATCCGAAATCAAATGAATTTGGTTTATTTTATTATTGGGTTTCGTTGTTTATTTATATGTACCAAGTTGTTAACACAAATTTTCTTTAATTCAAAATGACAAATGATCCACCGATGACTTTAATTTTTTTTTTTTGTTAGATTTATTAAATTCAACACCACACGTTCTCAAAGATCGATATCATTCAGATTTAATTGAGTGTGAAAAAGGAGCATATTACGGATATATGTAGTTTTGACAAACATTTCACACAAATTAAAACGGTTGATTTTGTTTGATCGGTACTGTATTGTATATTTGTTTACTTAACAGTTTTTGTTGGTGTTTTTTTTTTGTTTTGTTCAAACTGAAATATGAGACAATGATGAGCTTGTAATATTCTTTGTTGTACAAATTCAACATTATTATTTATGATGTTCCTATTGAGTCAGCATAAACGTAATAAAAATTTAATAATTTTTCAACATTAATTCTCAGTGATTAGAAGAACAACACCACACAAAACAAAAAACACATCGAAAGTGTTAATGTGGATACACGCAGGTACAAATATTGATCCGTAATAAAAAAATGACATCTTAATAAAAGTTTTCTTTAATTAATTACCATCGTCATCATCATCAATAAAAATACAAATAATAAATTCAAATTAATCATAAAGCCATGAGATAAAAATAAATTATGTATTGATAATAATTAATGATGTAAACGGCGTGGTAATTAGTCTGCAGAAGATATAAATGAAATTTACAAAACAATGATACAGTAAATCAGATAGTAACATTAAATAGGAAAAACAAAAGGAAAAGCATGATTAAGAATAAGTAATGTCATTATACTGGTTGAAGATAGAATTCAATAAAAGGCAATGGCGAAAAAAGCGAAGCTATACGCACGTTTTTATCAAACCGGTTGTGCAGCCCTAATGCTAATATTAAATACTAGTAGAGTAGTAGTACTTCATCTACAAATTTTTAGAGAACCCATTTCCAATGAGTCCGGTCTGAGATTTCTATTTTATTTGCACTTGCTTAAAGTTAAGGTGAAATTCACTGTTTACGAAATCCAGATACCAAAACTCATGTAATTGTGTAGAACTTTAATATTTCTGGTTAAAATATTAAGGCATTTCAGTATCCCTTTTGCTTTTTGTAATATGGCCCATGGTACCACGCCGACTACCAGCTCGTGGGCTTTTATATTTCCTCTACTATTGAAATGCCCTGGCGCCCGTTTACGTGTAATATGGATGTTGAACTAATTTGTCATCTCATTAAGAGATGAGAGAGAGTTCTGGACTACTTTCGACGTGAGGAGATGTTATTGAAAAGATTTATTGGCAGCCTGACTATCCGTATATATGTATGTATATGAATATTACCAACCGATATTACATTATACCTCAACCAGTCCACGATTTCGTTTATGGCAGTTACTTCAGTTTGAAAAATGCTACAATAGTCGGGGAAATGGAAGGAGAGGTTTTTCAGAAGTTTCCCTTCCTTTTTTGAACCATCAGTGAAGAAATGTATAACTCTTGGTTCCAGAACTGCATCTTTTATCCAGTCCTCTCTAAAGGGGATCATAGTCCGGAACTTTGTGTAGTGACGGGACAGTATAGTCGGTGGTCTTGGGAATCCCTTTGTTGCACAATACAGATGAGGGCCCTACATTGCTACAGGTCCACATTGAGGTGGATTTCAATCGTATGGCAGTATAAGCTGTCAGTTGTTTTCCCAAGATTTCTAGAGGAGTTAGATATAGAATAGTTTCCAGTGCCTAAGTAGAAGTGCTCTTCAGTGCAGTTATATGTAGTAATATTTACCAAGTTTTGAAATATGCTGGTTTGAACATTGGGTTGAGCATTGAGTATAGAGTTGAGTTGACACAATTTGCGGGTTGAGTTGAGTTGGGGTTGGATTAATACATAGTGAGCAGATGATCAAATTTGTATATATGCAGGTTTAAGGATTGAGTTGAAAGAGTGTTTGCTGCTGAGTTGTGGGTTGGGGGTTGAATTGGGCTTTAGTTAGAGTTGGATTAGTATCTAGTGAGTGTGTATAATATTTAAACCAATCCATACGCCTTGACCGATTTGAACCAAACCTTACACAAATATTGTTTAAGACAAAGTCACGGTTAATAGATATGTCAAACCTCAAATTGATTTACAGATGTATACACACGAAAAATCGAACATTGAAAATAGTGATGATTACAACGGGACCGTAACGACGATATCCCGCAATTTGAAATCCCGCTTAGTTAAAATCGTGCCCAAAAAAAAACATTTTAAATTCCATTTTTTCATAATCCTGCTTTAAAAACCTCGGTTTCGCAAAAATCAAAATCCCCGGTTTTGATTTTTATTTTACTTTAAATTAAAATTTTCCTTCACCAGAAGGGGCAGTCCTCGGGATTACAGGATTTTGTAGCCTTTGGATTTTGTCCTCTCGGAATTTTGTACCCTCGGGATTATGTATATAGTCAGGATTTTGTTCCCTCGGGATTTTATACCCTCAGGATTTTGTACCCTAAAATGATTTTTGGATGAAGTTCTGGAATATGGCCAATTAGGATGGAACTTGTCTAATCTTCAATATCCAATTTACCACTAGCTTTACCAGGATTAGGTGTTATTAGCCATGATTTTAAGTCAAACGCTTCATCGCCAAGTAGGTTGTCTATTTTCATCAACCACTTTTAAAAATGATGTTATTATTCTGTACTAATTAAAATTACCCCTAAATCACTGCTATGTTAATTACTCTTATTAAGATTCAAACCAATTAATTTAGTATTGTTTATGTTTTTGCATAAAATAATGAAGTATAAGAAAATTCAAGCGCATACAACAATGAAATTCAATCGGCGCACGAATAATGTGTACGGCCGAAAATAAAACTAACATTAGGTGTCCACCGAGGGAAACAAAGTTTTTTATAAACGTAATGAAATTCTTTATTTGAAATGGAATATTTATTTCCTTCACTGAATCTGCTCTTTAAACAACAACAAAAAAAACAAACAAAAAAATTTACCTCTCTCTTGCTTTTACGAACATTTTTGTTTCCTTGTTTTTGTTTTTTTTTTTGGTATATTATGTAGATGTGCGTCTGTATATTATCTTGTACGTACATAATTGAGTCGATTGTTGTCGATTAGTTTTAGTTTAGAAAAAAAACTTATGAACGTCGGTCGTGCGATTTTTTGTATCGCGAAATAAAAAAGATGAATTAAGATATGGGTTTTCTTAATTAAAATACGCATTTTTCGTCTAATATGAATGGACACGCGTTTTTCAGTAGTAAACTACTTGTAATTGTTTACTTTTTTTTAAAATTCCTGAATATCTGTGAATTTATTTATTTATTTAGTTATCCTTATCACCAACTTATTTAATTGTCTATATAGTTATAACGAACTGGTTACATTATTAAAAAATTTAATAAAATTATATCATTAAAATATTTCAAAATTTTTTTTCTTCAAAATTTACCAATAATCTAAATGATGCTTTGGCACCAATTTCTTAAATGGGTCTCTACGAATAAAGAGGGGCTCAGTATTTATTAATTTGCATCTACCCCGATATGCTGGAAGTATGAAAGCAGGCAGGCTTACATCTCTAGGTAGCCTTGGGAGAGCTTACATTTAAAAGCGCTTTTACACTCTATCTATGCGATCTGAGTAGTTATTATAAAACAGATTCCATACGGCAATACCATATTCTAACAATGAACGAACAAACGGGATGTATAAAATTTTAATCACGTAAGAATCCTGAAAATCTTTGGAAAACCTTTTGACAAACCCAAGCATAGAATTCGCTTTAGAAATGCAACCCTCAATGTGCTTATGAAATGATAGATTCGAAGTAAAAGGTATACCTAAATTCTTAAACTTATCGACACTTTCAATAATGCAATCGTCAAAAAAGTAACGTAACTAGTGGGTGAGTGTAATCGGGTAAAGCAGATTGTTTTACATTTGTAGATCTATAACATCAAATTATGCGATGAACACGAAGCTTTGAAGTTTGTCGGATCCGATTGAAAGTCAATTGCATCATTGGCGCAAGAAATAGTTGTGAAAATTTTAATGTCGTCCGCATAAATTACTCAGACAATTTACCACATCATTTACGAAAAGAATAAAAAACATGGAGCCAAATGACTACCTTGATGGGCTCCTGAAGAACTCTTGAAGTGAAATTATACCAATTTTCACTATTTGAGTTCTAAATTCCAGGTAAGACCTAATCCAATCAATCGGCAAAACAGTTACAATCCAAGGAGTGAAGTTTCCGCAGCAGCAATTCATGATCGATCTTATCAAAGGCCTTTCAGCTTTCACAAATCAGTGTAAATGACCTGTACAAAATTACCATTTAATAGTGCATATAAAATACAATTGGAAAACAAAACTAAGTTAGTTACAGTTGACCTATCAAGGAAAAATTCAAGCTATCCTGTGAAAAATCCATGAGAAATGAATATCTTAACATGAAACCACAATTTCCCTTTAACTAGTTACACACAATGCTTTGTTAAAACTGAAATAATGCAAATACCTCTATAGTTCTCGACATCGCTTCAAGATCCAAATTTAAAAATTGGCTTAACAAGTAAGCGTTCCCATAGAAGAGAGAGGCAACTAGGAAAATATGGCCAGAAATTGCACTACCGGCTAATTTTAGAAAGTGAGTCCAATCGAATCCGGCACTTTCATTAATATCAAGGATTAACAATTCGGATAAAAGAAATATTAGAATTTTAAAAGAATATTTTGACTCCCTTACAACTTTATTCAAAATACATAGATTTTGAATTATATACAATATCCAACAAATTATTTGTCCATTAGATTTGTTTTTGTAATTAACAAAATGCGAAAAGTTATTCGGCTTTGATTTAGTTGATGATGCAAGCTCCAGAATATAACTGCTGTAAAGAATATATATGTACATATATACTATATTTATATATGTATATATATATTCTTTAATAGAGTTTCCCAAAATTTGGCTCTTTCCAGCGCCCCTCCTCTCCCCCTCCACGAGTAATACTTTTTGGAAGTTAAGAAATTGAGCGATTTTAGGCTATTCTCGATAGGTAACCATTCTACTTGGGTTGCTTTATTTTAATGTTATAGGCATCATTCTCTTCGTTTTTTATTGAACTTTCATTTGGTCAGTTTCAGCCTCATATTTAATATTGGCTAAATGCGACACCAAAAGGTACAATCTTATTTTTTTATTAGAAAATGGCATGTTTTAAAATTTTCGCTAAATCAGTGAATTTTTACTAAAATACATAGACTCAGTTTTTTATGTTTTCATGACCTTTACAAATTTTTGAACCACATTTAATTTTTTCAAACACTTTTAAAGTTGGGTACAAGCGTTTGAATGCACCCAATTTTTCGGAAATCGTAATATTCACACCTCTGTAACTTTTCTCGTTTTACTGAACGACACTAGCTTTTGGAAAGAAGCTCATCGTTTTATCCTCACAAAACCTCATGAAATACTTATTTGGATATTGAGATCCTAACTGCGTTATAATTTTTTAAAACACCTAATAACTCGTTAAAAAAAATCAGAGGTAGTAACGCACGTTTTAATTCTGTATTTCACAAATATCTCAGCTTCTGTTTATCATGTTAAAAAAAAGTATGTACTACTTTATTTATTTTGAGTTTGCCTTTAAATCGAACATTTTTAACTTAATATTACACTAAACAAATTAAAATCTCTCAGATCAATTTTGATTTTATATAGATCATAACAAAATTCAGAAGCATAAGGAAAAGCTCAATAGTAGGTTCAACACTGTAAAAATTCACAGTTGTGATCCCCTTGATGAAAAAAGGTGCAAATTAATTTGTATCTACTACTAAACTTTCCTCTACTTATAATTTTAAAAATGTTAGATTTAAAGGCAAACTCACAATAAATAAAGTGGTACATACTTTTTTTTTAATATGATAAACAGAAACTGTGATATTTGTGAAATACTGAATTAAAACGTACGTTACTACTCCTGATTTTTTTTAACGAGCTATTAGGTGTTTTAAAAAAAATATAACGTAGTGGGGCGAGAAAACGGAGAGAATTAAACCTTTAAAAACAAAGCAACCTAAGTAGAATGGTTACCTATCTATTAGCCTAAAATCACTCAATTTCTTAACTTCAAAAAATCATAGCTTGGGAAGTCTGGGCCAGGAAGGGGTCAAACTTTGGGAAAATCCCTTTTTCATCGACTAATTTTCTGGAAAAAAGTTACAGATAAATCGGTGAATGCAGTAAAATGCATGCGCCCGGTTTTTTTAAAAAGTAATGGATAAGCCCATATATACTTCTTACGCAATTAGGATGTAATTTATATTTTTTGTGAGCCTTGCCCCTTCTATTTTTAGATTTATCAAGTCATTATTATGCCACGTTTCCTTTTTTGTACTTGAAGCTGTTATCCTAGGGATAAATCTCTCCATACCTAAATTAATGTTTCAATTGAAAATCCGGAAATGCATTTAAGGAAATGTAATCATTACAAAATTTAAAATTCATGAGTTCACATTTTCTTCAACCAACTCGCAGCATTTAAAAATATAAAAATACATATTGTATATTAACGAAATTCGTAATTTCGTATGAGTTGAATTAGAAAAATCTGTATGGCTGAAAAGTTCATGCCGAGACCGTGCGAGGTCTTTTACGAGGTGCAAATTTCCATGGCAGAAACGCGAAATAAAAACAACTTATTCATAACAATAATATAAAAAAACACGGATAAGGTGTACTACTTCAGCATTATAATTACTGTATTCTCAGATGAGAGTAACTTTAATATTTTTGGCTTCGAATCCCAAATGGAATGATGAAATAATATTCAATCAATTCAACGCTGCCGTACGTAACTTGATTTACATAACGAGAGAAAACGCATTTTGGGAAAATCGATGTAAAAGTTTTGAAAATATTATATTCTGCACCAAAATTGAAAACAAGAATAGTTTTAAGCGTTTCTTAATCTAGTTTTATGTAATTATTTTTGTTAATTTTAATGATAAAGTTTATTATTAGTTATCGATTGGCATCAATAACTGAATTCGGCCGAAAATATAGTTCTGTAAAATATGCAGTGAAACATGAATGTGGGCATGATGAAATGGCGTGGGGGTATATATCAGATGGAAACATTGACCGATTTCTCAAGGAAAATTTGATTCCAAGCTATTTAACCCTTGGAGTGTTAAAAAGCTTGGAACTAAAGATTGTTTCGAAATTTATCAGGAGAACGATCCGATACGTTCATCTTATATCATCCAATAATGATTTTTGTATAATTGTCTCGAAGTTATGAAAATACCACACATCACCGGGCTTAAATATTATTGAAAACTTGTCGCTTAAGTTAAAACTCGGAATTCGAAATCACCCCATTTCCAACAAAAATGTGCCCAAAAAGCGTTGGCTGTTTGGTATTGGCTATGTTTTTGTTTTGTATTAATGTACTAATAAATGTATCTGCAATTAACAATTAAGTCGCTATAGCATGAGATGGAAAATAAAAATTAAATTTTTCATAATTCTCATTCAGATCGAAACTGAACTTGCAAAATTCTCGATAATTTCGCTCTTCGTAATAAAAGTATTGTAATATTACAAACCGATAGAAATCTTTGTTCAATTATTTTAATTATAACTATTTTAATTATTAACTACAAATATTTTAAATATATTATAATATTATTTAATATAGTATACATAAAAAATATTTTAACTATTTAATTAAATATTTAATTTTATAATATTTGTTTTTTTTTTTTTCAAATTAATCTAAAACTAATTGTCATAATTTTAAATGTTAAAATGAACTGAAAATTGTTAATTTAATTGTTCAATAATTATATGTGGTTAAATAACCGAAAGAAAAATTTGAATTAAACATTTAAACAAATAAAATAAGTAAATTAGCAAAAAAATCGTTTTTTTCATGTTTAACCTGGAAAGCTCATTGTTTCCACCAGAAGTTGAACATTTCATATTTGGTCTAGTTAAATAAAAATGCTATGTTTAAAAAGTTAACAATTTGTAAAATAATTAAAAAGTAGGTAGAAATGAAGAGTGTTTTCCCATTTTAAGGATGTTCCGAACTAATTGATTTCTCATTTTTAACCTTTTTTACAGATTAACTGGACTATATCATCTGTACTTTTCTCTAGAATAAAAATTTAATACAAACTGTACTGATTATTTTCCAAAATGATTTTGAATTTCAAACCGTTTTTTAATTTAGGAATACCGTAAATCACACACAATTTAAAAATGAAAGTTTAAAAAACCACCAAATTTTGGTTTACAAAATATATAAAAACATTTACATATTTTAAAAATTTATGCATAGTGCATATCGCGAACAAAAATTCGCATCATCAGTTGCTTTTATTTACTTCTTATTGAGTAAATAAAAAGCAACTGATGATCTGAATTTTACTTCACAAAATGCATTTTACACAAATTTCTAAAATAAATGTTTTTATTTTTTATTCGTTTTGAAAATCAAAATTTTGTGATTTTTTAAACTTTCATTTTTAAAATAAAAACAATCTTAAAAAATTATTATTTGATCTACATACATATTTTTAATTTCATAGGATTGGGTTATGTAGTAATACAAGTTTAGCCTGCACAAACTATTTGAATATTTCGAATGCAAGGAAAAATAAATAAAATTTCGTAGAAGTAGAACAAAATTAGATAAAACCATGAATGAAATATTTTCTACGTTTTCAATTCCTTTTTTCATAAATTAAATAGTTCGATGCAGAAAAAATCTATTTAAAAGGATATGTTGTGTTATGTATTTGTGCATACTATAATATGTATGTATAAAAAATCAACATAAACAAAACTATGTAGATATGTTTTCTTTCATGAGAAATTGAGAATATGCTTTACAGTGAAGGGAATATATATTCCATTTAAAATGCAAAATTTCATATCATATGTAAATGAATTTGTTTCCCTTACTAGACACCTAATGTTAGTACCAGAAAACAATATTTAAAGAGTGGCGCTAGGTTCGCACTGGCTTAACATTTTATTTCGGTATAATCTTTCTTATACTTTTGTGTTTTGTGGTTTTTGTTTATTAAGATTCGAACCGAATCACTTAATATTGTATGACAGTTTTATTGTTAAAAATTTTATTGTGAATTTGTCGTAATGGTAAATTTAATTTCTTACCTCAATTATACCATAATTAACAAACGCATCACCATAATATATTACCAATTAGATGTCGCGTCGGTTTATATGACTCGACATAAATAAAATTAATATAAATTGGGAAATAAAAATTTATTTGGTCAGTTCTTTTCCAACCAAGCAACAAAATATTGTATTGTGAAATTTAATTATTGTACCTAAAATTTTCAAAACAAGAATAATAAAAACATAAAAAATAAAAGAAAAAATTAATTAAACTTCAATCGTTTATTTTTATTTTTTGAGTGCAAAAATTTTATTAAAGTTTTTTACGAGAAAGTTTTGCTGCATTCGGATTATTCATCGGAATCACAACATAGGTAATGAGGCAAAATTGGACACCCTTCGAAAATTTCACTATTATCTATTAATTTTTTTCATGGTATTATATAGAAATTGTTTGCCAATTTGCAAATTTTTGTATACTCCACCATAACTCTGGCGTCCTTGAGCACCTAATTCTATTGCAAGAAAACAATATCAAAAGTCGCATATTGCCAATAGAATTATAGAAAAATAATTATTTTAATTGAAGAATTCCGAACCGGAATCTGGTGGTGCCTAGGAATTTAATATGAAATTTAATTATTGAGTTGTTAACAATTTACTTATTGAATAACATACAATAATTCTTATATGCTTTCTATCTACTGCTCCAATATAGTTAGGAAAATTCCACCGTTTATTGAAGCCCTTGGCTATTGCTACCCAATCTTCGGATAAAATTTCTGGCAGCACTATCTTTTACTTTCTTTTACGCAAGTAAAATAAAGAAAACTAATCATGAAAATTTTGGACCTTGAGATTTTTAGGGATTTATCTGTTTTGAGGTCCCCTGAGTCCGAAAAAGTGAGTTTCGAAATAGTGTCTGTCTGTCAGTCTGTGTCGTCTCTACAGCCCAGATGGTTAATCAATCGAACTGCAAACTATAGATTTAAGCTTTTTTGATAAATTGAGAGGTCCCAGTGAATTTTACTCCAAATCGGCTAACCGGAAGGGGCCCCTCCCTTGGTCCAGAAAATTTATTTTGCAAATATCTTAAAAAGAATAAGGTTCACAAAAAACTGTTTAATACAAAATGTTTATACAAAAAATATAAAAAAAGCACGAATTAAACTCCATAAGACTTAGGTCAAGAAAAATAACACGATTTTTAAGCGATTAGAGTCTTTTTAAATCGGTAAATGGTTTCAGACTAGTAAGTTTGGAATATTGTTTTTGACAGAATTAGAAGTTATTTCTTTTATAACCTGTTTATTTAAGGTTGATATAGACTGAAAATTTATTTTCTATTAATCAGCCAGTGGCAACAATTTAGTGAAGAAGGATGCTTTAAACATTAAGAACATCCACGACATAGGTTAAATACATTAAATTAAAACGTTAAATTTTAAATATTAATCAGCGTTTAAAATTACTCTTCAGTTTGTTTTTATTCCCTTTCTTCTAGCTTTAAATGAATTTTCCAATTCTCTTTTCTCTTCTTCGATCAAAAAACCAAAAATTCACGAATACTATTCAGTAACAAATGAATAATGAGCGAAGAAAAGAAAAAAATGAGAGAATCGATCTACTGAATAGAATAGAAATATATTTTTCTTCTGTTTTGTTCACTGCGAATGAATAATTAGTGAATAATTTTTGAATAGTATTTAAATTCGGACAGTGATAATTTTGGTCAAAAATTCGAATATTTTATGATAATTTGGTGTAAAACGACAAATTTTATTTTCCTAATGCACAACTTAAACAAAATTAATCTTCCATTCTTTAGTTTCACTCTCCCCTTTGTTTGAATAATGAATAGAATATTTCATAGTATTGAATTAACTGTTGTAAAAATTATTATTCGATCTGTAAAAAGGAAATAACAAATTTTACAAAGCAAGTTTTAAAACGCTGATATTAATATTACGTATAACATATATGTATGTCTTTACAGATAATAAAAACATCACCATCTTTAAACTGCTGCATTATGCGTTATCTCCGACTTCAACGACTTCCGAAGAGTCAACAAGCCTACCAACAAAAAAATAATATGGAAGCCATCAATAGCAAGGTCGATATCATCATTCATATTAGAGGTTCCCACTCACGGCACCATTAACGATAAACTAAATGATAGTAAAACCAAAACTTGACTGTGAAAGGGATTATGTCATAGTCATTAGATAGCGTACTCTACAAATTTTCGAATTTAATAGCTGCTATCGATTGCTGCTTTAAGCTGTTCTTTGTGTTTGATATAAAGTATCCTCTAGAGGCGACCAAGGATTGGACATTTATTCAGCTATATTTTTATAATATTGCGACCAAACATGACAAAGATGCAAAACTGATAGATTTGAAATCAATTAAAAATTAATATGTATATGTTTTATAATTAAAATTTGTATGTCTCTATTGGAAGTTTTCATTAATAAGTGAAGTAATCAAAATTTTGTAATATTAAAATTTTTAGAATTAATTTCTAAAAATTTTGTTCACTAATTTGTTGATACGCGTAATTATTATTAATTTATTTTTTCGTAAATATTTTTTCGTAAATATTTTATCTAAATTTTCATTTAAGTTTACATTGCATTTAGTTTTTAAATCAAATTAATTTTCTATTTTTCTGTTTTCTAATTAAATTGAATTAATATATAAAATAATATTTTATAAATCATTAAAATTTTTAGATTTAATTTCTAAACATTTTAGCTACTTATGTGGCGTAAGATATCCGCACATTGCAGTTCTCGAGATCTATAAGGCCGTCCAAACTATACCTGCCCAGATGCTTATGCCTCCTGTAAGCTAGCGCCGGCATGAACAGAGGAAGTTGCTCAGAGTCTCCTCCTCCTCATCCATACAGCTTCTACAGAAGTCATTTGCCATTGATCCAAGTCTTCTCCCCAATGAGGCAGTGTCCTGTGAGCACCCGCACGACTATACTTAAATCAGGTCTACGTAGGAATAGTAGTGTTTTGGAGCGCTTCAAGTCCAGTTTTGGCCAGACTTGCCGCGCTACATAGCATGTTATGGTGTTAGTCCACCTCTTCTGTGCTGAGGCTATCACCTCATTTCTAAGCGCCCTATAAAACGCTGCTATGGACCTCCCCAGATTTGCCCTTTAGATTGACCGGGGACCCAGACTATCTGGATATTGAAAAGCTCACTTATCTCGTTAAGAGATAAGCGGCACTTCAATGCCATCACGGACGTCAGAGAAACTGATTCCAGCGACTTGATTGCCGCCTGACTGTCCACATATATTGTTATATCCCTTGTGGATATGACATTATGCTTCAACCAAGTCAGCGTTTCCCCCTGGTACACACTGCAGTGATCAGGAAGACGAACGGATATATTCACATTTAATCTGTCACAATAGACTCCTGCTCCGACTTTGCCGTCTAGCTTGGAGCCGTCAGTATACAATTGTATACTTCCAGTTTCTGTTATTGACCTGTTCCCCCTGTTACAATTGGTATCGTGTAGTCACTATTCTCCACATCTGCCTTTAGCGACCTGCCAATCGTCGAGTGGCCCGTCTGAAGACATTTCCACTCAAACACGGCAGAGAGTTGTGCTGCCGTAGTTGCCGCTCTCTGCTTACCAAAGATGTCGACAGGAAGAAGGTAGAACATACCATCCAGAGCACGTGTAGGGGTTGTCCTTAGTGCCCCGCTTATAAGCAAGCAGGCCGTTCTATGTACCTTCTCTATGTTATTCTTATAAGTTTTCTTGTTTAGTGCTGGCCACCACTCACTCACCCTGTACATCAGAATCGATCTGACTACAGCGGTGACGAGCCAGTGTACCAGCTCTGGTTTTAGACCCCATCTCCTACCGACGGCGTTCCTACATGAGTATAGAGCCATGGTGGACTTCTTTAAACTCTCTAAAATATTGAGCATCCAATTTAGCTTACTGTCCAAGATTATGCCCAGAAATCTTGCCTTATCAGTGGCTGGCCCACTATGTAATGATTACTAGCGCGTGTTGCATGACTTCCTTAATCGTGCCTAGGAACTTCCCCGAGATCGCGATCGCTACGTCATCTGCATACGCTATCACCCCTATTCCCTCCCTCTCCAGTTCCAAAAGTAATCCATTGATAACTATGTTCCAGAGAAGAGATGATAGGACACCATCTTGCGGAGTCCCTCTAGCTACTCGCCTCCTATTGGTGGATTCCCCCATATCCGCGTTAATAATCCTGCATTCTAGCATCTGATTTATTAATCCCCCTGAGGGATAGTCCACATCTAAGAAAGATAGTCCTTCCCGAACTGCCTTCGTCCTGACATTGTTAAAGGCGCCCTCTATACCGAGGAAGGCTACCATATAGTACTCTTTCGAGTGAAATGATTTCTCAATTGTTCGCACCAGGGAATGCAGAGCCGTGTCCACAGATCTCCCATTCCAGTACGCATGCTGAGAAGTCGCCCAATTATTAAGTTTTATTTTTGCACGTATGTACATGTCGATCAGTCTTTCCAATGTTTTCAACAGAAAGGATGATAGAGTTATAGGTCTTAGGTCCTTTGGGTAGGCCTGTGAATTCTTCCCCGTTTTCGGGATGAAAGCCACCCTAACATCCGCCCATTTCCTAGGAATATAATTCAGTTTTAGACAACCCCTGAAGATCACCTCCAGCCATGGGAGAATGATCGGCGAGTGTTGTTGCAATTCCGCTGGGATGATACCGTCCGGGCCTGCCGATTTATAGGGTTTAAGGCCGTTTAGTGCCCATAGGATCCGGTTTTTGCACACGATTTCCTCCGGGCATCCCGACTATAATTTTTCCCTATTCCTACCAAGCTCCGCCGACACACCCACACTACCTAGGAAATGGGTATCCAACAGAAGCGCAAATGATTCCCCACTAGACGTTGTCCACAGGTCCACGTTGTCCTCATCTGGTTTAATTAAGTAACTAGGGCTCATTGGACTCTTAGATAAGATTTTCCTGAGGCGCGAAGTCTCCGCAACACCTTCCATTTTATCACAGAATCGTCTCCAAGAGCTCCTCCGCGCCTTCCTTATTTCCTTTTTGGGTTAACCATCATTTGATTTCTCTTAATTAGCTATACCATATTATGTTTCTTAGTTTCCATTTAATAAGCTAGATCTCCTTAATTTTTGAAAATAGTTCTACAATGTATCCTTGTTTTGTTTGTCAAACTTTATTTTGCACGGTTCACATCTTATTTGTTCATTTGAAACATTACAAATCAAAATATGTACCTAAGTGAATACCCAAGTGAATTCCAACAATAGCCATTTAACAAATTCACATGAAATTTCTGATTTTACTAGTTCAAATATTGTGACCGAGTTTGTAGTAAAGATCTCAACATTCGATTAATGACAAAGATGTGAACAAAATATGGAACTACAGTAGAATTCGTGTATAACAAACCCTTCTTATAATGAACACACGGTTAATACGAACGATTTTTTTAGTCCCTTAAATTTACATAATCAATTTTTCTTGTTTCCACTACATATAATGAACTTCGTTTATAAACTTATAATGTAATGAACGATAAAATGTTTCTACAATACCTGCTTAGTACAAAAATCTACTGTTATAATGAACATCGATTATTATTTGTTGTGTGTATGGATTAGTGTATAGTGCATACATATACTAGAAACAATGTAATGGAAATAGGGAAATATTTTGAGTTTTTTTCCGGTGTCTATGTATTTTTTTTAACGTAAATTTTTGGGAATCACACAGTTACATAAGTTACATATGTAAGTTGGTTGCTGTTTATCATTTTATTTGACAAGTTGAGCCGGTTGTGTTGTTTATTTCGTGCATTACTCCATTAATCTATTTAGTTTTTTTGTGTAAATTTAATAAATACGGTTGTAATTTGTGGTTAATATTTAAAGTATCGCCAATCATTTTTTTAGAGGTAGCTGCTGTGAACAATATTTAAAATGGAACGAAAACGATACGCCATTTCAGTTCAAACAAAATTAAAAATTTTAAAAGAAGTTGATGAAAATAATCTTAGTTACCAAGCTATACCAGGCAAATATAACTGCGCCAAATGTTCTGTTGCCAGTATTGCGAAGAAAAGAAAAATCTTAGAAGATTTGAATTTAAACTTACAGCGGAAAAGAATAAGATTTGGAAAGCTTTCAGAAATTGAGTCTGCACTGTTGACATGGATTAAACAAATGCGTACAAAAGGTGTACCTTTAAGTGGCATTATATTAAAAGAAAAGGCCGCACTGTTTGCTTCAAAATTAAATGTCAATAGCTTTAAACTAAATGATGGCTAGCTAGACCGCTTTAAAAAAAGAAACGGTTTGGTTTTCAAAGACGTCGTAGGAGAAAAAGATGCTGTATTTATAGACGTGTGTACCGATTGGATCACCGAAAAATTGCCTCGTATTATTGACGGCTATAGAAAACAAGATGTTTTCAATTTGGATTAGACAGGGCTTTTCTACAAGTTACTTCCCAACAGAACCATAGAATTCAAAAATAAATCTTGCTCAGGTGGAAAACTATTCAAAGATCGGGTTACAGTTTTGGTTGGTAGTAATTCTGATGGGTCCGAGAAGCTGCCTCTGCTGGTAACAGGTAAAAGTGCGAAACCACGGTGTTTTAAAAATGTTAAGACTCTACCCGTCATATATAGAAATAATCGGAAAGCCTGGATGACACATTTTGAATGGGAGGAATATTTAAAACAGTTGGATAAAAAATACGTAAGTGAATCGCGACAAGTTTTATTCATCGCTGATAATTGTCCATCACATTTTGAAGTGATAAATTTACGCGCTATTAAGTTGAAATTCTTACCGCCAAATACAACAGCAATCTCGCAACCTATGGACCAAGGGGTCATAAAAATTATAAAAGGATATTATCGTGAGTTCGTTGTCCGAAAATTAATATGCGATTTGGAAAATGAAGAAAACATTTTGCTGACAAACATTAAAATAAACCTCTTGGAGGCACTACATTTTCTCAAACAATCGTGGGATAAAGTAAGAGCCGAAAGCATTAAAAATTGTTTTGGCAAAGCCGGATTTTTTCAAAGCACGACTAATCAAATTGAAGAGATTAGTGACGATACTCTGCAATTGTTATGGACCAATCACGGCTGGAGACGATAGTCAGTGACATCCCACTCGAAGAATATGTTGGTGTCGATTCACACATTTTAACATCCGATGAAATTAATGAAGATGAAATTTTAAACGACATGCGCCAAATTGTTGATTCTGACGATGAATTTTCAGAAGAAGAATTTCAACATCCTTCTCAAAAAGATATTCAAAATTCCATTAAGGTGATTAGATTGGCGTTGAGCGTTGCTGATGGAATACAGAATGAGTTGCAAAACTTGCATTTAATGGAAAATCGGCTAGACAAACTTACGAATTTGAAGTAGTCTAAGGTAACCGATTTCTTTCAAAAAGTCTAAACCACAACATATTTACATAATATAATGTACACTACGGCCAAAAGTATTTGGTCGATATGGTTTTTATAACTAAAACAATTTTTTATATAGTTTTAACAAACATATTAATTTATTTCAATTAATTTAATTAATTACCAGTTCATATGAGCTAATTTATTACAAAAAGCAAAGAAAAAAAATAGTGAAATATTTAAATCGTACGCTCATCGATAAGGCCTCCCTTTGCTTGGACATAGCCTTAGCATTCTATCCAATAATTTATTTAACTGTTCGGATGAAATCTTGTTCCAAGCTCCCGATCTCTATCGGGTTAAGATCGGGCGATTGTGGGGACCAATTCATTAAATTCAGCTTTCGGTGGCGAAATTCTTGCTGTAAATAGTCCTTACACACATTAGATGAGTGTTTGGGATCATTGTTGTGCTGATATGTGAACCTTCGTCCTATTAGTTTTAGTCCAGATGGGATAGCATATTTCTCCATGATCGCAAGATAGCCAAAGCGATCCATTCGACCCGTAATTTCGACCAAATCTCCAACTTTGTTGTTACTAAAACAACCCCATATCATCACAGAACCACCCCCGTGTTTTGTTGAAGGAATCATACAGTCTGGGAGCATTTTCTCATCGGGACGACGTCGAACGTAAACTCTCCTTTTGGATCCAAATATTTCGAATTTTGATTCGTTTAATCAAAGGACTTTTCCCCATTGTGACATTTGCCAATTCTGGTGGTACTTTGCCCAATTAAGTCTTTTTTTACGGTTTGTAATCGAAAGAAGTGGTTTCTTAACAGCAATTCTGCCATTTAATCCCTGATCTGCTAGGCGCCCTTCTAGCATAGTCAACGACAATTTATTTTCCTCGAGCGTTGTTAGCTTGCGCTAATATTTAAAACGCCGTCTACTTCCTATTACGCTTAGATAACATTCCTATATGTTCATCCTCCGTTGCAGTGGTGTCCCGAGTTCGCCCCCTGCCGATATTGGGATGAGTTCTACCAAGTTTGTTTAAATCGCTTCAGTCTGTATTGCACGGTACACTTCGGAATTTTAAGTTTTCCGACAATTTCAGCATGCGAATGCCCTCTCTGTGTAGCGTGACAACGGCTGCTCTTAATTCGATCGTCAGTTCGCACTTTCTGCCCATTTTTTATACCTTTGAAAGTTTTTTTTTTACTAAATCAATATAATAATAAAATTATGAACATTTAATCCCAGAATAAATTTTTTAAAAATTGTAAATTGAATTTAAATACTCACAATTCACAGCAAAAGGTAAAAAAATTATTTACTTTAATCTTCACTCACTGATATTTATTTAATAACTAAAATAAATCAGTTTTTTACGCAACAAAATATATCGATTTTCTGTATGTTGGCATTTCTCGGATAATAAACGTTGAAACAAAACAAAATATGCATAGATATAAACGCATTTTGACAGCGTGTGTAAGAAAAATATTCATCGAAAATAGCATTGCAAGTTCTTTGTTTTAATTGAAAAAGACTCATCGACCAAAAACTTTTGGCCTGTAGTGTATACAGGGTGTCCGGGTTTGGGATGCTGATCCGTCATGGGGTGATTCCTTGGTTCATTCTGAGAAACAAATCGTATGTGGAGGGGGGATCCATTTTTGATATCCTTTGAGATACAGGGTGGTTAAAAAATTTGGTTCAGAAAAAAAGTACACCCAAATATTAAACTGTAACTTCCAAAATATTTATCGGAGAGCAACCACCTTAGTCTTATTTGTTTGGTAATCGTATAGGCTATTATTAAGGTTTAAGTGGTTATCTTGTATCTGCATCCGTTTGAGAGCTATGGTGATTTAAAGTAAAAAAAAAATATTTGTTTTTTATAAAATCGAGTTTTTCTCAAAAAAACCGTTCAAATTTTTCTTTTGTTTATTTAATTTTAATTTGTCATGATCTCCTCTACAATCCCTCAATACAAAGTTTGGGTCGAGGAGTTATAAAAGGTGCTCAAAATGTCCTCCTTGTGATTGAATACATGCTAATATTCATTTAAGTATGCCTTTGGTTATTTCAATTCTTGGTAATTCTTCCCTTATCTGTTGTGTTGCTGTGTGTATTCGTTGTATAAGTTCTTCTTTTGTTTCAATTTCTTTGGAGTATATAAGCGCCTTCATCCTTCATTCCCATACATAAAAATCCAATACCGTAAGATCGGGGGATCTTGCAGGCCAATAAATTGGACCATTTCTTCCAATCCAATTATTTGGATAATTTTCGTTAAAAAAATTCCTAACATTATTATGGTAGTGACAAGGTGCACCATCATGTTGGTACGTAAGCGAGAATTTACTTAAAATGGGAACATCATCAAAAAGGAGTGGCAAATCGTTTTGTAAAAATTGTAAATAACGTTCACCATTAAATCTAGGTAGTAATATGAATGGTCCAATTAATTTATCGCCAATTACACCAGCCCATACGTTTACACTGAATCGGTGCTGAAATGATATTTGTTTTTTCGAATGAGGATTTTCAGCAGCCCACGTGTGTAGATTGTGAAAGTTTGTTATGACATCTCTTGTGAATTGAGATTCATCCGTCCATAGGATATGTTTCGCAAAACTTGCATTGTCCAAATTCCTTTCCATCAACAAATTACAAAACTCCAATCTTGTAGTGCGGTCTATCGGTAATAGTTGTTGAACGGGTGTTGTATGGTATGGATGAAGATTTTCCTTGTGCAATACTTGATGAATTCGATAGCGAGAGACGTTTAATTGTAAAGCGAGCCTTCTTATGCTAATAGAAGGATTTGCTGTTACATTACGGATTATACCTTCGTCGACATCCAAATGGTTTGGTGAGACTGAATGGGGCTCCGCCCGGGTATTCGATCTTGTTACGATATTTGGCAGTCTCCTATGAATATTTATAAATATTCTTGCGTCAGGAATGCGACGTGTTGGAAATCTGAGTTGATATTCATTGCGAGCTCGTGCTGCATTACCATCGCAAAATCCGTAAACAAAATGGATATCAATGTACTCCTCACCTGAGAACTGTGCCATTATAATATTAATTTTATTAAATTAATTAAAATTTTGAATCACAACACTGATACAACACTAGATATTATCTCGAAACTAATGACTGAATCTGAAAATATTTAGTTTTTGTTTTTTCAACATTTAAACAAATGAGTTGATAATCATCGCCTACTGTTTTACAGATCAAAATAAAATTGGTAAAATATTAACACTAGAGTAGAGTGGGGAACATTCGCCGTGGGGGCACATTCGCCACACCATTTTTAATTACTTTCCTAAAGGCTTAAAATTCTAAAAAAAAAGTACTGAACAACGGTTTTTTTGTTTCGAAAATATCCCTGATATTTCACAGTCGTAGTTCAACACGTGTGGAAAGTAGATGTAATTTCTTGTTTTTCCCTCTTTTTATGTAATAATAGAGGAGTATTACGTAAGGTGTTTTATTAAAGATTTTTTTACTTTTTGAGATTGTTTATGTGAATTCTAGTAAATATATTAATTAGTTTTGAAGTGGAAGTCTTGTGATTAATTAAATCAAAATACATAATTAAATTTTTAGTTCATTTGTAATTTACGGTAAATGGGGCACATTCGCCAACGTAGTATGGGGCAGTTTCGACATTGACGAATGTTCCCCATATACTGGTGAATCTGCCCCCATTAACTGGAAAGTATTAACGTTTAATTTGAATTTATTATGTGATCAGAATAATGGTACGAAATTACAAAAGAAAGACTGTTAGGAACACTATAAGTGAAGAAGCCATCAAAAACGCAATATTAGATGTAATGAGGAAAATTGAAACGCCGACCAGTGCATCTTTAAAATACAACATTAAAAGAAGCACTCTAAATAGCAGAATTAAAAAAAAAAGCAGCATCGATTGATCCACTAGCCTTAGATACAAACTCTGATTCAGGTCATGAGTTGAGTGACGACGGGGTTCAATTTAGATACTCTTCAAAATATGCCGTTAATCAAGTATTTACTAAACTTCAGGAAGAAGATATAGCCAACTATTTAAAAAAGTGTTCGAAGCTGCAATATGGTTTAAGTTATAAAGCTGCCCTGAGTTTTGCTTATCAGTTTGCTAAGCTTAATGATATTCCACGTCCATCATCATGGGATTCAAATAAAACTGCAGGCAGAGACTGGCTCTTTAGCTACCTTAAAAGGAATCCTTCACTTTCTTTAAGAAAACCCGAAAAAAACAGCGTGGCACGTCTCAGAGGGTTCAACAGAACTTCAGTGAATGATTTTTTTGAAAATTTAAAATCTTGTTTAAACAAATTTTCTTTTAGTGTAAAAGATATTTATGACTTCGGGGGATCCCCCGAAAGTAAGTTCATTTTAGTAGTATATTATCTTAGTTCATTTTTAAAGATTATTGGTTGTCGTATTTAGACCATTGCAGAAAAAGGACAACGCATCGTCTCTCAGGCTGTGACGGGTGAACGTGGATCTCTCGTTACTCTAGTGGGAATTGTTAATGCTGCAGGTCGTCATATACCCCCTGCTTACATTTATCCCCGTATTCGAAGTAACGAACGATTTTCGATCGGGGCCGTAGCAGGATCGGTGGCATTCAACTCTAAGACTGGGTGGATAAATGCCGAAATTTTTGTCAATGTTTTGAGGCACATTCAAAGTCATACAAGATGCTCCACTGACAATCCAATACTTTTACTGATGGATAATCACGTTTCCCATGTTCTATTGAGTCAATTTTATATGGTCGGGAAAACGGTATCATAATGCTATCGTTTCCACCACATACATCGCACAAACTTCAACCGCTTGATGTGTCCGTTTTTGGCCCATTCAAAAAATATTGTAAAACATCGTTCAATGATTTTTTGACAACTAATCCGGGGAAAACAATCAACATTTACGATATTAGCCGCGATTGACTAAATTGCCATTTTTAAAAGCATTCTCCCCAGAAAATATTATCAACGGATTTCTAGCGACAGGTATTTCTCCGTTCAACGGCATGATCTTTGCCGATGATGATTATATAGTCGAAGGTAAGTCTAGTTCCAATTTTAGCAATCCATAAATAATTCTTTATACACTTACCAATTCAAAAATTTATTTTCCGATTTGTTAATTTTTCAGATGAAATGGAATTGGATGAAAACTTGTCTGCGAACATAAACCACAATACCGTAGTCTGTTCTGACAACGATAAACGCATGAATTACCAAATGAGTCCTGACGAAGTTCGCCCTATTCCTCGGATTAGGAAAAAAAATCAAACTAAAAGGCAAGGCAAATCACGGATTTATACATCTACGCCGGAAAAAAATCGAATTGAAACCATTTTTAAAGTCAAAACCGATAAAATGACTGCAATAATTAAAAAGCCAAAGAGAACAGCAAAAAAGGAAAAAGCTAAAAAAATTATTGAGTTTTCTTCGTCAGAAGACAGTTCGGACGCAATTTCGTATGCCGAATCTCATGATTCAGTTTACGATTTTGCAAAAGAAGAATCGTCTAACCATGATACTCCGGAAATGCTTCTCATTGACACGGATGCTTCTCATTGACACGCAAAAGAGAACATTTCATTTGTTTTAAGAAATGACATTCTTATGAAACTTCCAATGCCAGAACATCCCCCGGGAACCTCCAGATCAGCAAAAAAATATAATTTTTCCACCGACTTATCCAAATATAGTATTAGATAATAACAAAAATGATATCTTAGAAACTAAGAGACTGAATTTTATTTATTTTTAGTTTGTTATTTTATTGAATACACATGAATTTATATTGTTTCTTAAAATACTGCTTTTACTTACAAGGTTTTTCGTATTGCATATCACATTGCTAAAATAGTACAACTGTGATGAATGTGCCCCTTCTATTGCCGAAAGTGAAAAAAAAATATTAGAAACGGCCAGAAAAAATTCTTGTCACCAGTCTCATTAGATAATGTGTAGCTGCTATATTTTTTATTGACCGGAAAAAAAATCTATAACTTTTGCTTTTACAAATTTTTTAATGCTATATGGTGAATCTGCCCCACCTTACCCTATAACATCTCTTAATTAGATTGAGAATAAACGGAATACGAAGAAAACTATGGCACGTGGGTACAAGTAATGTATTGGGGGATTATAGAGGAGATCATGACAAATTAAAATTAAATAAACAAAAGAAAAAATTATAACGGTTTTTTTTTTAGAAAAACTCGATTTTATAAAAAACAAATATTTTTTTACTTTAAATCACCATAGCTCTCAAACGGATGCAGATACAAGATAACCACTTAAACCTTAATAATAGCCTATACGACTACCAACCAAATAAGACTAAAAGTTGGTTGCTCTCCGATAAATATTTTGGAAGTTACAGTTTAATATTTGGGTGTACTTTTTTTCTAAACCAAATTTTTTAAACACCCTGTATCTCAAAGGATATCAAAAATGGATCCCCCCTCCACATACGATTTGTTTCTCAGAATGAACCAAGGAATCACCCCATGACGGATCAGCATCCCAAACCCGGACACCCTGTATACCTATTTTTATAACAAGGCGTTTCCATTTTGTTTTATGTGACAAACTTACATACATGAAGTCTGTACTACAAAAGTTCAAACATCACATAGGTACATATGGTTGATGATATGATAGTATTATTTATGTACGTACATATTTTAAAAATGATAATAAAGTAATAATTTTTGATTAATTGGAGTAAATACTCGTATATTTCTATTATACATTCATTCTTATATCATTTCGAATGCACAAACCAAGTATTTACGGTTATAATGAACGGTGTTCATTCAGATCAAACATTTGGTTAAAATGAACACACGTTTATAATGAACAAAATTATTTGTCCTATGACCGTTCATTATAAGCGAATTCTACTGTACCTAAGTTAAATGAAACCTTTAAACTAGAGGAAAACCCTAAAGCAAAGAAAAGATTTTACTGAAATTGTATTGAATACAATAATTCAAGAAATTAAGGAAATCGTTTTACCTGTTGAATTAAAAACTGAATCAGTTGATGATTTTTTAAACTTTTGTTCAAATCCATTTAAAAGTATTAAAACGGAGTACATGTTGTTGAAAACATTAAATCAATATGGAATGTATTCTCCTGTACCCAAATATGTAGTTAACACCAAAATTAAAGAGGCAGTTATAAAAATGGCAAACCATACACAATTAGATATCGGAGTAGCCGATGGAATTTCATATTAAAAATTTCTTTGAACTTGTATGTTGAACGTACTTTAGAAAACACAGTAAAGTTCTTAATTTTATTATTTCGCAAAATAGAGTATTAAGACAATAGAGTGTGATTGTCAATATTGTGTCTATCTAAACCAGGATATTACATAAATCAGTTTATAATTTACCAATTTTATTGCATTTTATTCCTAAATTTTTTGTACCTGGTACAAATCAGTATAGCCTTGCTGCCATAGTAATGGGGTTTTTATCAATAAATCTTTGAGCTATATTTATCAATTGTTTGAGATAATTCCATAAATATTGAGATTTCATTTAAATTCTTATTAATTTATTTCTATAAAGACAGCTTTCCTCTCCTGTGTCTAAAGTAGAATTACCAATACTCTACTAATACTAAAAATGTCATACAATTTGTTATATCACATTCCTTAAAATCGTTTAATTTTTTATACAATCTGGAATTTGGCCTTTTCGATGGTTTGGAAAAAAATAGAACATTTAATAATAATTTCTTTTTGTCCCAAAAACACTTATAATTATATCGCGAATTTTACCCATGTATTTTTCAGTGTACTTTAAAGCCCAATTTATTTATTTATTACCAACTTATATATAACTGGTTACATCACTTAAATAAGAAATTTAATAAAATTATATAATGTAAAGATTACAAAGATTACCAATAATTCAAAAGAAGCTTCGACATCAATTCCTTAAATGCATTTCTATACAGATTAAAGTCAAAAGCCGGCCGTACTTTATTAAAGGAAGCAGAAGAATGATAAACCGGCTCACATTTACCGTAGTTTTGCCTACAAAACGGCAACTTAATTTGGAAATCTTTATCGCGCAGCACACGTAATGGCGTATATATATCAAGCAAACTCAAAATTTCCGAACAATCGATTTTAGACAGCAATAAATCTCGAACAAACATTGCGCTAATTTCAATTCTACGAATAAATAGAGGCTCCATATTTATTAATTTACATCTACCTCGATACGCTGGGAGTATGAAAGCAGGTACATTCGCATCTCTAGGCAACCTTCGTAGTGCGTACATTAAAAATCGCTTCTGAACCCTCTCTATGCGATCTGAATAGTTAATATAAAACGGATTCCATATTACAACACCATATTCCAACAATGAACGAACAAAAGAGACATATAAAGTTTTAATCACGTAAGGATCATGAAAATCCTTAGCAAACCTTTTAACAAATCCAAGCATAGAATTTGCTTTAGAAATGCAACCTTCAACATGTTTATGGAACGATAAATTCGAAGTAGTTTTGAAGATTTTTATATCGTCCGCATAAATGAGAATGTCGGAATGACTTAGACAGTTGACCACATCGTTTACGAAAAGAATGAAGAGCATGGGACCCAAATGGCTGCCTTGAGGGACTCCTGAAGAAACATCAATCACTCTTGAAGTGAAGCTGCCAATTTTCACAAATTGAGTTCTGGATTTTAGATAAGATCTAATCCAATCAACTGGCAAGTAGTTACAATTCAATGAAATAAGTTTCCGCAACAGCAAGTCATGATCGATCTTGTCAAAAGCCTTACAAAAATCAGTGTTAACGACCTGCACAATATTACCATTTAATAGAGCCCTTGAAATACAATTAGTAAACAAAACTAAATTAGTAATAGTTGACCTACCAGGGAAAAATCCATGCTGTTTGGAAGAAATGAAAGTCTTAACATGAAAGAATAATTGATCTTTAACTAGTTTCTCAAAAACCTTAATTTAGTCCTTTGTTGCTCAGCATTTTAGTACTTTGGAATTTATGTCAATTTCATCCCTGTATTAGACCCCTGTAAGTTTCGAGTAATGCCTTCTTTGAGTGTATTAGCCTAGTTCAAGATTGCTTCATTTTTATAAGCATATTATGCAGATAAATTACGCCATTTTAACCACAAGAATTTCTTTGCTCTTACCACCACAATATTTTCCATTGCTATTATAAAGAAGAAAATCTTTTAAGACAATTTAAACAGCTGTTTTATAACGCTATCATTCATTTGATGATATCTTCGAACAGAGAGTTTACGTATGTATATATAATATGAAGAATTTTTTAATAATGTTTTTGTTGTTGTTGCATCAAAAGAATTCTTGTCGTATGGTGAGAATTTAATTATTTCTTTCGTTTTGTTTGTTGTCGAGAAGTGCATATAGCCAAGAACTTGTTTTTCATCATTAGCAAATCTTTAAATTAAACAATTGACGAGGACAACACAATTATGAAATGTAATTTTACCACAAATAAATTAAGCTAAATTTAAACGGTTAATATTTTCTGTTTTGTTCTTCTTAAATTCTTATCTTGACTTAATTTCTGTTTTTAAATTAATTTAATTAAAGAATTACAAATAAATAAAAATTTAAGCCGAATTCTTTGCTCTTGTTGAGATTGATATTGACGCAAAGGCGCACACACACGTAAATAAAATGTTAACCATGGTACGAGTACATTCACTAGGGAATGCAGTTAACGCATTGGCTAAAATTTGGTGTTGGAATAAAATTTGCCAACCCAAACCCACAACATATTAATGAATATCAACATTCGTGTGTATATATTCGTGTCTTGTAATATTGACGTGACATGACAAAAAAAAAAAAAAAGCTTCGATACAACAACCAACAACCGGCATAAAAACCACACACACAAAAGATGGATGTCTACAATGTATAACATAACGTGATTAGTGGTTAGTTTTTCTTTATGTACATACTGTGTTATGTAAAAAAATATGACAAGGTTGATAGAGTTCCGTTCCCATATTTTAAGGGTGTTTCATTTCGTTTTTTATTATACGTATGTGTTTTTTCCGTGTACAAAATAACATTTTGGGACTGACCTTGTCATTTGGATCAAAAATGTTTCAAAAAAATAAAAAAAAATAAATTCGAGATAATTTGAAAGCGGTTTATGCGGTCGTGGATACCCATATTAGAAGTTCATTTCAATACAAATAATATAAACAAAACGTGAATTGGAGTATACGTTTGAATTGCACATGACACATGAGATATTAAAAAACTGATAATATTTAAAAAAATAAAAAAAAAACACCAAATGAACTACAAGTTAGAAGCTCACCTGCTTTTTGTGGGAATAGATAATATTATGTACTATTTTATGTTTTGTACTATTTGTGTCAAATATTTTTTATCTATTTATTCGAGAACCTTATTATGTATTCAGAGTTTCAGACCAAATACATTGTACGATTTTCATCTTAAATAAAAACTAAAAAAGATGCGGAATAAAACAAAAAAATCAACAATGTATATGTACGAGTATACAAAAAAAAATTGTGTATATAATTTTTTTATTTAGAGAATTAGAGAAATGCCGGCCGTCACGCCCAGTGGCGCCGAACATGTATGTAGAAATATATTCTAAATAAAATGTGCCCGAAGCACATTTATAGACTTTGAAATGTTGAATAATTTGTATTAGATCGGTAAGATCCAATGATCATATCATTCGAGATGTTTTGTTAATGTGCTGTTTTTAAATGATTAATTAAATTTAATGGGACCATTGTTTTACCTGCGTGTATATCTTGTGCTAAATATTTTTTTGCGATGAAAATAATTTTTATATAGTCAGAATTATAGGTAAATTCGATTTTATACAATGTCGGAAATCTGCAGGAAAACAAAATAAATTGTACGCATCGTGCCAAATTCGGTCTCCATACGACAAGGAGCCACTACACTAAACGGTCCCGATTCTATAAAAAATCGATGCGAAATTTTTAACGTTAATAGAAAACTGTAGAGTAGCTATATAAATTAACATATTTAAGTGCCGTTTACACAAAGGCAGGTCAAAACGAATTAAAATTGTAGTGGTTACGTAGTTACCAGGTATTTACTAGCTAATAAAAAAAAAAAAATCAATATTAATTAAATTAATGGGGCGAGCACCCCGTACTAAGGGGCCCCCACGTTTTTTAATTATTTATTGATATATAATCATTTATTCAACATTGTTCATTTCACATTTTCGCTGATCAGTAATGACGTCCAAAGTTATAGAAATAGTTGTTTAGATCAGGATTCTATTGCTAGGAATATTTCTTTGATAAATGAAGATTTAAATAATATCGTTAGTTGGTCGGTCTCTAACAGGCTCGTTTTAAATGCGAATAAATCTCAGTCGATTATAATTTATAAAAAACCGCTTGATACCTCGTCCTTTCCTCGAATAGTTCTGCAGGATTCGCTAATTGAATATTCAAATACTGTTAGGGATTTATGCTTAGTTATTAATAAAACTCTTACATGGGGTGACCATTTGGTTAGTATTAGTAAAAGGGTCTTTGGCATACTTAGTTGTTTGTATAAAGTAGTAGAATTATTTGATAGTCAGTTTAGGGAAAAATTGTTTTTGTCTTATCTTCTTCGTCATTTTATTTACGGTGACATAACGCTTCATTCCGGCTAAAAATTTTTGTAGGCCGTTAAACAAATCATTTTATGTTAGGGGAGTTTCTCTTTGCTATTCAATCGTGAACGTACTTTTTATTATAAATGAGCTGCTGCTCACAATACAGTAGGTGGCCATTGAATTAGCAACTTTTATAAAACTTAGTTTTTCGAGGAATTTAATATCATAGCATCAATTTATTTATCAATATTTCATTAAAATTGTTAAATTAAGATTTAATGAATATAAAAAATTTCAATAAAAGTTTAATAGATCTACTATGTATTTAATATTTAGTCCATATACCTTTATTATTGAGCAATATTTCGACTCTTTGTGGCATAGTCTGGAACGAGTTTATTATGGTTTTTTTAATAAGTGGGTCGTTGAACCATATGTTTTCATTTCCTCAATCAATGTTTGTTTGTCTGTCAGGTGTTTTTTCGATAACTGCGTCTTTAGAACCGTCCAACATTTTGTATTGGGTTCATGTTGAATTGCGGTATGTTTTTGGAATGCAAATTTTGGATGTTTAACCTTTTGTACAATACCAAATTCATTGAAACGATCATGTGAGCGGCGTTTAACAAAAATATTTCTCTCGGCAATAATTTGGACCGAAGATCAATCGTAAAACACCAAAGTATAGGAAGAATTAAACCAAAATAAAATTATAAGCCGGCGCAAAGCTAGCGCCACTCTTTGAATATTATTTTCTGGTACAGTCGAAACTCGATTTTCCGGGATCCGGATTATCCGTAAACCTCTATTATCCGTGATTTTTTTTTCACAGTCGATTTTTTTGAGTCACTTGTTTATCCAGATTTTCAATTGATTAACCGGGATTTTTCATTTTTATTTTTTTCGTTAAATATTGACAACAGTGTTGTTTCTGTGTTAAGCATATATCTACATATGTATATTGTGTATTTTTTATAAAACTGAAAAATTCGATCAACCGATCTTTGATTATCCGGGAAACGTTCGGTCCCGAGCATCCCGGATAATCAAGCTTCGACTGTACTAACATTAGGTGTCTAGTAGAATATATATTCCCTTCACTGTAAAGCATATTCTCAATTTCTCATAAATTTTTCATTCGTTTTGACTTCGTTTTTGTATTTTCGTAGCCACATCTGGTATGGAGAAGAGAAATAAAACATTTCTACATCAGAGATGATATTGTGGGTGGATAAGGACTTTTTTGGTTCCTTTGAATTTGAAAAAGTACCAAAGTACCTTCAACCTAAAAAGGTACTTTCATTAAATTTTTGATTATGCTGGAAACAGATGTGCAGAATTCTGCATGCATCGAAATTAGAGTACACTATTTTATATGGAATGAATTACATGTATTCTGCAAACCATGCAGAATTCTGCATGTTGTCTCTATTTCTAATTTTGCTGCGCATCGGTAGGCTACATTACGTAAAAGTAAACAAATCGAGTACAATTTGTGTAGTTTTTCTTTTTTTCAATCAATTTTTTGAATTTGTTGACAGAAAATATGTTTTGTGTGAAAAGTGCCAAAATGGAGGATGAAAATTAATTAATTTTTGACAAAATAAGACAACATTCACACAAAAAAATTGTATATTAAAATTAAATATGTATGAAATAAACGTCAAAAAATAAAGAACTGCTTGCATTACATGTGTTTTGAACGCAGATCTGCAGGCATCACTGCATGCATAAATTCTGCACATCTTTTTCCAGCATGTTGCCTATATTTCTAATTTTTCTGAATATCAGTAGGCTACATTACGAGTACGTAAAAGAAAACAAAACTAGTACAATTTGTATACTGTTAATTTTTTTCTATCAATTTTTTAATTTGTTTGATAGAAAATAATTTTTTTGTGACAAGTGCCATAGAGGGGGAAACAAATTTTATATGGAATGAAATACATGTAATCTGCAAGCCAAGCAGAATTCTGCATATAAAACAAAACAAATCTAGTACAATTTGTATACTTGGTATTATGTTGCCAGAAAATATGTTTTTTTTTTTGCCAAAATGCCAAAATGGAGGATAGCAATTGATTAATTTTTGACAAGACCTGCTTGAATCGCTGCATGGAGAAATTCTACATAAAGGTTTCTAGCATTAGAAGCTTTTTGGACTGTATAAGTCTAAATTCGAAACTCGAGTATCCGAACTGCATCGATTAATAGAATGCTTCTAAGAACAAAACCAAAATAAATCTGGAAAATTAGCACGGACCCAAATAAGGTTCTCGAAACATCAATTAGTAATTTTAATATTAAGAAGTACTCGTATAAAACGGATTTTCGAAATTCGAGCGTGAATCTTAAAATAGTTAAATAGTTAAACAGTTCATAAGTTTATTTTAATATACGAGTAGTTTATAGAATTCCCGAAAATCGCAAGATTTGACAGATTGTTAAAAATTCTCAACTAGAATTTCAACAAAACATGTTTTGATTGAATTTCCTTCAAATACAAACCAGGACAGGTTTGTTAATTTGTTATCCTAAAAAAATTGTATGAAGTAATTTTTAACAGTAAAACGTTCTTACGAAAAGTGAAATCGTTAAGAGTTCACTAATTTCATATTATATGATATATTTTCAGTCATCTTATGTGTGTTGTTTACCGAATCCGAATGGTATATACGCAGCTGGAGGATGAAAATCTGAGCAAAAAATATTATTACGACTTTTCGAAATACGTTAAATGATCTCATTTTAATTCGTTTTTGGCTTTATTCGATTCCCAAACATCCGTTGTTTTAAATTCGACTACATATGTTTGATACTAAAAAGAGAAAGTTTGCCTGTATTAAAATCAATAAGATTCTTTCGGCTTTTTATAGACAAAACGAACATTTTCGATTTGTTAATCAGAAAAAATGAAGAGGCCAATCATTTATAAATATATCTACCAAAAAAGTAGAAATATCAAAATCCCCGCCGTACTTTAACCCGAGGTCAATACAAAGTGTATCGACTCGTCGTGTTTGCGTTATTTTCAATTTGATAGGATTTTTTTCATTTTTTCGATGAATGAAATATTTTGAGACATTTTTATAGAAGTAAAATGACATCATTTAATATTTAATGGATTGTAACAACGTAATGGTAACGAATGTAGAAAAGACGTAATAATCTTTTTGGTTCAGAATTTCATCTCTTTCTCTTTGTGCGTGCTCAGTTGATCATGCAACACCCTGTATCTGTGTGTCGACTGAATTACTGAAGTATTAGCGAACTGCAAAACACCTTATACAGTCGTCCCTCGCATTGCGCGTCTTCTTTATATGAAATTTCACTGTAGCGTAATGTCAAAAAAAACCATAGTCTCTGTTTACGAAAACAAATTTTGTACTACCTGAAAAATAAATAATTACTTATTTTTGATATTTTTGACATAAAAGCCTTAGGGAAATTTCGTAAGAAGAAGTCGCACGTCTCATAAAAATAATTATCTGGGTATGATCCGAAAGAACCTAATATTTCAAATATTCTTTAGTTTATTTCAATATGTTCGGCTGTTATTTTGGACGTTGATTATTTTCTCATACATGTAAAGGGTGTTTTTTTAAGCCTGATAGAACTTGAAATTGTAAAAAATAAAACAAAAGATTTAATTTTTATGAAAAATATACTCTGGCAGATCTCAGTATACTTTGGCAAATCATCATGAATAGAGGCTTGAACAACGCTACGAAATTATTAAAATTTACTTTGAAAATCAGTCGTCGATTCGCGCAACTTATAGACGACTTCGTGATTTTTATGGCGCACATAATCGTCCATCTGAGCAAGCCATCCGTCGAACTGTGGATAGATTTCGTACCACATACTCTCTAGAGGATGCAATAATATCAACACGTCGAAGAAATGTGCGTACTGAAGAGAATATCGTCGCTGTAAACGAAAGTGTGGAATATCCAAATTTATCGATTCGCTGTCGTTCGCAGGAATTATATGGATGACATTGATCCGGCCGAGATGTGATTTCAACAGGATGGCGCTACGTGCCATACGGCGACCGCAACCATCGACTTATTAAAATCAAAATTTGGCGATAAGTTGATTTCGAGAAATGGACATGTCAATTGGCCTCCAAGGTCGGCCGATTTGACACCTCTTGATTATTTCCTGTGGGGCTACGTGAAGTCACTGGTTTATGCTGATAAACCAGCAACAATTGACGCCTTGGAGGCCAGCATTGTTCGTGTTATTCGTGACATACGGCCAGCAGTGCTCGAAAAAGTGGCCCAAAATTGGACGTTCAGAATGCATTTCGTCAAGAACCGCGGCTGTTTCCCATATGCCCGAATCATTTTCAAATATTAATGCCATGTATTGATCTTTCGAATAAAAAAAAATGTTTTGATTACAATTTAATTGTTTGTGTTATTTTTTACAAATTCCAGTTCTATCGGGGCTTAAAAAACACCCTTTACATACGAGTATTTATATTCAAACAACAAAAAAAACTAAATAATTCAAAATTATTAAAATTTCGAATACAAGCGATTCGATGATTCTAAAATTAAAATTTTAATGAGACAAGAGATGGGGGTGGGGGTGGGGATCCAAAAATGTCTTCTTTAAACAAACTGAGCGCACTTTTGTTTATGTAAACAGTACTTTCGGGCCTGACAAATTACTCACTGAAGCATGGAAAAAATACTGTCGTAAATGCTCATTGTGTGATAGTTTGGTTTCATACTGAAAAAGTTAGTTTACTCATCAGATAGCTACGATCAAACTACAAAAATACAATTCCTTCTTAACACAGACAGTGCCAAGTATGAACTCAAGGAAACCCCTCATTTGTGTGTGTTTAATGCCCACACAACATTAAGAAGTTTAAGAAAAGTACATCTGATTTTCAAGAAAGGGACAAATATATTAGTGAAAATGTCATTCATAAGATTTTCGTTTGGTTAATCAGAAACAAGATTAAGAAAAAACTTTCCTTGAGCTCATTGCGTTGGTAGTATGGTTTCGTACTGAGAAACTTAGTCTACTCATCAGGTAGCTACGACAGGGATAAAAAAGTTGATCCTTTAATACTTTTTTGGGTCATTTAGAAAATAAAAAGTACTTCGTTACTTTTGATCAACATTTTAGTCCTTTCGAAAAAAATATTTATATTCAATTTTTTCTGTAAACGTTAGGCAGTCCTTTATGAAGATCGAATCATTTTTTATTGGACAACTCTTCGAATTTCGACTAAATTCAATTCTAACCGCCAAGACGACCGAATACCGACGGCAGACAAACGTAATAACCTAATTGTTTTTTGTCTACCTCCAAAGCAAAGCTGTAAAACAATTTTGATTTAATTTTGTTAGATGTGGTTTTATCTATATCAGTGCGTTTTGGTCTGTATCCGCTAATTTTTTCTTCAGTTCTATTTCTTTGTCTATATATTCATGAGTTTTGCAGTATCCTTGAGGGACGCTCCCTCAACATCAGCAAGATGTTCAACTTATTTAAGATTAAATCTCCTGACATCAACATCAAAAAATGGACATACAGAGATACGTTCAACAAACAATTTAATTTGGAGTTTCATCGTCCTGCGATAAGTGGAGAAGGATATAAATATTGTAAGGTAAATATTTCATTCGAAATAGGTAACAACTTTCACATTTTTATTGGAAAATATAGGTGTGTGATGCAAGACTCTGCGCATAGCATTTTGGAAAGAAATTTATAAAATAAATTTATGTCGGGTATTACCATCGGGACATAATAATTTTGTATTTAAATAAAACACAGAATAATTGAGATATTCGGCTGGAATTCGAACTCTAGTGTATGACCACCGGCTCCATTATAATGGAGTCTTTTGAAGCGCATGTCCATTTGTTGCCAAAAGCCTAAAAGCATGTGAGCTTCATTGCTGATGATGATTTTTCGATGAAAATCAGCTTCTCCAAACTTTAGCAGGACTCAATTGTAAGCTAGGATCTTTTCACAAAATTCGCCACAATGTGGTGTGAGAGATTCCCAATTCCTGTGGACGGCGTGGAATCGACTGATTTGGCTCATTTTGAACTGAAGCAGTTAAGGCTGCGATATTATCGGTACTTCGACCTCTCACTCGCACAAAACTATCCAATATTGAATATTTTGACTCGAAGTTATCCACTGTAGCAATGGAGATCCCGTCTGGTCGGACGATTGTTAATACCGAAAATTGGAGTAAGCGCTCTTACACTTGTAACCACAGACTCAGATTGACGTTTTGACGTTGACGGGTGCGTTCGAAACGTTCAACTGTGCGTTCGTTTTACAATACAAAATTGTTATGTCCCAATGGAAAAACCTTTATATTTCCTGCTAGGTAGCCTGGTAGAAGAATAACTCTAAGTACCAGAGGGACGACAAAACTTCACGGTAATACAATCGAATTATTCCGATTGCAAGGATCATAATGCAGCCTATATGTTAAACTACAGTCAGATACAGCATATAAAGACTAAACATTTAATTTATGAGAAGGGATCATGTGACAATTTTGGTTGTTCAAAATTGCTACATGGTTGAAGTTTGAAATTTCTGTTTTGCTGTATTTTACCACTGACCTAATACGCGTGAAATCGAGGTTTACGTGATTTTCTCTTATGCATATTATTTACATGTACCCTATTTATGTTGAATACATTTGATTTAGATATGAGAATTTTGTTGAATGGTAAGAACATTCAATGTTGAACATATTATTATTTGTTTTGTTGTCACCATTAACTGGATGGCCATAAAAATGTAAATTTTTTTTTTTTTTTCAAATGTTATGTACTTGCTGGTCATATATTTTGTTGACTATGTAATTGTTGTTTTATATTATGTACTTCCATAATATAGCGGGTAATCTTTATTACCAAATATTTGCAAGTGATCAAAATATGCTCCGACGTTCATTCTGTTTTCAAGTATCGAAGCATTTCAGTGTTCGTCGTAGTTATAAATCGGGAAAAATTAAAATAAAAATAATAAAATATTTATGTACGAGTACATCGAAATTAAATTTCTGTGAGTGAAATATATGTAAAAACAATTAAAAATTTCGTAAGTTTCATTAATTAATTAAAATTAACATTTGGTTAATTTTTTTTGTGTCACAGTGCGGGATTTTGTTTAATCAAGTTTTTTTTATATATACAGTGATTCCTTAAATTTCAAGTCTTAAGAAAAGGAATAGACCGTGATCGTTTTAGCACGGTTTCTTCAACTTTTTCTAGAAAGTTAAACGGTAAAGATACTTTTATAGATGTAATTCTTTAATTCCACCGTTTTGGAATTCAAAGGTAGAACCTTATTCATAATTACATCGTTTTTTTTGTTGTTTTTACATTCACAGTACAACTGAGCTGTTTTTATCCTACTTAATATTTCTTGGAAACAGAGAGAACCGGCTAAGGAACAATTTAGATACGGAAGACTTAAGAGTACGGTTTCTGTTTCAGAAACTGAAGATTCTGGACTCTTCCTAGGAAATTTTGATTGCGGCATTATTTGGTTCCGCCTATTGAACAAAATTTGGACCAAATGAATTAGTCATGCATTAGAGGGCCGTTAATCCGTTATGATCTTCTGTTGGTGTTACAGCTAAGTGCAAAACAAAATTTATTATTATTTAATTATCTAGGTTATATGGAAATAATATAAATTATTTCATATAGTGCATAATGCTTATTTATTAACTTATAAATTACTATTTATTCAAATTTATTAATTATTCATATTATTGCCATGAAGAATGTATAAGCATTTATGAATCTTATAATATGCTAAAAAAAAAATGTTAAAGTACATTTTTTTCAGAAAATAATTCAAATTTCTAAATTAGTATATCTATATTAGTATTAATATATAATATTATTATTATGGCGTTGAGGTTTTAGGGGGATCGATCCGTTATTGATGTATTAGTTTTCATTATCAAATTATTATTTTTTTATTATTATTAATTCTACGTTTATTATCAATAATTTTGGCATGCATGATTAATTCGTTTAATTAAATTATGATTATTATTAATTTATTTGGCAATAAATGTTCTTAAATTTTAGTAAAATTAATTCTTGAATTTTAGTACCTAATTTCTTTTCGTTGTTGATTTACTTTATTGGTTACGTTCATTAATATTAATATGCATAAGAGGAATGTTCGTATGTCTTCGTTTGTTCAGTGTTGAGAATCTTATTTATTTATTCATCTTTACTTAATTCAATAATGTTCTTTACATTTGTTAGTATTACATCTACTTAGTCAATGCCGTAATTATGTTATTTTAATATATCCTTAAAAATAATGCCGTGATTTAGTGTTCAATGTAAGGGAGGGAAGTGTCCAATCACATAACACTTCGTTCGGGAGGCGTAGACACTAAGGCCAATCCATCAACGGTCTTGTTTTATATGACAGTAAGCTAAAAGCTGGTATTATACAATAAAACCCTACATTTTGTTTTTTTTTTTGGTTTGCATTGTTTTATATATCTACATAGGGTTTATCATACTTTTTGAACCTTAACATCCCATTGCAGCATCTACTAGTCTTTCGTACACTACTACATTTTTTTTAACCCCACCCCACGACTGTCACCTAGTCCAGGAAAAGTGCTGCAGTAGTAGTCCATGCGAAGGAATTTTTTCTTGTTGCGAATCACGCTACCCTTCATACACTATGGTGGGGAGGTGTGCTTCGTAACAATCACCTTACATAAATTATCGCCTGGTTATGATAGTGATTTTATTTCTGTGCAAATATCACAGAATAAATCAAATGATACCGGTTTACCCAAAATCCTGCTTCTTTCTACCAGCGGAAAAATGTCTTCACAGAAACTGAGTCTGAAAAGAGCATTAAATTTTGTTAATTAATTTAACTGTAATTTTGAATCTTGAAGTTATTACACGAATTAATTAATTAATTCAAACTAAAGTTAAAAAACCAAAAAAAGTAATTTAACTGTATACATTTGTTATGTTTTTATGGTTGGCGAGAGTTCGTCGAAGAGGATAGTCGTGTTTTTTCTATCCTCTTCAAAAATTTAATTTTATTTTGTTTTATTTTATTTTTGTGTTTTATATAGTAATATCTATATACTTTATATACATAGGTATATACAGATTAATTTTAAATTTTAAATTAAATTCTAATTAAATTAAATTTTAGTGTAATAATAATCAAAGTGTAGTGAAAATAATTAAAGTGTAATTTTGGAAAATGCAATCCACCGGGATGCATTTGTCAGGCAATGTTTTTATTTTTATAGATAGAAAAATTAAAAGTGCATGATTTGATATTTTGTGGATTGTATATAAAATCAAAGTTCAATTTTTAATTACTAAAGTCTAATATTTAGATAGTATTGAAATAAATTTTAACTTATATAAAATAAGTCGCAGTAAATTTGGTATTAGATTTTATTTTTACGTACACTTATTTGTATTCTTATGTTTGATTTTGTGTACATTGTACAATCGACACTAATTACTTATAATTTGGTATAAAAAGGGCCAACAATATGTTTGTGTAGCTGTCTCGTTTACTCTTTGCACGGTTTCTGTGAAGGAAGTGTGCGTGGTTTTGTTGGTTTTTGTATTATAAAGTGTAAACAACAGCGAGAAAGAGAATCGTTGCGTTGGTTTTGATACAGTTGTCACAAGTATTTTACTATTGTGTATAATGGGCACTAATACATGCATACAACTTGATTTACTATATACAGTGCTGGTAAAAAAAAATTGGGCAAACAAATTTATTGCAAATTGGAGTCTTTTTTTGCTAAAATTACAAAACTTTTGAAAGCAATTGGTTTATTGTTTCATTTTAAATACATGTATGACGTAATTTTTTGAAAAACAAAATTGACCTGCAATTTAGGGGCAAAACACCGAAAAATGCCAAAATATTCAAAATTACTTTTGATTGGAGTTAAAGTAATGTAATAAATTAAACACTTATTTTTTATTTTTTTTTGTTTTTTATTGATTTATAGAAGTTCAATCTTTAATATTAATATTTTGTTGGACCGCCTTTTGCTTTTATTACAGCGATACACCTCCGATTCATTGGATTTGATAAATTTTTAAAAGTCGCAGGAGATATGGATTCCCAAATCATCATCAACAAACTTTTTAAAGCTTCAATCGATTCTGGGCGCTTCCTTGCTACTTCTAGCTTCATTATAGACCAAATATTTTCAACTGGATTTAAGTGTGGACTATAAGGGGGCCAGCTCAACACATCGATACTTTTTTCTTCGAAGCACTTTTTTACCTTTAAATGAAGAGATAAGAAAAAAAAACAAGTTTTTAACAAATTATTTATGTTTATCTGAAAGCCAATTTGTCTATCTACAATTCAAAATTAATAACTCACAATTTTGGCGGTATGGCACGGAGCGTTGTCCTGTTGAAAAATAAATTTGCAAGTCTCGTAAAAAAGCTTTAACGCAGAAGGCTCAAATTCGTTCTGAAGAACCTGCAGATAAACAGCTGCTGTACCGCTGGAACTAAGGAAGCACAATCGACCAGTTTCATTTCCAGAAAAGCATCCCCAGACCATAACTCCTTTTTTTTTCGGTGGAAGTCTTGAAAGACATTCGTTGCTAAGTCTCTCGTCAGATTTTCAACTTACGAGAATTCTTCCATCTCCAACATGCAGCTTGAATTTTGATTCATCGGAGACAATCACATCATTCCACATCTCTGGAGTCCAATTAACATACTCCTGGGCCCATAGCAAACGTTTTTTTTTTCACTAGTAATGTGAACTCAGGCTTCTGGACTGGTTTAAGTGCTCTCAAATCAGCTTTACCAAGTCTTTTTCTCACTAAGCCGGCTGCATTTTTTTTCCCGTTGCTCGCTCAAGATCCTGTCTTATGTCCGATGAAGTTTTAAAACGGTTCCGACGACTTTATAATAGTATAAAACGATCTTCCACTGGCGTTGTCTTTCTGGGCCTTCCAGAGCCTTTCTTTCTTTGTATACCGCCAATCTCTCGATTTTTTTTAATATTCCACGCGACAGTACTTTTAGGAATGTTTAATCTTTCAACTATTTCACGCGTGGTTAAATTTTCTCGAGCCAAAATCAACATATTGCTTTTACACTGGTCACTAACTTTTCCCATTTTTTTAACTAAAATTGCACTTTATTCTTTATTTGTCTAGGATCACTTACAGAATAACTTAATCTTACAAAATATGCACTATTCATACTTAAAAAATAAATTACAGGCAATAAAACATCTGCACCCTAATGACGGCCAAGAACGGTAGGCGTAAAAAACATAATTGCTGCATCGAATTTTCCCGAGCTCCCCACAATAAACTTGCCCTGATAATTTTTCTAGGGATAAATGTTGCCCAGGCAGACTAATTGAAATACTTCCCAGACATGACACTTTAAACGTTGAATTTATACAAATTTTTTAATTGTATGTTTAGCTTTTCTCATGAAACTTAAAGTATAATTCCTATACTGTTTACCAGTGACAAACCAAAATGAGCCTTTATTCAATAGTAAAATTACTTCAAGAAAATATCACTTTCTAGGTTGTTTTGTTATTTTTTCATTTTATTTAAAAGTTGATTCGGCTGATATAGTCAAGACACTATCTGAATTACCGACATTTTATATCTTTCGGCTGAAAACTTTCGGCTAACTTTAACAGTATCACTCGACTCACATCAACCTCAACTAATAATAAAATTTAATAATACAGCCTATACAACTACAACCTTATTATTTATCGATGAACCGAATCAACAGCTCATTCTTAATTTGTTTCCCCGAAACTGTACAATAGTTACAGTACTCCGCATGATCAGTTAGGCAAATACTAAAAAAGAATCGTAATGGCTTTATTTACCATTTATTTATTTTCTAATATTTGGAAAAAATATTCTGCGATAGTGAGTTTGTCCCCTGTTTAAGTTATCTTTGGCAAAACTAGTGCCTCTTTTTGGTAAGTTCTGCTACCGAATTGCCTTACTCTGATAGTGCAATTCGCACTTTCAATTGTCTCATGTTTAAAATCTGTAAAAGCACGTTAGGGTAATAAACTAAACTTACCAACCTGACTCCAAGTGGACCCATGCCCATGGGAAAAACTCCAAGAAAAATTCCAAGAAAAAAAAACTTGTCGAAATAAGTAATCATGCTTACCATATAGGTACATAATGTGTCATTAGAAATATATGTACTTCAGCTCCAATTATTTAAAACAATGTCACTCTTAATGTGTTGTTAGCTCTCACGGATTCCAGGAATTTCTGAACTACCTCTCTTCTGAACTTTCTCACTCATTGTGAACACTTTAGTTATTTCTTGAGCGAATATGTGACAATAAGCCTTTCGCAAAACTATTTTAAAACGTGTTGCTTACACCACCCAAAATAACTAAATTGTTACGTATTTTTTTTTTGTTTTATACAAACAGTAGGCACGCCAAACTAATAAAAAAATCATGAAACAGCTGTTTAATTAGAACAAATAAAATTTAAGTCGCCGCTGTTTAAGTGCTCCTTATTATTAATTTTTGACAAAAAGTGTTAAATCATTGTTCCCATTCGATTTCAAATCTTTTCCATTAATCTCAAAACGATCCAATATTTTAAAAAATAAAAAAATCCTTAATTCAACTTTTTATTTTATTTTTAATGAATGAGCACGACACTTCCTGTCTATATTAAAAGAGATGTACGACAAACAATTTAGCTGGGAATACATTTTAGTCGCGTGTTATCTGATTTTCTAAGATTATTTATGAGAAATTCTGCATCGATCATATCCAAACTGATCTACATCGAATTTAACAGCAACAAAAACATTTTTTTTTTGTACATTTCTTACAACCAATTCTTAATTTTTCTTTTTCAATTTCTTCTTTTTTTTTGTATTATTATTTCTCTTTTATTTTATTTTAAACACAACAAATAAAAGATTAAAGAAACCGCTGGCGCCATAAAGGATAAATATATAATCTTTTGTCTCATTCTTAATTTTTTATTATTTTTTATAGCTCAATTCACAAATCTTACACACACACAAAAAAAAATATTATTGGACATTAATTTTAATGAAAGTACAAAAAATAAAATAAAAACTATTCTCGCAGCCGTGGCGGCTGAACTTGTGATTTTGATGGACAGTTCTAATATATACTTTTTATGATAGATCGAATGGGTGTAGTCAAGGTTATTGATTTCTGCGTGGTTAATGTTATGAATGAAATAGATTTGGACTGTAAAAAATCCCTTATCCCGAAAATTTTGACAATTCGTGGTTTTTTTTCCCATAGTCGGCTTGGTCACCTGTTACCCTAAATAATATCTTTGCAAAGTCAAAATAATTAAATCATGCTTTTATAGGGCTGATTACAATAAACTTTATAACCTGCCAATCATAATGTATGCTTTCCAAAAATTCAACCACATATCAATTTCTTGTCATAACCGCACAAAGTAAAAAAAGCCACACACGAATATCCTTCCTTTGCCTAATTTAATATTATTGTCTACTGTCAATCGAAATTACACATGGTAAAGAAAAACGAATTGTGAAAAGACATGATACTCAGGAATTTACCTTTAATTTCCTCAATAAAATATTAATAAACCGCAACATTTAACGGCCGGATCAATATTTTTGTTTAACCTGCGCTCTATATAATAGGCAGGTAAAACACAAGACACAAAATATGAGATCGTTTGTTATTACTTTAGGCAAAGGTTAGTCTATTTCCTTTTTATTATTTTGATGATTTATTTTATAATTTTAATTAAAGAGATTTGAAACCGTAAAAATGGGAAAGGGTGGTAATATTTTATGATGTATTATTTTGTGGTTGCGTGGAGAAATTATTTTATATTAGTACATAATAAAAAATAGTGGGTTAACTTTTAGATATAGATCGCCATAGGTGGTTAGATTTGAATGTTCCGCTTAATCGTATAAGGGATTTCACTTTCATGTGGATTTACAGATATAATAAGTTTTTTATGGTATGGGTATTATGATTCGGAATACAAACTCTTTGTTTTGATTTTAGAACCACTATTCCAAATCACAATCTAAAATAAAAAATATATGTACATACATATGTATGTAGTTAGTTAAGTTAACAAATTATGAAACCTTTAACTTCTAATAATCTATAACGAGCTTTGCTCAACAACTTAAATTTCATTTTATTTTATTCAGCTGAGACATAAAAATCGATGTTACAGAGGTAACTGTCGTCGCTGTCACTATCAAAACTTATAGAAGTTTCATCAGGAGCGTTCAATGCTTCTTTCAACACAACATTATACGTGTGACGTTCATTTTGAGGTTATAACAGAACTTTCAAACTTCAACTTTCATCTACGCACAACATACCGTGATTAAAGACAGGTGTACGAAGGTCGACGCCAACAAATTCGAACGATTGCCCTTGAGATTTATGCACGGTATCGGGATCCTTCACATAATAATGACTTTTATACGATTTGTATTCTCCTGGGAGACGATCGACGATCTCAGCATTAATATTACTGACTTCTTTGTTCAGCGGCGCTAGAATAACACGTTCCTTCATTCCATCGTAATTTTGATTCGCAAGGCAATTTCCAAATACTTCTTCGATTAAATTACCACTGGAAATTATATCCTCAGGTAATTCGATTTCATTGTTCATTTTTTGGAAGATTTCCATTTCCCAGTTTCAGAATATATTTTGCGAATGCTTCCTGTTTAGGATCGACACGCATATTTTTTTTTAACGAAAAATTTTTGAAATGGTAAGGTAGCACTGACGGTAAAAGAAGGTAAGCACTGACGGAAATCACCTCGCTCCAGCGACTAAAATGTTTCCTCCAATGGCAAGTTTGGATTTGCAATAGACCGCAACAACTGATCCGTATTTTGTAAACCATACTTTGGTAACATCGGTGTCCCATCCATAAGGAAAACATCAACTTGAGCGAGTTCTGTAGCTTTACTGAACCAGATGCTGGAAATTGAATCTGACGAAAGCGGAACTTTCAGACCAAGTGTCTTGTGTGATGTTTGTCCAGCAGGCAATAGAGGTGATGCGATTTTAGTAAATGCCATACATTTTACTTTGCGATTTTGGCCACAAAGTAAGTAATACAAGGTCTTATACACGAAGGTTTTACCGGTACCGCCTGGTCCATCTATGAAAAAACATTTTGTTTCAACATAGTTAGAGTCATTGGCTGCACGTAAAATACTGTCCACAATTTCAATCTGTTTTCCATGCAGAAGCCGATACATGCGCTCTCCAGTAGCAGCTGACTCATCAGAAATTACAACGTCCATGTTTTGCTCATCTTCGTAATTGTCAATGTCGTCCATACCAAATCGTTCCACCCAGAAACGAAAATGTCGACCTTCTGTTGCTGTCGTATTTAACTTGAATGCAATAATACGATAAGCACATTTGATTGCAGTATCCCCATATCTATTATTTCGTCGTGCTTGCAGAATAAAATCTTCAGCCAACTGATTTTTGAATCTTTCCTAGAGACCTTTTGGATCTTCGGGATATCCAAAAATAAGAATCTAAACGAAGAGTATTCGCATTACCGAATGCATTTTGGACAGTGCTGATTCTTCTAGACCATCTATCCACTGTTTATCGTCGAAGGCGAGGCCATGAGCTAGGCAAGCTTGTTCGTATGTCGTATAACAAATGTCATTCACAGTAAGGAGATCATCAAAACTTGTTGCGTCCTTCACATGATAGAGAAGTACTCGCAAATAGAAGCATTCTGGTTGAGCAACATAATTTACGTTGTGTATTCGACCAATGACACGCAATCAACGGATTCGCAGTTCCCATGTACTCGTTTTTCCATCCCATTTAAAATGTTCGGGCACTTGCCAATAGTAGTAGTAATTCTGGTTTGTTTGCATTTGCTTCACGGCCTGGTTATGTTGAAAATACGCTTCTAACATTGAACCTTTTTGTCCAACATCTGCCAGATCTTCTTGGGATTGGTCAATATCTTGCATTCGATATTGACCACGTAAATGAATATTCAAGCGCTGAACGATATGACTCTTTCTTTGGATTTCGTGGCCAAAAAATTGCCAGTATGTTCAGGTGGTGTAATGCAGCAACCTTCCACATAGGTGTCTGCTTCATTATAAATCAAACTCCGTTGATTTTCGACAACCTTTATTCAACATTGATGTGACATTGGAATTTTTTCAGCAAATAAGCATTATATGTGGCCACATGACGATTATCTCTTGTAACTCGGTGATTATCCTTATCTTTTCGATATACTGCAAATTCATGTGAAAATTCTTCTCGATTATTTTGGTCCAATTTGGGGTCATAACGACGACGATATTTTGGTTTTTCATCATCCGCTAGAGATGTTACTTTTTTGAATTGCATTGGAAAACCGAAGCGGCACTGCAATTTTCCATTTTTATTCACCATACATGTAGCATCTGGATTTAACTCCACTCCGCACGGATTATGAGTCATCCACTTTAACACTAATTCTCGCAATTCAGGGTATTCGGTATTTGGAATTTCAGCTGAAATTAGATCATCAATTTCTTCTGGATCTTCAGGATTCATGATCAACAGCAAATGCATATGTGCTAGTCCACGTTTTTGAAATTCGATTGTATACACATATGCGGCCACCTTTCCAAATATCTGTTTTTTATCCAAATCATTGATAATTTCATCAAATTTTGGTTTCGCAATTCGAGCGACGAGATCGGGACGACATTGAGCGGACTGCTGTATGATATTTCCATTATCAGATATAATACGCGCTGCTTCTTTCATTTCTGGCCAATCAGTTTTACAAGTCATGGTGATGAAGAAATCTGGCGATCCAAGACGACGAACAATAGCCATTGCATCTTCGAAATGTTCAGTATAGTAACGCGTTGATCCGGTGAATGATGATGGTAGTATTATTTTTTCACCAACAACTGCATTCTGTTTCGCAGCTAAGTCGGGTAACACCTGCGTACTGATCGGCTAAAATAGTGTTTTGATTAAATTTGATCCATTGGATGCGATCACGTTCAACTCGAATGAAAGTATCGAGATATTCACTCAGATGATTTACAACACTCGCCTATTGGCTCGTGTCGGTAAACTTTATCTTCGTGAATAACAGCTATCATTAAATGCTCGTTGAATAATATACTATTTTCAAATTAAGAACCGAGTTAACGAAATGATTATTAAATAATGTGGCTATTTCAAGTTGATCAGTTAACGATAAGTTATCATTAATCATTATTTCCGCAATCGTATCTTTCTTGCTTTCATTTCGGTACCAATAATCTCTAAAATTGTCACTTTTCCGAATCTCTGGAATTCGTGAAATTTTACCTTAATTCATAGTTTCTATTGTTTCTAAGATGTCAATATGGTGGACCACCATATTCACATGTTAGAAACAATGGAAGCTTTTCATTAAGCTATAATCCCACAAAATCCAGCGATTTTGACCATATCAAAATCTTAGAAACAACGGAAACAACGAATTAAGCTAGAATCCCATTCGTTCCAAAAATTTTGGATATAAATTTATCCAAACCACTTTAGCTGCTACTCCATCTACGTTAATTAGGTACATGATCAAATTAAGCCGTGGTGGAACTATTTGTTTTTATTTTTACATAGAAAGAATGACACAGGTCTCCGCTCGTCACGACGAAGAAAAATTGGCACGAGCTTGTGCCAATTATTGTTTATTGGGTAAAATTGGTATGAATATATAAACAAAGCTGATTGTGCTCATGTGCATTACTCATGACGAAGAGAAACAAAACATCACAATACCCATCTTTTTTTAAATTTTGTCACGACGAAGTGAGAGTAGTTTGTGTTTTACTCTCAATTATTTGCGCTGAATAGGTTTTGTTTATTTTCCTTTTTTTCAAAATAGAGAAATAATATTTCAAAAATTAACTAAAATTCTGTAGCAAATAATATACAAAATTTAGTGATAATGAAGTGTAAGCTATTAATTATTTTTATTATAATATGGCAACGCCAAAGAACGACCCACAAATACATTTCAAATTTAAAAGTTTATTCGTTGTGATTTCAGTTGGAAAATTTTATTTAGTTGACATTTGGTGATAAAACGGTGAATAATTCATACGAAGAACAACAATCGGGAAATAATCAGCAAGAAGAAACACCGATTATTGAAATTCAGGACGAGGATTTTTGCCAAACAGCGTCGAAGAATCTACATACGGATATCTAAGCCTGAATAGACATCACCAAAAAGGCTTTCAGCTACCTTACATAGACCTAATACTCAACGGATAATCATACAAATTCTTAATAGATACTGGCTCCACAAAATCTTTTATAGACCCAATCTTGATACCAGGGAAATTTGTACAAAACATAGAACCAGTAACTATATCCACTTTATTCAACAATACAAAGGTTGATAAAATGGTTAAATTAAAAGGCATTAAAGAGTTTAAAACCAAAGAAGAACTCGACTTCATTCTCTTCAAATTCCATAGTTACTTTAATGGCCTAATCGGCATGGAAACTATGCATAAATTAAAAATAACTCTCGATCTAGGCCAATCTCTATTGATCACCCATTAGTTCAAATCCCTTTAAAATTCAAATTAAATTTAATGTCTGCTATCTACAATATTGATCCACGAAGCAAAATAATTGCGAGTGTACCCGTCACTAAAGAAAATGGCGCGGTATACATTAAACCTCAACTCCTTAACGGAAACTTAATCATACCAGAAGGTATATATTTGAGTAAAAATAACTACGCTAATGAAGAAGTCGTCAACTATAGTCCACAAAATAAAAAATTCGTAATTGAACATCCCACAGAGTGTGAAGAAATTAGTGAATTTCATATAGAAACCAACAACATTGAACCTGTACAGAATTATAATAATTCCGATATAAAATAACTTATTAGAACATCGCATCTTAACTGCGAAAAAAAAGCATCGAAAAACTCTGCTCACAATTCGCAGAGATCTTCCAGAGGGAAGATATTCAACTATTCTTCACCAGTGCCATTAAGCACGACATCGAGCTAGAGGATAACAAGCCGATCTTTTCAAAAAACTATAGATATCCGTACATAAACAAAAAGGAAGTAGAAAACCAAATCAATAAAATGTTAAACCAAGGCATCATTCGACCTAGTTTTTCCCTTGGTCGTCTCCGATCTGGATAGTACCAAAGAAAAAGGATGCTTCCTGACTTACAAAATGGCGAATGGTAATAGATTATAGGAAATTAAATGAAAAAACTTTTTCTGACAGGTATCCATTAACATCGCAGATATATTAGACAAATTGGGTAAATGCATATATTTTACAACTCTAGACCTCGCATCTGGATTCCACCAGATCGAAGTAAACCCAAAGGACATACCTAAAACAGCATTTAGTGTCGAATTTGGACATTACGAATTCGTTCGTATGCCGTTCAGACTAAAAAATGCGCCAAGCACGTTCCAACGTGTTATGGACCATGTCCTAGGCGAGTTACAAGGTAAAATATGTCGCTGCTATATGGACGACATCATAAGATTTTCTACGTCGCTCCAAGAGCATATAATTAGCCTGAACAAAGTATTCACTAAACTGAGAGACGCAAACTTAAAAGTAGAACTTGATAAGAGCGAGTTTCTTCATAAAGAAATCGCGTTCTTGGGTCACATCGGCACTTCCGAAGGAGTTAAACCTAATCCCGACAAGGTCAGGGCAATACAGCATTTCTCCATACCCAAAAATGAAAAACAAATCAAAAGTATGTTTGGAGAAACAATTAGATTTTGCAAATAAAATCGATTATTTACAACAACACAAAGAAAGCTACGAGCAATTATGTAGTGATGTCCATAAACAATCAACAGAAGTAAAAACTAAAATTATTACGAAAATCAAAAGAAAAGAAATTCCGCTTGCCCTATATCCCCGAAATTATTCATTTATACAAAAAGAAAGAAAAGAGGAAAATTAAGAGCTAACTATAAGAAACGACAAGTACTAAAGGATAATAGAATAGTAATCGAAACCCCAGAAGGCAAAGTGCATAAAACTAAAATCAAACGATTATTCCAGGTCTCTAAGGATCACATGCCAGGAAATCAAGCTGACATCACTTAACGACAACAAAGGAGTAATACCTACAAAAATTGGAGATGCAAAAATCTACTAGAACCATACGGACAAATCATAGACAACATCAAACAAAAAATAAATTAATTAATTGAAAAATTCCCAAGCGAAACTGGATACTTAAACATATTAAACAACAAGAAAGATATCATTCAATATACAATAGACCAAGTTGAAAAATTATGTGCAGATATTCTACCTAAACGACATAAACGTGAACTTATTAACAGTTTTGGAATACTTATAAAAGACATAACAGGAAACTTGGACAACCAAGACTTAGTCGACGTACAGAGAGCCATGAACGAAATAAACCAAAATCAAGATAAACTTAACCAACAAATTAACAACCAAATACAGGTCAATGATCCAATAATAGACAGACTAGAAGAAATTCAAAACACTATAAATATCAACCTCAATGGATTACAATACGAATTTAACAAGACCATAGAAACGATTAATCACATATCTCTTTTAATTCTATATGACCAACACTTTTACAAAATCAATCATGTACTAGAAATTCTACAAGAACACCTAGGAGACCTACTGGACATTATAGCATTTTCAAAACAACGATTAGTATCCCGACATTTACTGACAAATAATGAAACTGAACACATAATAAAATTACTTGAACAAGGTAACATAAAAGTACAGAACCACAACCTTCTCTACGATTTATTAGAACTAAAAGGATTTTACAATGATACCAAATTAATATACATAGTTAAGGTTCCAATGTTTTCAAAAGAAAAATATGAAAATTATCAACTTCAACTCATTCCATTTCAAAACAAAATCATCAATCCTATTCCATACAACCAAATTATCCTAAATATCCAATCGTATCAATTTGTAACCAATCAATGCAAGTAAATATACGAAACATTATACTGCAAAGAACAGAACCTCAGACCAATATCAGGGACTTGCATACCAGCTATAATAATCCAACAACAAGCCGAATGCGGAACACAAAACATTACCACTTACGAAGATATCGACTACCTGGCTCAAGGAATACTATATGTACAGCCCGCAGACAAACCAATAGTATACACATCTACATGTAACCAACAAACATATAAAATCATAGAACAAACACTACTACAATTCAAAAATTGTAAAGTAAACATTAAGGATCAAAAATTCACGACAGAAAAAATAGAATTCTCCGACAATATCGAGATTCGAATACCATACAACGAGGTAGACATCATACATGTTAAGCCTGAAATAACGCTTGACTTACTTCATAATAGAACAATACATAACTATAATCAAGCCAGGCTAACTCATGAAAAAGCAACACTACACAGTTCTACCGGGCAATATCATTAACCATCATCATAATAATCATAATATTATTGATATTCTATAAATTCCGGCCAAATAAACAATGCACCGCTTCAGGACTACTCAAGCAGCGTGCCGCTCATCTCAGAAATTACGTATTCCTGCTACATCGACGTCGGTATTCTAATCATACCAAGTCACGTTGTCATCAATAAGCACATCTAGAAGTCATCTAGAATTTCAACGTCTAAACTAAAATTTACAAACAACGGATGTTCCCCTACCCAATCTCCGAAGGATTCCATTTCCAAAATTTGACTTTCGGAAAACTCCTTCATCACTATTTCGGCCAGGTTTCCCAATATCTACAAATGTGAATCGGTAATGGGCATCACATACAGCTAACAACACAACTGAATGTTGTTGTTTATAATTGAAGTGGCTTGACCCGGAATTACCAAAAGCCTGAAATAATAGCTTGATTATAATAACATTATAAGAAATTTAAATAGGACCTTTAACCCACAAACAATTTGGAAAATTCCATGAACTATCGAAATTCATGCTATTGTTCGCCAGTCTTGCTCTTTTTTGGGTACTAACACAATTGGTGAAAGGCAATCCCATATTTCAGAACACATCTCATGTATCACCTTAGACGTAGTGGATTTGCCAATGCGAAATCCGAATTTTCCAATGGAAATCATGGAATCACCACTTGCTAAGTATCTAAAAGTGTAAGAAATATGAATGTGTAAAATTTGTGTATAAATAATATAAAATTGCTAAACTCACCTCAACGTTAAAGACAATCTTTCGGCTGGTGTCACAATGTCTCGTCTTATTGGGTCTGTTTGAATTTGTGGCCCAATAATATTTAATAATTTAATCGGAACGTTCCATAATCGTTCAATCGCATTTCTCGCACAAGATTGTGGCAAAAGCCTTGACGCCTCCTCGATTGTCCAAAAGGATGTAACCAATATCTCCTTGCTGGTGTGTCGCAATTACAATCGCAGTCATCTGCTATTAAATCAGATAACATTGATAGTAAAAATATATGTTGCGAACATATAATGTTGTATTCCATGTAGTCCAGACCAATTCCATTTTCAAAAATTTTAGTTAAGAAAATAACAAATTTATATAATAAACGAAATAACAATAATAACAATTAAACAAAACACACAAATGAAACCAAATAATATTTTTATAGTTATATTTTTATTTAAAAAATTCAAATATACTATATTTGAAAATATTAAATTTCACTATCCAAAATGACTGATGCAAATATTTTTTTTTTTTATAATCAAAACAGAGAATTTATAATTATTTGTTTTGTTAGTAGTTGTAGGTATAATACAATAATTTTGGCGTGACGTCACGTCAATTTTTCCTCGTCGCGATGAGTGGAGACCGGCCATTACAGTACAAAATGAATGTTGTTATCGGTTTTATCATCGAAGTGCATCGATGACAATAACATTAGGGCACAAACTCACGTTTTTTCGGAAACAGGAAATGTTCGATTCAACACTTCGCCCACGATTTGGAAAACAATTACTTGGCATGTATCTTTTATTTTTACGCAGAGTTTCGATACACATCAACCCCATACTTAGCAAATATTGTGGCAGCCCCATGCTGATAAAAAAATTATCAAATCTTATATTCCTGTTTGAATTGTGAAATGGAGAGCATAATTATTGAACCACAGAGGTTGATTGCTTTTTGTGTTCTTCCTTGCCCAAATATGAAATCCTCTTCAGATGATAGCTTGTGGCGCTATCGCAGATCCACCTAACCTTCATTCGGTATTTGTCCGGCTTCGACTTATTATCGAAAAAATATTCTGCCACAATAGTGTACCAATTACCCATCGACTATCAGGGGTGGGTTCATGAAATCCGGTCGGAAGTGCCGGTCGTTTATGAAATGTCACCGCCAGCAAAACCGACCAGAAAAATACCGTATCATGAAATCTGGTCGGTAAAAATGTTAGGCGTTTTCGGAAATAGATCCTAAATAACTTCAGGCTAACTTTCGACCATCAAACTTATCCACCTATTTACGAACAAAAAAGATAACTTCAGGCTAATTTAGATGTTGTGGTTTTCTTTTTCTTTTCATAATTAGCTGTCAATAAAAATAAACATAAAACCGAAAACATTATTAGGATCAATATGAATGCGTTTTAGACAAATTATTTAAAAATTGACTTTTTGCTTTCATATCAAAATTTATTCTTAACTTTTTGTATGTGACGGATAACTTGGATAATTTTTTACCAACATAAGAAAAATTAGCCTGAAGTTATTCAGGGTCTATTTACGAAAAAGCCTATTGAGCAAATTTCGTTCAGCGTATATTTTTCTAACAATAAGTTGCTGTATATTTTGCTACGGAGTCGTCAAAATAATAAATAAAAATAACAAACTGGTGTTTCTTTATGATTGACTTGGGTTAATTTTTGTTAATTTGCATTAAAATGGTCTTTAATCGGTCGGTATTCAATCCCACGTGCCTGATTGGCTAAAAAAATTAGATTACCTGGTATCTAATTTTTATTTTGGTTGCATATTTACTCAACATATTCATAAAATCGGCCATCAGGTTTCTTCTAAATGGTGTTTGAAAATTTTGAGTTTTCTTAAACGAAAAATCGCGAAAATGTGAAAGCGGTCTTCATGATACCGTTTTTTTTTAAACCGGGCGATTTCCGTTAAAATTCCACCGGTGCTGGATTTCATGATATCGCCGCTTTTATAAAATTAGCATTTACCAAATCATAAATTTATCGAAAAAGAGGCAATTTGTCACGGTTTCTTCTATTCGTACGAATTGTTTTATTATCGAACCGAATATACTTCCAAAATAACTTAAATCTGTGGCAAAGCTTGTTTAGTTTGAATAAAATGTTCCCAAACAGAGGATGCCAAAATTCTTGCAAATCTGATGTAACCTGCTTATTTAAACCGGCGCTGATCATCAATCCGATTAAACAGCGACCCTCAACTTCGTGTTAGCTTCCAGATTTTTGTACGTTCTTCGTAAGCATACAAGTAGGTAGAGCCTACGACAAGTTGAATAATTTACTCACTTATGAATAGTGAAAAACCATTGACTGGAAGAAGTTTTACCTTCTTTTGACCAGTTTTACGTTCTTTGGGCATATGGGCTGTTTTTTTTATTGAGTGCCGTCTTTCGCAGTGAAGTATGCTACGTTGATAGGTAGTTCAATAACCTTTGAGCATCTTCGGATTCAGATGCTTCTTGTTCGTCATCACAGTTAGACTCGCTTTCCAACCTAACTTTTTCGCTATCAGTTGGGTCAACACAATTCAAAATGTTATCCTGACTACCGTCATCACTTTCTTCCAAAGCAGCTCCAACTTTTTCTTCCGTCCACACACGCTTTCGGTTTGGCATACTACAAGATAAAATGAATAAGTAACAAACAACACTAAAATACTTGATAATGTTTGATAAATGCATTTGTACAGATAATAAAAGACAATGACTCTATCAGACTCATCGTGTACGCATTTGTTTTGGTTTTGAAAATGGTATCTCAGGACATTTATCGTTACGAGTATAAATCTGACATTACAATTTTTTTGATCACGAATAACATATATTAAAATATATTTGGCCCAATTTGTCTGAAAAAAATTTTTAAAATTGTTTTTTACAGATCAAACTTAAAATGAGCCCCCGAGACTCAACCCTTGAACCCCCCTTCCCTCCTAATGTAGTTGATATAGAAGATGTTTGAAAACCTACGTTGCCATTTATTGAATGGGTTGGCATAACCCTAAAAAAGGATGACTCTTAGTTTGGTTTTGGAATTCAGTTGAAGCCATCAATTTGCCAAAAACAGTAACTGAAGCTCTTATTTTAAATGAAGAGTAATCCTGTCTATAATTATCTCTTACATTTGGGGAAAAACGATGAACGACGAAACGATGAATTTTTCTTGTAAATATTGTCTAATATTTGCATCGGTAACATCCGGATCAATTCTGGAGACAAAAATATGTTTAAGTGATTCCACAGCCCATAAAATATGGCCACTGCCAGTAGCAATAATAAAATTATTTAGAATTTTATTAGGAGTAGAAATTGAAAAGGCAAAAGTAGACTGCTTAGCTGGAACATTATTGCTTTTATGGGTTTTTATTTTATTCTTACTTCGTAAGTTCACTGGCTGACAAATCGGCAATGAACTAGTTTCAGATGTATAGGTTGACAAATCAGCAATCCAGTTGTATCAGAAACAGATATTGGAAAATGGAACTGCCACGCTTGGAAAACTTTTTGATTCAATCACAATTCCAGATAAATCTTCAGGTACCGAGACACATACATCACCGTTCACATCACTTCGGTTTAAATCATCACACAGTTTATGATGACTACCGAGTGAATCATTTGCACACAAAAAAAAAACACTTAACTGTCATATCAATGTTTTTACAAAGCACAGCTAATATTAATAGTTTATCACTATGTTCTTTAAAAATGTTGTTGCAACTTTCACAGAACCAATGTACATTATTGAAACTGGATATGAAGTCACAAGCTGACTTCTTGAAGCTAGCACATTTGTACCGTATTCCATTATCCTTAACTATACTGTCACATTTAAAACACCGCCAGCGCGGCTACAACATTAGCCCAAATAAAATAAATTAACAATAACAACACACAGAATAAAATAACCACGAAACACGAAAACAAGAAAAAATAAATATTAAATTGAAAATTAACATAATTTTTAAATTCCAACAAAATCAACAAAAATGGCTTTGGATTTTATAGTATGCGTCCGTCCTAGATACAATACGGCTTGTATAAACATTTTTGTTAGTTTTGATACGTAAGACAAAATACGATGTTTATCGCAAGGTACTCTACTTCCTACTTAAATGCCTACATGAACTTAACTCAAGCTAACTGTAAGTAAACCGTCAATTCAACACACCAATAAATTTCCAGCTGAAGTTTCTACTAAATCGTAACCCAACCGAAACTCAACAACTTAAAAAAATTTACAGCGACCTCCCAACTTATGAAAAAAGCTTAAATATGAAGTTTTACTTGATTGGTTGAGAACACAGCTAGACAAAAAACGGACAAACCGCCAAAAATCTCAATGTCTAACATTTTCATGATTAATTAACTTTTATTTTACTGTCGTAAAAGAAACTAATTTGCTAGTAAATTAAATAATACACATCTAAAGCCAAATTAGACATTTTAGGCAACTGATATTTTCGTTCTACGCAGCAATAAAAACAAAAGATTTTACTCATACTACGTATGCATTTTTACATGAAGAAAAAAACAATTCCCATATTGCATGCAACCGAGCATCTATACGACCAATTTGGTTTTGATTTTTTTAAAGTAAAGCGGTAACTATAAATTACTTAAAAAAAATTATAAACTTAAATTAAGAATGCGGTAAATGGTATTGTGTATGCGCCCGTAGAAAACTTAAATTAACTTAAGAAATTTAACGAAGTTTCGTTCAATTTCATCTGTCACTTAAAAAAAATTAGTGGTGCGAAAATATGCGTACAAACTTAAAAAAACTTAAGAAAAGCAATTAAAAGAAACGTCATAGGGTTTTGTTTTAAAGAAAATAACCAAAAAATCTTTTGTTGTATGCGGATGGACTTGTGATAAATATTTAATTAAATTGTAAGTATTGTATTTGCACAGTATAATTAATTGAACATATTAAAATAAGTATAATCTATTATGTATATATCAGTTCGAATTAAGATTTTTTTTTTATTATTTTTAGATGGAAAATGGTTATGATTGCCTTATCGAAAGCGTTCGAAATCATAAATGCATTTATGATAAAACCAGTAAGGATTTTAAGAACACCGTTACGAAGGAAAAGGCATGGAATGAAGTAGCAGAGGCAACAGGATTAACAAGTGAGTATGACTACAATAATGTGTTTATTATGCATTTTTATTGTACATAATTAATATTGAAATTTTTATAGTGGAGGAATGTCGCCGTAAATGGACTGTTCTAAGAGAACGTTTCAACAAAGAACAAAAAAAAATAGATCTACCAACGGGGAGCGAAGCAGTACCTTACGAAGATTGGCCATACTACGATAGTATGTTATTTTTAAAAGATTTCGTACAGCCAAGAAAGTAAGTTTTATGTAATTGGTATATACGTGCATTTCTATATTTTTATTATGTGTACATTATATTTAGAACTCGAAAAAATGTATTTCGTGACAAAAAGGAGGACAGGAACAACAATTTAGATACCGATATCGATATATCCAACTGTTCAACTAATACAAGTGTAGAAACATATTCTAAGAAGGCAAAAAAATTAAAAGAAAAGGACCTGGCTTATGAAGAAGCATGTGAGGCTATTAGATCCGCCGCCGAAACTATTCAGGCCAAAAACACCAGCCAGCAACCGCCACAAGTCACTGGAAGGTATGAAATAGGGAAAAATTTCATGAGATCAGTGTTGTTGATGCTCGAACCTTTACACGATATCGACTACGATAGCACTTTAGCGCAAATAATGCAATTTGTTGTGAACTTACGACGATGTCGGCAACATATTGAAGAAGAAGAAGAGAATTTATAAAACTGATTTTTTTTGAATTTTTATTACTATTTTATTTTTTATGTAATTTTTAGTGTATAATGAAATGCTGTGAATTAAAAATATGTACGAGTAAGTGATTGAACTGCTGTGAATTAAAAAATAATGGAAATAAAAGATTTATATTGTTTAATTTATAAAAGATATTTATTTATTATGTGTTAATTCATCCAAGACAATTGGCCCTCGTTATTTACAAATTCACACAATTCATCTCGCATGTCCAACGCCGTTCTACCGCCTATAACATGTGTGCTCTGAGATGGAGCTATTGATCCCAAAGATCGTTCAACTTCGCTGCGCCACAGCCCTTCGTGCATTGTATGGTTCGAATCTTCCCAATCTACAAAATTTGATGGCACATATATTTGTGAACTGTCTTTGCTGAGACGTAGAAAATTGTGCAAAGCAACACAACCCAGAACAACTTTTTCAGCATTATCTGGGCTCATGTGCAATGTTGTTAGGAGAATTCTTCATCTGCTTACAAGAATTCCAAAAGAATTCTCAATGACTCGACGAGCTCGCGATAGTCTTCTATTAAAAATTTCTCTTTGCTTTGGTAATCCTGTGCCAGGGTAAGGTTTCATTCAACGAAGAAATATGGTAATAGTGTGTTGGTCCCTGGTAAACATTTTGGTGGAGGTACTTCCAGCTAGTTACTGCAAATTTTTTTCCAAATTCGCTGATATTGATGATGCCTAAAAAATAGTAAATTTTGTTTTAAATAAATTTAAATAAGTCTAATCGATTTAAAATTACCTCCGTCGCTTGGGGAACCATACGCACCGACATCAATGTTGGTGGACGTGTATCTAGCATCACAGGCTGCCATTAATATTATGCTAAAGTATTTCTTGTAATTGAAAAACTGGCTGCCTGATCCTGGTGGGCACTGTATGGCAACATGTTTGCCGTCGATTGCCCCCAAACAGTTGGGCATATTCCACAAATCCCAAAAATCTTTTTCAATTTGGATATAGTCGGCTATATTCGCTTCAGAAACGTACAACGGACCTATAACCGACCAAATCGCCTCGCATGTCTCGAATATTATTCGTCGCACAGTTTCTTTGCCAAGTTTCCAGCTCCAAGCTAAGCTTTGGATTGATTGGCCTTGAGATAGATATCTGGAAATAATTTGTAAATTATAATTTATAAAATGTACTTGTATTTGTTTTTATGATATCCTACTTACAGTAGAGTTAATGCCAAACGGCATTCGGTGTTTATCCGAACCTTTTCGGATGTTTCTAGTTGCGGCCTTATTAGTCCCAGCATCATATCAAATACGTGTTTACTCATTCTAGTATGAATGAAAAACTGGTCCGGATACACTTCTTTCATTTTTACGAATGTGATTTTATAGTAACCGTGGATATTACGGGTCCTATTTATTTCACGGATACTACACGACCACTTGCGTTTATGCTTTTGCTTCAACTCTTTCAATTTTTTTAAATTTGAGAGAAGTTGGTTCATATCTGCAAGTTGAGACAATTGACTTTCGTTGCTCATTTTAGATTAGGTTAAACTAATCTAATCTCGGTAGATAACTAACTAATCTAACTATTCTAATTTAAATTGTGTAACGAAAAGGACGTGAAGTCACTCCGTTAGCAGATATCCATGCCACTTGTTGTTCCTGGGCGGTCATTGGCTGGCTAAGGCTCAGGGGAAAGGCGTGGGGTTTGCCAGGAACATGGCACGGATCTAGTTGAACCGCGGGAAGGGAAGGAGGCAGGATGTGGGAGAATGGAATAGGCGGGGATGTGGATTGCGACGACTCACATCTCGCTTTGGGACTGGGTTAGGAGAGTCCTGAACTCATCCTAAATGGGGCTTATCTCGCCATCTTAATAACAAAACTTTCAAATTCAAGGTTTATAATTATATCTAAATTATAAGTTTTCTATTTCCAATTCTAATGAACTTAAAACTAAAAAAATTTAATATTTAAATCTTAATAAACAATAATAAAAAATTAACTCATCTTATTTACGTTTCGTGCACAACCAAAAATATTTTCCAATTATTTATTTATATTTTCATTTCAATTTTCATTTTATGGTGCGCACAACACAACAACACACAAATACAAATATACTTAAACAAAAATTTGAATAAATTTTCAAATTTTATTTTTTTCTCGTCTTCCCCAAAATAGTATGATTATGACGAATAATGAATGATGATGATGTTGATATTTTCTTCTTTGAATTTTAATTTATAATATGCTTACGTCTTTCCACTTTTCGTCGTCTTCTATTTTTGTGTATTGTCTGCGACGAGCTTACAAAGCCAAACAAAACGGTTAATGTCCCAAAATTAAAATCCAAAAACCGTAAAGTAAGTAGCAGTAGGTATCTGCTTGTGTAACTGTATTCTTTTTATTCAATGAACCAACATATTCTGATTTTGTATGTTGAAATTCGAGATGGTTAGGTGAATTAAAAATGTATCGACGCACAAACTATTTTTTTTTTTTATTTCACAAACTATGTAAATATACATAAAACTTATTTAAAAAAATCAATTTCAATTGATTGAATGATTTTAAATGCACTTTGTACAACAAGTTGTAAGTTGTTTAGAATACTTACAATACTAAATTAAACTCTATTAATAATATTAAATAATATAAAAAAACACTAGTAATAAACTGTATAATAATTAATTATATATGCAAGTTTAAGTATTATTAATTTAATTAATGAAATTCACCAGTAAAACGACATAAAAACAACTTCTAATTCCTCTTAAGAAGAACCTAATTTTAAACTGCACAACAAACCACAATAAAATCACTTAAGTTTTAAAACGGAAATTCAACTTGAAACTGTTTAGTATTTCTTTTATGGTTACTATTATTATTTATTTATTTTAGTTTTTTTTTTTTTTTTTTTGTTTGCTAGTAAATATAAAAAAAAAATTTCGTTGCAAACTCTACTTCATATTCGTACACCAAAAAATATTAACCGAAAAAAATAAAAAAAAATAAAATAAAAGAACAACCCGACTTACTCGAGCTCAAAAACTTAACTCTCTAAAAAAAAAACCACGCCATGCACGTCGGTCGTCAATCGCCCACATCAGAAGAGAAAAAAAAAATGCATCAGCATAAAAAGGAATTAGAAAATTAGATTATAAAATATGTACTTGGTAATATCAGAAAAAAATTAAAAAGATAAGAACCCAAGTGAAAAATGAGCTTCGTGAAACTCAAAAAAATGAAAATTCTCATGCGTTGATATATAGCTGACTTGCTTGATTTCCGTAGAGGAATGCTCGACCTAATTGAGCACAAGTAGTCACATGAGATAGGAATTTATTATCTGTTTTAGGCAGACAGATAATTGGTTGTTTGCAATACCAACAACCATGGGAAAGAATGTGGACAGTACGTATAGTACAGGTAAAATAGGCGATGACTTAAGAAAATTGGAGGTACGCCAATTGACTGGCGTAACAATTGGTTCGAAAAAAAGCTCACTATATAAATAAAATATTTCTACTATCTTACTAATCTACCGGGAATACTAAGTAAATTTAATTATATTAACAACTTATTTTAATTACTACAATTATAGTATATATACATATATATATATATATATATATATATATATATATATATATATATATATATATATATATATATATATATATATATATATATATATATATATATATATATATATATATATATATATATATATATATATATATATATATATATATATATATATATATATATATATATATATATATATATATATATATATATATATATATATATATATATATATATATACATATATATATCGCTCATTGCTTGCAAGATAACGATAAGTACTACTTATCGCGTTATTGCATGATTGCATTTTCATATAGTTCAGAGAAAGTAGTACATCACAGTTAAACTCATTTTTTAAAATGGGTCCTCCCGGGGGTGCTGTATAACTTTCCAATAATACGATAAGTCATTTTTGATTTTTTGTTCCAGTTATAAATACTATAACTTGACTTATAGTTTTCTTGATTGTAACAAATTGAATTCTCAATATCGTATTTTCACTTATAGTTTTAATAGGCGGAAAATATTTTTGTTAGTGCAACTGTAAGTATAAGTTATCGCTGTTTATGTGAAAAATAACTTAGGTTTTGATAACTATAAGTACTACATACAACCCTTTTTTATTGAAAAATATTTCCAAGTAGGCATCGTAAGTGGTGTTATAGTTTCCTTGCTTGTTTTGAATGACAACTATTGTTTTTTCACAAACAATTTTAAATTTTAAATTTGATAAATCTGGAAAAGTTGTTTCTCAACCAAAATTAAAACATTGTTAAAAAATATTAAATTAAGGTTTATATAAAACTAACATGTCGGTCGATATTGCCGAAGTTGATTTGGAGGCCAATGATTCAGGTAAGAAATTTTAAATTTTTTAGGGCCATGCAATGTGATACAAAGTAACTTTTATTTACTGATCGAGGCAAACCCAATCACAATTATTTAGTTCCTAATACAGCAAAACAATGAAATATGGCGGAATTGTTTTTTTTTATTGTTTCACTGTTTTTACCACCGTCCTAGTCCTGTCTGCTAAAGTGCTCTAGAATGTGCCGTATAATAAAGTCAACGGAAATAAAGTCAATTGGCTTTATTTCCTTTTGAAAAAGAAATAAAGTCAATTGAGTTTATTCCTATGCACTGCTCCATAATCTTAGCTTTACACTAATATTTGGCAGAATTTCTATGAGTATTTGGGTGGTATGTTCAATGCTCTCCGTGGTGAAAGTTTTCGCCAACGTGATATCAAGACACATCTATTCACATTAAGCCAAGTTTTAATTGAAAATTACGATAAAACCTAATCAAATTTATTTTGCATTCCCAGATCCATTTGACGGCAATGGCCCTGATTCTGATTAAGAGCTATTAGAGTCAAACCCATCTAGTACTCTCAACCTGCATCTTTGTCCGAAAACACCGTTAGAACCAGAAAACGCAAAAAAATGTAAATGGCTGGCAAAGAGTAGAATCGAAGCACCAAAAGAATATGGGAAACCAATACAAAAACGCATCCGGACGTATAATTCCTGCAAAAGCAATGCAAAATGGTTGTTCACCAAAATGCCGCCTAAATTGCCATGAACGGGTACCTCACCAAATTAGGCTGGACGTTTTCACCCATTACTCTAAATTATCTAATAAAGAACTTCAATGGAATTTTGTAGCTCGAGGAGTTAAGGTAGTGGATAAAAAAATCACCAAAATTTCTTCAGGCGATAGCCGAAAAAAATCATCTCGCCTATATTATCTTAATTATCGTCTGAACGGTAAAGATGAAACTACAAGGGTATGCCTAAAAATGTTTCTCGATACGCTTTCTATTTCAAACAAGTTAGTTGATACCGCACTTGCAAAATCTACAGTTGGTGGATTTGATCAACGGGGTAAGTTGTTATTACTTGTAATGAAACTGGTCTAAATCTATTCAATTTTAATTTTCTAATAGGTAAATATGTTCGTCCAGTGAATGAAGTTAAACTTGCTTCCAAACAACATGTTTTAGAGCATATATCTGCTTTTCCCGTCGTAGAGTCGCATTATACACGCGCGCATACTGCGAAACGTTTTTTAGACAGCGACCTTTCCGTATCTAAAATGTTTCGTCTGTATGTAAAATGGATTGAAGAGAAGCAAATTAGGTCCCAGCTTGTTACCGAACGACAGTATCGGGACATCTTCAATTATAATTTTAATCTAAGTTTTTATAAGCCAAAAAAAGATCAGTGCAACGACTGCACAAGTTACACCAACATGTTCTCTTCCGAGAAAGAAAAATCTAAATTAAATTTCGAAAAACACTTACAAATGAAGAATGAAGCTCGACGGATCAAAATTATCGATAAAGCAGCAGCTACTATACACAAAAATATAGTATCTGTCTGATTTGACTTTTAAAAAATTTTACAGTGCCCTTTTGGTGAAACTAACATTTTCTATTACAAAAGAAAACTAAACTTGCATAATTTCAATATATACAATTTGGCAAACCGCCAGGGATATTGTTACTTATGGGATGAAACCGTTGCAGAACAAGGTTCGTCTGAAGTATCCAGTTGCTTATACAAATTCATTTTGGAAGAAAAAAACAAAAATAATGTGAATAAATTGATATTTTGGTCAGATAATTGTCCCGGACAAAATAAAATAAGATACTATATTCTTTTTACGCTTGGATATCCAGGAAATTAAATATCGATATTCATCACAAATATCTAGAAAAAGGGCACACCCAAAACGAAGGAGATTGTATGCACTCAGTGATAGAGAAGTGCCGAAAAAACAAAACTATTTACATTCCAGCCCAGTATTACAGCCTTATACGAAATGCAAAAGTTAGTGGATCATCCTATGCTGTCCATGAAGTAGAACAGACAGATATTTTAGATTTTAAAAAACAGATCAGATTCCCCCTATGACCCCCTGTTGAGAGTGCAGAATCCATGGGCCGACCCACCTTTCATGTCAGCACTATAGGTTGGCATGAAGCAATGCAATGTGCAGGTGGTTTATACAAAGCGGGTCTATAGCCGTACGTCCTCGATTTGGCTACTACTGCGTAAAAAGTAGGACGGTAAAATTAACTGCGAAAGAGTTGGGAGTGCCTTGAGCCCCAGAAAAAGATTGCATAGATTAAAAAAAAAAAAAAAAAAAAAAAAAAAAAAAAAAAAGATCAGATTCCAACTTTTTTGCTAAAAATACAAAAAATGAAGCATTTTTGACAAGAAAAGTTAGAGAAGTATATGTGTCTAAATATGAACCAAATAAATTATATTATAAATATGAATTTGATGAGAAGTTTCAAGAAGTTATTTTATATTATGAAGAATCGTCGACAACAAAACGCAGAGGAAGGAAACGAAAAACGATTGACCGCGACAATGTTGATCCGTTATACAATCAAAGTGAACCAATCTCTGAACTAAAATATCAAGACTTAATGTTTTTGTGCAAAAATAAATACATCCCAGGATTTTACCACCAATTTTTTGAAATTTTACCCCATTCATTGTAATAATAAAGGGTGGTTAAATTTTAAGGGCCGATGTTGATTTTGAATAAAACACAAATTATTGAGGAAATTATTGTCAATTCTTTTTATTATGATAATATGGTATGGTTCAATTATGTATGGAACAAAATATCGGTCAAATGGCCGCCGCGACCTCGGCGGCACACCTCCACCCGATGGTCCAAATTTTCGATGACGCTTAGGCATAATTGAGGTTCTATGCCGTTAATGTGCCGAATTATCTCATCCTTTAGCTCTTGAATTGTTGCTGGCTTATCGACGTACACCTTTTCTTTCAAATAACCCCAAAGAAAGAAGTCCAACGGTATCAAATCACATGATCTTGGCGGCCAATTGACATCGCCATCACGTGAGATAACACGGCCATTGAATTTGTCGCGCAAAAGAGCCATTGTTTCGTTAGCTGTGTGGCAAGTGGCACCGTCCTGTTGAAACCACATATCGTCCACATCCATATCTTCCAATTCGGGCCATAAAAAGTTCGTTATCATCTCACGATAGCGAACACCATTCACAGTAACTGCCTGACCGGCCTCATTTTGGAAAAAATACGGCCCGATGATGCCGCCAGCCCATAAACCGCACCAAACAGTCACTCTTTGTGGGTGCATTGGTTTTTCGACAATCACTGTTGGATTATGATTCGCCCAAATGCGGCAATTCTGCTTATTGACGAATCCACTGAGGTGAAAATGTGCCTCATTACTGACGATGATTTTCTTCGAAAATTGATCATCCACTGTTGCCATTTCTTGCCACCATTCTGACCATTGACGACGTTTGGAATGGTCAAGAGGCTTTAGTTCTTGAGTCAATTGCACCTTATAAGCGTGTAAATGCAAGTCTTTATGCATAATGTTCATCAACGACGAGCGTGAGAGGTGCAATTGTTGGGCACGACGACGAGTTGAGGTGGACGGCTCTTCAGCCACACTATCGCGAACAGCAGCAATATTTTCTGCAGTACGAGCTGTACGAGCATGCACTGGTGTTTTAAAATCTCCTACAGACCCGGTTTGCTCAAATTTTTGCACGATATTTCCGATTGTACGCACATTTGGATGATTAAATTGACCGAAAAAATCACAAAGTGCACGATATGCATTTTGATTTGAATGCCCATTTTCATAATATGCCTGAATAACTTTAACGCGTTGCTCGATTGTGTATCTTTCCATGGTTCAAATTGAGTTAGTCTGAAATTGCGAAATGTCAAATGAAATGCAGAAGAAAACTTGACGTTTAGGTGTGGTTCACATTCAACGTCGGCCCTTAAAATTTAACCACCCTTTATAACTTTATCATTTTTTTCTTTTATTAATAAATTTGTAATGAAAACAAAAAGAAATTTGAAAATATGAATTATAATAACTGATTTAAAAAAAAATAAAAGTTTGGTTCAGTTTCGTTTCTGTGATAAGAAATCAACGAAGTAACTTTTAAATCAAGATGAAAATATGCTGGCCCCATTTGTATCCCAAACCATCATTATCATTCTATTTTTGATTAAAATTTGATTACAAATTATTGTGTACTTTTTATACTATCTGCCGTGGGCACACTTAATACACACATATTTTAAATAAAAAAAAATTTAATTTAAAAATTAAAAAATGTGTATAAATTATTGTGTTTAAATTTTTGTAATACATATTAAAAATTCAAGTGCAATACTGCGATATGTAGAGTTCCAATGGTAAAAAAAAAATTGTTCCTTATAAAAACTATTAGTCTAGTTACAATATCAAAAACTAAAAATTTCCCAATCAAGAAAATTATAACTAGTACATACAATTTTGTTTTAATAAAATTGTACACGGTCAGTAACGAGTTTAGCTGTTTAAACTAATTTTTTTAGATTTTTTAAATAATATCCCAAATTGTCAGGAGAAATGAATCATTTGCAGTAAAAATATGTATAATTAAACATGTGTCCATAAAGTTCTAGTTAAAAAACCTAAAAAGCATCCTCCTGAAAATAGACGATTTTGACTTATCGTTTTCTTGCACGCAATGAGCGATATATACATATATATATATATATATATATATATATATATATATATATATATATATATATATATATATATATATATATATATATATATATATCGCACTGTTCGTGCAATAAAATGATAAGTACTACTTATCGTGTTATTGCATAATTGCATTTTCCGATACTTCAATAAAAGGAGAATCTGCCAATTTCACCATTTTTTCAAAATTATTCCTCCTGCGGATGCTGTGTTGCTTTCTAATAATACGATAATTAAATTTTTAATTTTTATTCCTTTTAATAAAACGATAACTTGACTTATAGTTTTCTTAGCTGTAACGAATACAATTCACAATATCGTATTTAGAGTTATAGTTTGCTTAAACGAAGTATAATTTTTAATTGCAACTCTAAGTATAAGTTATCGCTGTTTATACAGTAAATAATATTACGTTTCGGTAACTATAAATACTATTTACATCATTTTTAACTGGGAAATATTTTGAAGTAGGCATCGTAAGTCTTGTTATATTTTTCCTGCATGAACTAACCAACTGTTTTAGTTTTTTCACACGGATTTATTAGCTAAAAAATCCGATAAAATATAAATATTATAATTATAACATTAATATTTTAATTTGAAATGGACGAATCAATAGCCGAATTGCTAATTAATTTAGAAGAAAATGATTCAAGTAAAGATATTTTAATTATTGAAAGTTTTAGTGAATGACGTAAAAATTTGTAGGTATATCTTACTGAAATATTGACATATTTTTATAAAACCTTCCAGATCCATTTGCATGCTATGGCACCAACTCAGAATATAGCCCAAGCCCTGATTCATGTAATTCTTCAAATACTTTGGTAAGTGAGAACACCAATAGTAAAAATTTAGTTAAAACTAGAAAACGGAAAGTGATTACCAACAACTGGGCAAGAGTTAAATCTAAACGACAAAAAAACTGTGGCGAGGCATATAAAAATGCCACAGGCTTTGATATCCCAGCAAAAATGTTGAAAAGTGGATGCTCAGATAAATGTCGTTTGAAGTGCCGTGAAAGAGTATAATCATTACCTTCAATTGGTTTGTTTCTTCGATTTGAAGGTTTTCCTTTCTCATAAATTATCATACATTAATTTTTGAATCAATTTCATATTAGGTAAATACCTTCGTCCATTAAACGAGTTAAAAGAAAAATCAAAGAAATATGTTATGCAGCATATCGCATCGTTCCCGTTGGTAGAATCACACTACTTGCGAGCTCAAACAACAAAGCAATATTTAGATAATGATCTTTCAGTTGCCAAAATGTTTAGATTATATGTTAAATGGATTGGAGAGAACGACATTAGTACAGAGCAGGTCACAGAACGCCAGTACAGAGAAATTTTTAATTATAACTTTAACATAAGCTTTTTCAAACCAAAAAAAGACCAATGTAATGAATGCACCAGCTTCGATAATATGTCTGCTTCAGATAGAGAAAAAATCAAAACATTTATAGATGAACACAAAAGCATAAAAAATGAAGCACGAAGGTTGAAAAACATTGACAAAGCTTCCGCAATAGTACATAGAAATATTGTAGCTGCTTGTTTTGACTTTCAGAAAGTGTTGCAGTGTCCGTTTGGCGAAACAAGTAGCTTTTTCTATAAAAGAAAATTAAATGTACATAATTTCACCATTTATAATTTAGCTAGTCATCAGGGGCATTGTTATATGTGGGACGAAACTATTGCGAGTCAAGGTGCGTCGGAAGTATCCAGTTGCTTATTTAAATTTATGGTAGAAGAAAAAACCAAACACAATGTGAAAAAATTCATCTTTTGGACCGATAACTGCCCTGGGCAAAATAAAAATAAAATCATATTTTCGTTTTATTCTTGGGCATCCAGACAATTGAAAGTTGATATAAGCCATAAATTTTTCGAGAAGGGACACACACAAAATGAGGGTGACTCAATGCATTCCACGATAGAGAAATGTCGCAAAAAAAAAACTATCTATATACCAGCTCAGTATTATAGCCTCAATAGAAATGCTAAAATCAGTGGATCTACGTATATGGTACACGAAATGGACCAGTCTGATATTTCCGATTTCAAAAAAATTTCGAACTCAAATTTTTTTGCAAAAAACACTAAAAACTTAACTGTTCAATTAAATAAAATTCGGGAAATTTTTGTGTCAAAAAATGAGCCACACAAATTATTTTATAAATACGGATTTGAAGAAAATTTTGAAGAAATTTTTTTATATTTTGATGAGGCATCTGGTTCAAAACGTTCATTATATAACGAAAAGATTTCGATTCCTAAGTGCAAATATATGGATTTAAAGTATCTGAGTGAAAAAAATTATATACCTTTAATATACAAATCATTTTATGAAACTTTGCCCTACACTGACCATATAGATGAAGATCCAGATGATTAAAATTTTGTATATTTCGTATTCAATAAATGATTCAAATTATGATGCATAATTAAACTTTACTAGTTATTATTGTGTTTTATTTTTGTATTACAGATGTTATTAAATTTTTACTCTATTGCAATATTGCGATAAGTGAAGTTACAATAGTAAAAAATAATTCCGTTTTTCCTTATAAAAACTATAACTATACTTACAATATAAGAATTTAAAGTTTCCTCAGCCAAAACAACTATATCTAGTACTTACAATATTGTTTTAATAAATTTGTACACGAAGAGTTTTGCGTTTGCCTATTTAAACTAATTTTTTTAGATTTTTTAAATAATTTTCGAAATTGTTAGGAGAAGTGAACCGTTTGCGGTAAAGAATATTCTTAATTAAACATCTGTCGAAAAAGTTACGGTTGAAAAACCTAAAAAGCGTTCTCCTGAAAAATGACGTTTTTGACTTATCATTTTATTGCACGAACAGTGCGAAACTAACCTAAAAAAAATAACAATGTAAAATGCTAAAATTATAAATATAATTAATTAATAGTTAAAATAATAAAAATTAATAATTTTAAAATAATCAAATTTGAACGCACGAAAATAGCTATCATTCACTAAAGATTCTTACGGAAAGTATAGTTGGAATGTCAAAAAAAATTAGTTTCGTTAAAATTTTTAATTTTTTTTAAGTTTGTAAGTTATCTATAGTTACAACTTAAGACGTTTTCGATCAGTCTTTGTTTTCGTTGTGCTACCCTCTCCATGCAACGATCTAAAACAATGGAATATTTTTTACAAATCTATTGTATTTTGGGGATAATCGTAAAAAAAAATTTTATTTTTTTTTTCATACATGGAAATTTCGGAAAGCAGCCGCTACTGACTTGCCATCATTTTTTGTCACCAGTCACCAAAAGGTTTGATTTTCTAATATTGATATAGGTACATATTAGATCAAATCAAAGAACACGATAACTGCTACATAACCATTAGCTTGGTATTTTTATTTAACATCATAAAGTGTTAAATCTAACATCCCATAATATTTCGAGCTACCATATTTATTGTTTAAATAACAATATTTTTTTCAAACTGTTTTAATTAAACAAAAACTACAACAAAAGAGAAGCCATTCATAAAAATAGTTGTTCTAAAACAAAACGACTTAGAACTTAGTAAATTAAATTAAAACAAAAAGAACTGATTCCACTATCACACACCATCAAAAAAACTAAACTAATTAAAATAAAGAATTTTCTCACAACCATTTATATTCTTTGTGCTCTTCTGAAGCATGATGATCTTCTGTATTATCACCATCAATGTACCAAAGAATAAAGTGTATAACTAACCTTTTACAATGTGTTAAATAGAAATATAACCTATAACTTTTCTTTAAGATGTTTAACCGAAAATCAAACCATATCCATCCATCCATATTTTATTTTATTATTTCAATAAAGTCATCTTCCTGTCTACGAGTATCTTCAGTGCTTACATGTTATTGAACATCTTCATTTTATTCGGCCGCATCGCGACTCTAACATTTTATGTAAATACATGTAGATAGCATAATAAAAATACCAACTCACATTTCACTTGTAAATTAGACTTTACGTTTTTTTTTTTTTTTTTTTTAATTATAACTTCTGGTATTAGATGAACACAAGAAGTATGTGTTCAAAGGTAAAATAAAAATATGGCTGCAAACAGAAAAAGAAAACGATAAAAATTCTTATGCTAATTTATTCTTGTAAACAATTTGTCATTGAATCAAAATATGTAGTATAGCAGCAGTAATTAATTATGTTAATAATATCTTGTTTACTTATACTGAAAGTTGTTTACATTCCGTTAATCGGTTAAATTAATGATTTTTTTTTTTCCTGTTTTAAGAATTTCGATTGGTTTTACTACGGAGCAAGTGTACAAGAAATTAATGGATTTCTTGGAAATGTAGCGAAAATTTTAATTTTTAATTATTGATTTGCGGTTAAGCAGAATATTGTATTTAAAAAAAAAAAAATTAATATGCATACAATTAACCTTAGTGACATAGATTGAGGGTTGTACAAAATTATTATGATATTGAACTTGGTTTTTTTTTTGTAAGAAATGTGCTTTTTAGAAGAAACCCAATTCTCCGAACTATACGATTAAATCTGAGAGGTAGTAAATATAATTAAATAGCGTACTTAAATGGGTGCTTTGTTTGGTTGATGGAAACGAAGATTTTTAAAAATATTTTTTTTTTGTTCAACGGATCATCTATCAACGGATGATGCACAGGGATGCTGGATGAAGGATCAATTTTTTGTATATTTCACCTAATGAATTTCACTTAACTCACTATCATTGTTACAGTAAATTGATAAAATCATTCAGGAAACGCTTATAACGTAAATAATTATTTCAAACGAACAAAAGTTTTGATTATCGAATAAAAGTTAAAGTTATGCTAGATGCACCCCAAGCAAACAAAATACAGACAATTTATTTAAAGACAAACTGGAGATAATTCTACAACTTGAATTTGTTTTGCTTTGTTTTCGATTTTACAGACTTTTTAATGTGCCGTCGCAAGTGCATATAATCAAAATGGGCAATCAATGTTGTTTTGTATTCATATTTTTCAACATTTCGATAGCATTGTCTGCGTGCAGTCGACCTTTATCGACTCGTATATTCTCATTGCCTCTGTACTGGGCACTCAACAATTAATTTCGTTTTATAAAACAACTGTCAAATTTGTCCCAAGTTTCACTTTTTTCAGTGTGGACGAAAGTTCCAGTTTTGTTTTGTCTTCAAAACAGGTTTTTTATTTATTTATGTATTTCCAACCAAGCATGTCTTTAAATATAAAGTTAAAAATTAAAAAAAATATCAACAAATCTAACAATTAACACAAAACATTTTAAAACAACTTTTTCAAAACAATCCGCAACGGTGTTGAGATCTCGTTGAATGTGCGCTATAGGACCATGGAAGCTGTAGTTGCTACTTGCAGTCGGAATATGAAAAAGTTCTCGCAGGCGTAAGTTGCGTTGAGGAGCATAAATATTAAAACGTGACAGAATATCAGAACAGTCTATTTTACCACAAAATGATGTCACGCGCAAATGTGGCACTTGTGCATGTACGCCTAGCACTTAAAGATTGGAGATCCAGGAAACGATATCGGTCTACATATGGTGATAGTCTCAAATTATTGTCCCGCTCAAAAAAGACAGTAATTTTCGCAGAACAAATAATAGAATCGGTTTCTGAACACTTTCAATTCTGTTTGAATGAGACTCGTAGAACGGAGACCATATGACAGTCGCATACTGAAGCTGTGAACGAATAAATGAAGTGTACAGTGACTTGAAAGTTAATGTGTCGTGAACGTGTCGATGAACCCCAAAACTAAACGTTAATTCCGAGCTATCCGATCTGCGATCTGTAATAATGTCGCAATCAAGTTCACTGAGCTTATTCAATAAAATCCTGTGATTAAGTTTATCGAACACTCTAGCAAAGTCGGTATGAATCACATCGACTTGAATTTTCGATGCAACCGAGTTAATTAAATTATTTTGAAACACTGCTAAATTAGTGACCGTTGACCGGCCCGGAAAAAATCCATGCTGACGTGTGCTAATACGTTGCTTGAAGTGCAAGTAGATCACATTGTTAACCATTGACTCGAATAGTTTAGGAATGCAAGATAGTATTGCAATCCCACGATAATTAGTTACATCACTGCAGGGGCCGTTTTTGTGGATCAGTATAGATTCGGAAGTTTGGAAAAAATGGCATAAAGGAGCGGCAAAACCAACTGCACACAGCTTCAACAGAGACACTGGTAAACCATCTAGTCCAGTACCCTTAGAAACGTCCATTTTCATCAAAGCCCTCATCACTCCAAGTTCTGAAAAAACAAACAAAAACACTGCTAAAGTATTCAGCGAAGAAATCGCAGATTGTCTTTGAATTATCTGATTTTTGACCACGAAATTCTAAACATGACGGCAAGCCGTTTTTACGGTTCTTAAATTTGACAAATCTCTAGAAATTTTTTGGATTTCATAGCAAATCGACTTCAATGCCAATTAAGTAATTGTTATACAGGAAACGGTTGAGACAGCAAAACTGTTTGCGCAGAGACTTAAACTGGGTATAGTCATGGGCCAACCCCTTCTCTTATATTTCACATGACATTTATTACCCAGGTCTTCAAATTATTAAAGTTCTTTAGTAAACCATGTGTCGTTCCGGGTATGAGACTTTTAATTATTTTTCTTAGGGACACATTTTTCAATAGCAAGAGCTACCTTCAACAATCCATTGAAGGTGTCTAATGAACTGTTGATATCAATGTTTGATAGAGTATCAGCCCAATGCACTTCAGCTAAAAAATCATTTAATGAGCTGTGACCGGCGCGCGAGTAATCAAATACGGTACAACTTTTAGTAAAGTTCAAATTATTAGAAATTTTGTAGAAAAACTGAATTGAAACCAGGGTATGATAAACAATCGAAGATCCGACAAAGTCGTCGCATGACTCTAGTCTAAAAGATCTATTGATAGTGGAGAAAACCAAATCCAGATAAGTTCCACGGCTGTTTGGAACACTGTTAATTGGCGAAGTACCCGCGCCAAGTTGTGTGTTATGTCTGGAAATGCATTGCATTGATGTGATTTGTCAATAGCTATTGCAGGAAAAAATTCAGTTCAAGTTTCCCGTGGGAAATCTCGGAAAATTAAAAATAGTTTCCAGCTGAAAGTAAGGAATGGATGAATAAAATCAACCTCTAGAGTGTTATGTCTGAAGATGGATTGCATTGATGTGACTTGTCAATAGCTATCGCAGGAAAAAAATTCAGCTCAAGTTTCCTGTGGGAAATTTCGGAAAATTCGATTTTCCAAAAATCATTAGAAAATTTGTATAAAATCAGAATTGCATTGATGTGACTTGTCAATAGCTATAGCAGGAAAAAAATTCAGCTCAAGTTTCCCGTGGGAAATCCGCGGAAAATTCAATAAAGTTTACAGCCGAAAGTAAGAAATGGATGAATAAAACCAGCCTCTAGAGTGTTATGTCTGAAGATGGATTGCATTGATGTGACTTGTCAATAGCTATAGCAGGAAAAAAATTCAGCTCAAGTTTTCCGTGGGAAATCTCGGAAAATTCGAACGTCCAAAATTATTAGAAAATTTGTATAAAATCAGCCTATAGAGGGTTATGTCTGGAGATAAATTGCATTGATGTGATTTGTCAATAGCTATCGCAGGAAAAAAATTCAGCTCAAGTTTCCTGTGGAAAATCTCGGAAAATTTGATTTTCCAAAAATCATTAGAAAATGTGTATAAAATCAGCCTCTAGAGTGTTATGGCTGGCGATGAATTGCATTGATGTGATTTGTCAATAGCTATCGCAGGCGCAAAATTCAGTTCAAGTTCCCCGTGGAAAATCTCGGAAAATTCCAAAAAGTTCCCAGCCGAAAGTAAGAAATGGATGAATAAAATCAGCCTCTAGAGTGTTATGTCTGAAGATAGATTGCATTGATGTGACTTATCAATAGCTATCGCAGGAAGAAAACTCAGTTCAACTTTCCCGTGGGAAATCTCAGAAAATTCGATTTTCCAAATATTATTAGAAAATTTGTATAAAATCAGCCTCCACAGTTTTATGTCTGAAGATGGATTGCATTGATGTGACTTATCAATAGCTATCGCAGGAAAAAAATTCAGTTCAAGTTTCCCGTGGGAAATCTCGGAAAATTAAAAAAAGTTTCCAGCCGAAAGTAAGAAATGGATGAATAAAACCAACCTCTAGAGTGTTTTGTCTGAAGACAGATTGCATTGATGTTACTTGTCAATAGCTATCGCAGGAAAAAAATGCAGTTCAAGTCTCCTGTGGGAAATCTCGGAAAATTCGATTTTCCAAAAAATCATTAGAAAATTTGTATAAAATCAGCCTCTAGAGTGTTATGTCTGGCGATAAATTGCATTGATGTGACTTGTCAATAGCTATCGCAGGAAGAAAATTCAGTTCAAGTTTCCCGTGGGAAATCTCGGAAAATTCGATTTGCCAAAAATTATTCGAAAATTTGTATAAAATCAGCCTCTAGAGTGTTATGTCTGGCGATAAATTGCATTGATGTGACTTGTCAATAGCTATCGCAGGAAGAAAATTCAGTTCAATTTTTCCTTTGGGAAATCTCGGAAAATTCGATTTTCCAAAAATTATTAGAAAATTTGTATAAAATCAGCCTCTAGGGTGTTTGTCTGGAGATGGATTGCATTGATGTGATTTGTTAATAACTACCGCAAGAAAAAATTCAGTTCAATTGCATTGATGTGACTTGTCAATAGCTATCGCAGGAAGAAAATTCAGTACAAGTTTCCCGTGGGAAATCTCGGAAAATTCGATTTGCCAAAAATTATTCGAAAATTTGTATAAATCAGCCTCTAGAGTGTTATGTCTGGCGATAAATTGCATTGATGTGACTTGTCAATAGCTATGGCAGGAAGAAAATTCAGTTCAATTTTTCCTTGGGAAATCTCGGAAAATTCGATTTTCCAAAAATTATTAGAAAATTTGTATAAAATCAGCCTCTAGAGTGTTTGTCTGGAGATGGATTGCATTGATGTGATTTGTTAATAACTACCGCAAGAAAAAATTCAGTTGAAGTTTCCCGTGGGAAATCTCGGAAAATTCAAAAAAGTTTCCAGCCGAAAGTAAGGAATGGATGAATAAAATCAGCCTCTAGATTGTTATGTCTGGAGATGGATTGCATCGATATTCAATTGGGAAATCTCGGAAAATTCAAAAAAGTTTCAATCTATCTTTAGATATAAGTGGCTTACTTTCGGCTGGAAACTTTTTTGAATTTTCCGCGATTTCCCACAGGAAACTTAAACTGAATTTCTTTCTTGCGATAGCTATTGACAAATCACATCAATGCAATCCATCTTCAGGCATAAAACTGTAGAGGCTGATTTTATACAAATTTTCTAATAATTTTTGGAAAATCGAATTTTCCGAGATTTCCCACGGGAAACTTGAACTGAATTTTCTTCCTGCGATAGCTATTGACAAGTCACATCAATGCAATTTATCGCCAGATATAACACTCTAGAGGCTGATTTTATACAAATTTTCTAATGATTTTTGGAAAATCGAATTTTCCGAGATTTCCCACGAGAAACTTGAACTGAATTCTTTTCCTGCGATTGCTATTGATAAGTCACATCAATGCAATCCATCTCCAGACATAACACTCTTGAAGCTGATTTATTTTCGGCTGGAATGTTAATAACATAATCTGCAATATCGACTTTTCACTTTCGGCTGGAATCTTTCGGCTAAGTAAATTTAACAGGGTACTGAATTTTATATTTCCGAGCGATGGTTCTTATGCAACTAAACAATTTTTTTCGCCAAAGCATATCTTTTTCGATTTATTTTCAAATGTGCTTAACGGTAATGTTCACATATCGTAATTCAAGTTGTATCTTGACTTCTGTTTTTATGGTTTATACAAACTTTGCGAATTCAATTTAGAAAATGTACATGCTACGAAAATTGATCGTTGATATTTTTAAAAAATTGAAATAATTTCGAAATAACTGCTTGCATCACAATCAATTGGGGAGCCGATATGTTTTTACCGGTTAAAATTAACTTTTATATGTAACTAAACAAAACAAAAGAGAAACTTTTTAATCTCCCAACTCGACTAAGTTACTTTGTAACTTAAATATAGGTACGCCTGTACCTATGCAGGGTTTTACGTATAAAAAAATGTCCAGGAACACAAAGGTTAATTTTATTCACAAAACAATATATTTTAGTAGTGAAAACTACAAATTTATGGTTTATTCGCAGCTTTTCACAACAATTTTGTCAAAACGTCAAAATGTTTTGTAAACATAAAATTATGAATAAAAGTTGCACCTACGTCTCCTGTAAAACCAAAAAAAATTAAATTGGACGTACGTTGTTCTAGCAAAACACAAGAAATGTAAATCGAGTTTTTTTTTCCACTAAAATTTGCGCTTCGTTCCTAATATGCAGATCGAATAAATAAAATGTTTGAATAAAAATAATTGTGATTTAAAATAAATTTTGTTTTTGTAAAAAAAACAATTATCGCTGCTTCGCTAAGAAACAAATGACATTTCACATAACAAAATTTGGTATAGAGCCATCTATTGGAATTTTTAAAACTAAAATCCCTATGTCGTTAATTTTATGCGTAATTGGCAGTGATGAAAAACGGATAAAAAAATTATAACGTTACGGCATTCGGTTTCAAAAAATAATTTAAATTCGAAACGTTATTTATAACGTTATTTTAAGAACAAAAATTTCGTTGCGCTATGTTATAACGTTATTTGTGAAACTGTGTGCTTATAGAGTTCCTAAAATTGACTATTAAAAAGCTGTGTTTATTTCGTTATTCCTTTTGAAATAAAATAAATAATAAATTCGTTTTATTTAATTCAATTAAATATAATGTACATTTTATAAATATAATAAATTCAAAATAAAAAAGTAATTAAATTATATTACTATTACAAATAATTAGTAATATTTCCTCCAACAGAGATTCATCAATTCTATTCCGCCTTTCTGATAATATCCATTTTAACATTGAAAATACACGTTCGACCGAAACCTGACTTGTCGGTATAGCCAAGACGATTTTGGCAAGTTTTTCAATTGATGAATTTTTATTGCTCCAAAATTCAAATACATTTGTTTTGTTGGCACAATATCCATATTATCAAATTGATCTATCAGGGAGTGAACATTTACATCGATTTGATCATTTGATTGCGATACTTTTGTAAACATATATTGAGTTAAAATGTCTTGATCTGTGTCATTTTTATTTTTCAAAATCGCTATAGTATTGTGATCTTTATCTTCATTTTTATTTTCTTTAACAAATAAATATGTATTGATATAAAGCTGCCAAATACTTTTTGGCAGATAGCTGTTCATCAGTGTTAAAAGGGCTTGATTTTAACAGACTTAAATTGAACACTATTGTTCCGATTCCTTAAGCAATATAAAAGGGGTTTGTTGAATTTTAGAAAAACGTTATAATTTTTATTTCTTATTTTTTTTATGTCTGGTAATGACAGCTCGAACAAGAAGAGATTTCCTTTTTTTTGTTTTGACAAATTTTCTTACACAAACTAATTTTGATTTTAATGTTATAGTGCCATCTAACTTTGGCTATCTTAAACAATTATTCTACCATAATAATTTAGTACAAGTATTTATAATAATAATATTTTACAATTAAAAGAATGGTAATTATCACATAATTAAATTATTCCTATTCAACATAATTAAATTATTCATTATCACATAATTAAATTATTCCTATTCTTTCAACAATAAATATTTCGTAATTATAATACTTATTTGCTATAATATTTCAGTACAAATATTTTCTTTTAGAACTATAAATCTATTACATAACTTTTCTCTATTTTAGATATGTCAAAAAATCTTTATGTAAACAAAATATTCTAAAGCAAAATATTGATTCGTAATGGTAAGTTTTATACAATACAAGTTTATATTTAATAGATTTAAATACATTCTATATTTTGAGATAAGTAAACAGAAATTACGTGAGGATAATCAGTTAAGCTAGGATACAATTGTTCTCAGATAAATGTAAATTGTAGCAGACAATAATGTTTGGTAACGTGGGTCCAAAAATACAGCATACATTGTAGGTCCACTTTTTGACAAAAGCGATTTTTCTCTCTTTTCCATCACAGATCTAAGAGTCTTTGAAAATGAATCGTCAATTTTAGTAAGCTCTAATTTGCATTTATACCAGGCTGCAAAAGCTTCGCTCAAGACAAGCTGCTCGGACTGTAGACGAATTGTTGTCTCATAAGGATATTTAACTGTGTTGATAATCTGTTCCATTCTAGTCCAATCTTTGTCGCATGTAGAAAGTGCCGGGTAGACTAGTTTCATTTCCTCACAAAATTTTCGAAGTTCAATAAGTCTAGTAATCATTTCATATGTGGAATTCCATCCGATGATAACATTTCTGATTGTTTTTTTTAATCCTTTAGCTTTTATTAGCGCGAGAATAGTGGTTTTCCTTAACGTTATCACAAGAGATAGAGATTTTGCAATTATTGTTTTATAAACATCGACTTTATTTATGACGTCGTTAACTGCTAACTGCAGCGTGTGTGCCATACATTTCACAGATGATAAAAATTTAAAAATGTCATTATTTTTATTCCAGTTAATAAATACCGAGTCCAATTCCGTTTCATCATCTTCATAAGTATGGGCTTCTTCCATTTCATTCCCATTTTCATTTTCTTACTGAGCTATTCCAAGCAATTCTGCGGATTTGACCATATCTTCCATTATCAGAAGTGAAAGTTTAAATCTGACTCAATTTTATGTTATATTTATTAAGCACGTCTCTGATTTGCTCACATAAATATATGGCGGTATGTTTCTCTCGCAGCTCTTTAACTGCCAAAGTCCGAACACAAATTTCCCAGTTTTTTTCGAACTGAATATTGATTCCAAGAACAGATCGGTCAAACCTCGTGGCACTATCTACTTTAATTGATAAGACTTTATTTTGAATTTCTTCAAATTCGACTTTTCTATAATGTGATCACGAATTCTGTCGGTTAATTGTTATACATAATTTTTTTACAAATAGGGTCAAATAAATGTTTCAATCCGCTGCATTCTACCACGTTGAGTGGCATTCCATTCACCGTAACTAATTCAATGCAATGATCAATCATTTCAACTGAACTTATGTTAAAACTAACGGTTTTTTTAATTTCGATTGCAGCCATTTCGTCTAAACTTTTTTGCTTATAACAGTCCTTATACTTTTTTTCTTCTACTCCTGAAACACGAACATCTGGATGTTTACGTTTTAAATGAGCTTTCAGAGTTCCTGTGTGTGTTCCGGGAATAACAGTTCCGTTTTTGCAATGCAAACATTTACTGTTACTCTTTTCTTTGATGAACTGCTCATGCATGCTTTTATTTCCTGCAAACAATATCCCGCCCCATAGCTGTAATTGTGTTTAAAACAAAACGAATTACAATTGACTTCATAACAATAATAATAAATTCTAAATAATAATTTCTATTATACACCCATCCCTCGATTTAAGAAATCTCTTTTTACGAATTTTCGGAAAATTTACGAAAAATTCGGTTAACGAAATTTCGATTTATCTGCCATTTTTTAGGACGAATTAATTCGTTAAGCGAGGATGGGTGTAAATCGAAATTTCGCTAACCTAATTTCTCGTAAATTTTCCGAAGAATCGTAAAAAGAGATTTCGTAAAGCGGGGGATTGGGGTACATACATTCGTACCTATTCTATTTAATATGTAATCCTAAACATTTTTAAAGCAAAATACACCACTCTAACTTTATGTTTGATCCAAAACAGAACGATGTAGTCTATGTAGTTTTTTCGCGAATGCCAAAATAGTAGTGAAGTGTGTTTCTATTACGGAGTGTCAATTAGACTAATAAAGGTGTATTCACACAGCAATAAATTATCGAGAAATAAAGGTGTATTCACACAGCAGAAAATTATCGATACCAATTTTTTTTTTTTTGTTTTAATTTATATTTTTCTTTTAGATAATTTTACTTTATGACACGTAGCGAAATAACGGAAATAAAAAAGGGTTATAACGTTACGGATTTGGTTATGCAAGATTTTTTAAATTGTGTAACGTTTGTAACACTATTTTTAAATATTCAATACGTTATTGACGCAAAAACGGAGCGTAACGTTACACGTTACGTTTTTCATCACTGGTAACTGCTAATAAGAAAAAAACTGGTTTTGTGAAATATAGGTTTTAAGAAATATGCTAAAAATCCTTACCGATTTTCGGAAACTAATTATGTATACTAACCTAATAATAAGTAGAATATGAGACCAGAGTGATGTATGTTTTATTCTCACACTGCTAACTAACAAATACTAACTGTAGAGTTGTCGCAAGTCGACACGTGGCGGATCTGGCCCATCAGAGATTATGTGCTTGTAAAAAAAACAGGATACAGACAGCGTTCTAGAGGCTGTTTTTCTACAAAATTTGGAAAACATGGAAATTGAATTGAATTTTTTCCATAGCCATTGACAAACCACATCAATTCAATCTAGTTCAAAGCAAAAGAATCTAGCAACTGATTTTATACAAAGCTTCTAAACATTTTCATAAAATTATTGATAAATCGACATTTTTCTTTTGAAAACTGTCTGCTAAGTTTCGGCTAAACACTTATTGCTGATATTGGCTATACATTTTTTATTTTCTGCTGGAATGTTAATAAATAATAACTTTCGGTTACCATTAACATTATTACTCTTAACATTTTCACGCCGACCAACAACTAAAAATCGCAGAAATGTTATCAGGTCAACATATTTACAATTTCATCATATTAAAAATAAAAATTACTTTCGACTATGATTACGGTTACATCCATTAACATATAGAAAACATTAAAAATTTTAATTTCATTTTGTCGACTAATTTTCACCGTAAAAATATATAGAATTACGGACGTTTTGTTAATAACGAAGTCCACAATTTCTAATTACAATATTTTTAATTCAATTATCCAATAAACGCTTGTAACAATATTTTATGGGTTTTTTTGCTTCGTTTTATGTAGGTACATACCTACTATCTGGATACAATAACAATAATAATAAATATGATTAGTTAATCGCGACAAACACTTTAACCATAATTACCATTCATTTTATGCTGTGTTTTTTTTTTCTTTTTATTTTAATGATACATACACAAAATATGGTTTGGTTATTATGTACGAGTATCATGGAAAAATTAAAAAAAAAATCATCTGATTTTGTGTTAGCATAAATAAAATATAAAAATTATAAAAATATAACATAAAATGTAGGCTAATAACTACCTCATAAACATAAAGTAAAAATACAAAAAAAAAAAAAAAAATTGTTGCTTTGAAAACATAAAATTACAGGCTTTAAAAATTGCAGTTTTTTTTTTGTTTTGTTATTCGAGTGTGTAAATAAACTCCGGACAAGGTAACATATTTTGGTTTTATTGTTGTTTAATATCAGAATCATTTTTCGCTAATAATGTCTAGCGCGGAGAAAATTCGTCGAATCGTTATAGTGAGATTGAGATTTGTTAAATGGTTGGAGTTTGGAAACATTTTGTATTTTGTGATTGGTTTTTTTTGTTTGTTTGTTCCTTGTGGAGCAATTTGGTTAATTCGATATTTGGGATTTTGGAAAATGGAATTCTTAGGAATCTTACAAAAACAAATTAATCGTTTCGCAATACTAAGCACCAGATTTTCGATCCAAATTATAGTTGTGATGATATTCTGAAATTGTAAATTGCATTTAACCTGACCAACTTCACTTTGAATTTAACTAAAGCAAAATGAACCTGTTTAGGCCGTCTGGTTGTTTATACTGCGTATTCTCTATAAGTGACGCTCATTATTCTATAGATGTCCACTATGAAGTTCTAAGTATTGCCATAATCGAAATTAATATTATAATGGTGGAAATATTAGCTAAGCCAAAAATGTATATTGTCTGGAATTGGTGCCGATAGATAGATGTCGCCAATGTTCAGTGTAATGAAATTAAAATAAATATGTATGATGAAAATGAAAAGCAGGGGATTAATCTGTCAGACACGGAAAAGAAAGGTTGTGTGTTGATGTGGAGTAATGTAATTAAAAATAAATAAAAAAGAATATAACGTGTTGAATTACCAAAAGATTATTTTATTGATTTCGCTCGGAAAAGTAGTGACAATTATCAGAAGTGAGATATAAAGCCAAAAATATATACATACGATTGATGGGATAAAACGAGATAATTATTTTGTTGAATAATATTGTGCTGAGAAAATTTTGGAGAATTTTATAGCAGCGTGGTCTTAACCTAAAAATCAAAAAACAAATATTTGTGTGCGTTAACTATTAAAAATGCCCGATAACGAAGAGGAAGGTCGAAATGCGGCAGATGACTGATGTTGCGAAAGAGTGGCGCGACAGTATAAAAAATGTAAATCGAAAAAGGGGACAATGGAAGGAGGTGCTGATAGAAAATTTTCCATCGAGTGAAAGCATTGTTCAGAAACGACATGCAGCTGAGAGTTTCAAACGAAACAATATGGATATTCAGCGATATTATTTTAAGAAGTTGGCATTTTGCAACAAAGCGAAAATGGAGAACGAAGAAACAATTGAATTGATGGTTATCGGATTGGGTGATCTGCGAATTAATAATTTCTTGGGTCCTCTATGGAAATATGAAACGCCAGCGAAACTATTATTGGATTTACGAGAAGCCAATCGCGTGGGTGCGTCATATAAGACGATGTCCAACAAAAATCAGTACCATGGACAAAATAGTGCAAACAAAGGCAAGATAGAATGGCGGAATAATATTCCTAGCAAAGTGGGTGGAATCAAAGGAAGCACCAAAATCGAATCAAATTAGACTATACCAAAAGTGCCGAACGGGTTGACATGTTTTTATTGTAACGAACGTGGACATTTTGCGAGACAGTGTCCCAAAAAGAAGAAGCCAGAGGTCCTAAAGACAGGATCAAAGAATGCTGACACACTTGCAAAATACATGAAATTAGCGTACATTAATGGTAAACCGCTTCAGTTTTTTGTCGATTTAGGAAGTAGCGTCACATTGATGCGAAAAGGTGATACCAATCACTTAAGTATCACTTATTTCGAAAATGGATTCCCACCCGTAATGGGTTATGGCGGCGGAAAGGTGGTACCATGTGGCATATTTAGGGAAGCCATGATCAAAGAGGTGTCAATAGAATTAGTCGGTAAGAATTTTGATAAATTGCATGAACTATTGTTGAAGTATAGAGAAAGAATCACGACAGGTTTGATAAACGTCGGCCTAAAGAATAAGGCTGATATGAAGCTTAGAATGACGGACGATGTACCAGTATATTTTAGACCGTATAGATTAGCATTCAAGGAACGGGAATGGGTTAGAAGTCATCTAGAGGACTAAAAGTTAGCTTATATTGTAGAAGATTCAACATCGGATTATGCTAGCCCAATTTTATTAGTTAGAAAAAAATCAGGCGAGTTACGAATGTGCGTAGACTACAGGGCGCTTAATAAAAAAACAGTGCAACAACAATTTCCTTTACCCTTAATTGATGATCAATTAGATCGTTTGGGGGGTAATAAGTGTTTTACCAGTTTGGACCTGGCTAGTGGGTACTATCAGGTGCCGGTCGAACAGAATTCTCGAACGAAATTGGCATTCATAACGCCAGACGAACATTTTCAATTTAAGCGAATGCCATTTGGACCAATGAACAGCCCAGCTATCTTTCAATCGTTGATAAATCGAGTTTTAGGAATTCACAGATATACCATTGCTATGGCATAGTGCGACCATAGACGAAGGTTTAACAAGGTTGGAAATAATTTTGCAAATCCCAAGAGATGCAAATTTAACGTTAAATTTAACGAAGTGTAGATTTTTGGGTAATAGTGTGGATTACTTATAGATTTTAGGATATCAAGTGAAATTATTGAACCGGAATTACATGTCTGAAGATATTCTGCGACGTCTGCAACGAGAAAATCCCAATCTGAACTTAGATTTCACAGATGAAATCTACAACGAAGCACTGATAATGATCGAAGACAAAGTTATTGATATGTCAGGTAAACTTTTACCAGCATTTCCAAGCCCATCACGTAAAACAACAGACAGCTTAAATAGAGAGATGTTGCGTGTGCTTTTATATGACACTGACAAAATGAACAGATACGTCGAAATAAATGAACCACTTATGAATGCAGAGCAACGAGAAATTTATAATGAAATCTTTCAGCGTTTGGTTGACAAAAAGGTGGCATAATTTTCATAGATGTACCTGGCGGAACTGGCAAAACTATCCTTATCAAATTGCACTCGCAATGGCCTCTTCAGACATGCTACACTATCGCTTCCAATTGACCTCATACACAACGAGACGCCAGTATGCGGAGTTAAGAAAGAAACTGAAAAAGCGGAGGTATTATAAGAATATAAGGCGATTTTATGGGATGAAGTAGCACTGTAAGACATTCGCGAAAATAATAACATTATGGGTGGATTTTAGTTATCCTTGTTGGAGATTTTCGTCAAGAGGTAACATGTACGACGAGATAAAAGCCTGTATCAAATCATCGCAACTGTGGAGATTTGTAAAAAACATGAAACTCCAAACAAACATGCGAGTAAAACAATCAAATGCATTCGACTCACTGCAATTTTCCAGGTATCTGCTGAGTGTTGGCAACGGGAAAGAAGAATTGGATGTGGAAACTTGAAAAATTAAATTGAATAAAGATTTTTGCAACACATGTCAAAACATTAAAATTTTGATTCACCACGTGTATCCAAATCTAACACAACACATTGCAGATCACGGTTAGCTTAAAGAACGAGCAATACTTGCACCAATTAATGCTCAAGTCGACGAAATCAATTTCACCATTCAAGAAATGATTCCAGTTGAATCGATGTCATTTTACTCAATTGACAAGATGGTAGACGAAGAAGAGGCCACCAGTTATCCAGTTGAGTTCTTAAATACGCTCAATCTAAGTGGCATACCACAACATAAAATCACACTCAAGATTGGAAGCCCTATTATGTTGTTAAGGAATTTGGATACTCCAAAACTATGCAACGGAACGCGTTTGGTTGTGAAAGCGATGAACACTTATATAATTGAGGCAACAATTTTGATTGGACAATTTAAAAGGGAAAATGTGTTCATTGCAAGAATTCCAGTTATTTCCAATGATCCACCTTTTCAATTCGAACGCCTTCAGTTCCCGATTCGTCTTGCGTTCGCTATAACGATCAATAAATCCCAAGAACAGTCACTCAATGTGGTAGAAATTGATTTAAGGGATGATTGCTTCAGTCATAGACAATTCTACGTAGCAATGTCACGGGCGGAGACACCTAAAAACTTATATGTGCTGGCAGCTGAAAATAAGTCAACAAATAGTATTGTTTTTACACAGGTGTTGAAGGATTGACTTTGGTAAACTATACTTCAATGATAATGTTTAAACGTTCAATAAATACAAATACTATTTGAAAATCATAGCATTTGGTTTTATTTAAGGTAACGATATTAAAAATAAACCTGGGCGAAGCCGGGTACGATACATTGAATTAAAAGTTTCGTGAATGCATGTTTAGATGGCAGCACAACTGGGTGCTTACTTTTATAATTATGGTTCGAATTATTAAGACGGCCACCAACACAAAGAATTTCCATTTCATAGAGAAATGGTGCTAATAACTTTAAGTTGCTGGAGTTGGGAATAGCAGAATGTTTCCTCAAATACTGAATTTCATTAGAATATTCAGCCAGCTGAACTATTTTTAAAAGACAGTTTAATGACGTTTCCTGTTCAGTTGAACTTGAAGCTTTGTGAATGATGAAAATCGAACAAATAAATCACAAAACGAAGAATTGCACACCGTGCTTGAAAGGATTTCACGAATTTTTAAGTTCAATAAATCTGAACTAATTTTTAAATTACAAATTTTCGGCCATTTGGATGGGTCTTTTAGAAGAAATGAAGGACCCGACCACCATAAAACATGCTCTAAAAATTCACTTGGCATTAAACGTCGTGATACGAAGTCAGCAGGATTTTGAGAAGTCGGTACATAGCACCAACTTTGTAGTGGAGATAATTCTTGAATTAAACTGATTCGGTTGGCCACAAATGTGGCATATTTAGATGGCTCCGATTTGATACGAAGAAGAGTTATCTCTGAATCTGACCAAAGACAGATTTTATTGCACCCTAAATTAAGCCTTTCAAGTAATTTGCTTAGTGTTTAGTAATAGTGCCCCGAAAAGCTCGAGACGAGGAATAGTCTGTTTTCTGAGTCGAGCCACTCTAGATTTTGAGCACATTAGTTTCACATCATTTGTATTATTCTTATCTGTGATTCTCATGTAAATCATCCCAATTGACATATGTATCTCTGATAATAGGTTTCTCTTAGTACAAGGAGTTTGATGATCTTCGATAATTAAAGAAGAGCTTAAAGAACACGTCTGTTTTGTACAATAAGCAAAACCAGAAAGGAAGTTTTTATTTTCTATTACATTTACGTTTTACATGATTGACTTTGCCAGTATCACAATGAACTTAAATTGACAGATAAAGTTCTGTTCACACCAACATAAATTGACTTATAAAGGTCTATTCACACCAACACTTTCCCTGAATAGATATTGTCTGTCAATTGATTAACTAATTCAATTTAATTATAGTATACACAACAAAATAATTAAGTGAATTGCAAATAAAAAAAAAGAAGTAACTAATTCTACACTGAGAGAAAAAAAATGTAAAATTGTTAAAAAAACATATGAAATCAATAATTTTTCAATATGAAAAGTGACTATAATTTCAAAAAAAAAAAAAAAATTTTTTTTTTTTTTTTTTTAAAAAATGTTTAATATTGAAAAGTGACTATTGACGTTTTCTTTTAAATCATGTACAAAAACTTTTAATTTTACTAAAATTAAACGTTGTTAATTCAATAATATTAGTTATCAAATCATCGGCGAAATGTAGTTAATTCTATTCTTTTGCTTGTAAAATCGTAAGTGATGCATTTTTAATTCAACAATCTTATAAGTCAAATCATTGATGTAACGTTGTTAATAATTTTTATTTATTTTTTAATCATAAGTGAACCACTATTAACTCAACAATTTTTACATTTAAATTATAGGTGTAGCGGTATTAATTTATACTTCTACATAGTAAATTTATATATGAGACATGTTTAACTGAACTTTTTTTCTAGTAAAATTATCGACGAGGCGTTGTTAATTCAAGCAACTGTTAAGTAAAACCGTAGAAGAAACGTTGTTAATTCAACAATCTTGTAAGTAAATTCATAGGTGAAACGTTGTTAATTCAACACACTTTTAAGTAAAATCATAGGTGGAACGTTGTCAATTCAACAAACTTTTAAGTAAAACCGTAGGTGAAACGTTGTTAATCAATCAAACTTTTAAGTAAATTCATAGGTGAAACGATGTCAATTCAACAAACTTGTATGTAAAATCGTTGCGAAAACGTTGTTAATTCAACAATCTTGTAAGTAAATTCATAGGTGAAACGTTGTTAATTCAACAAACTTTTAAGTAAAATCATAGGTGGAACGTTGTCAATTCAACAACCTTTAAAGTAAAATCATTGGTGAAACGTTGTCAATTCAACAAACTTTTAAGTAAAATCGTTGCTAAAACGTTGTTAATTCAACAAACTTTTAAGTAAAATCATAGGTGAAACGTGGTCAGTTCAATAAACTTTTAAGTAAAACCGTAGATGAAACGTTGTTAATCTAGCAAACTTTAAAGTAAATTCATAGGTGAAACGATGTCAATTCATATATATATATATATATATATATATATATATATATATATATATATATATATATATATATATATATATATATATATATATATATATATATATATATATATATATATATATATATATATATATATATATATATATATATATATATATATATATATATATATATATATATACATATATATATATATATATATATATATATATATATATATATATATATATATATATATATATATATATATATATATATATATATATATATTATATATATATATATATATATATATATATATATATATATATATATATATATATATATATATATATATATGAAATTAGATTTTATTAAATTGGATAAAATAAAAAGTTTAATTATTTGTTATTTACTTTTATAGTTTTATTTTCAAATCAATTTTTCTTTATTATGAGGAAAGCCATTTGGAAATATTCCAAACCTTATAAATTGTCTATAATTCCAATAGGCATAAAACCTCATATATCATATTTTATATTAACAAAAATAGTAGGCAATTTTATAACAAAAGTTAAAAATACATGCATATGCAATAATGCTATATAATTATACTAAATAAAACTGTGAAAAATATAAAATGTTACATTTTAAATAAACATGAATTAGCATTTCATTATAAAATAATAAATAATTTAATAAGTATAATTAATAAATGAGTAATATTAATTTAAAACCGTATATAATATTAAACTGCATTTTAATTTCAAATTTTAAAAATTATACCAAATTATTTGTTATTTACTTTTATTTAATAAATTTTATTTTGAATTCTGTTTTTGTTCTTTATATTGTGAGGAACGCCATTTGGAAATATTCAAAACAATAATCAGTTTCTATACAGACTTCCAATAGGCATAAAACCTCAGATGTTCTATATTATGTATTTTATATTAATTAAATGTATAGATAATTAATTATTGTAGTAAAAAGCTCAAAATTAGTATAATTAATAAACTAGAATTATTAGTTAATTAAATTGTAATTATTGGTTAATTTGCTTCGTAAATTTAAATTTTAAAAATTAGAAAAAAGAACATTATTTAATTAGTTTACAATAATTTGTTGGCAAGACTTCAATAAAATTTAATGTAAAATTATACATATTCAAAAATAATATAATAGAAAAATGTGAATTTATTTTAATTTTAATTATTATGCATTTAATAAGACAACTCAATCTTATTATTTCTTATTCTAACTTTAAAATATTTACCTTTTAATGTTTAAATATTTACATCTAGCAATCGATACAAAAACTTACAAAAAAAAATCTCTAAAATATGTTCAAAAGCTCAAAATCAGTATAATTAATAAATTAGAATTATTAGTTATAAAATTAATTGTAATTATTGGTTAAATTACTTCTTAAATTCAAATTTGGAAAATTAGACAAAATCCCTTACAAAATTAGTTTACAATAATGTGTTGACACGGTTTCATTAAAATTTAATATAAAATTATACATATTCAAAAATAATAATATATAAACATGAAAATTTGTTTTATGCATTTAATAAGACAATTCAATCTGATTATTTCTTATTCTAACTTTAAAACATTTACGTGTAAATATTTCAATATTTACAACATCTAAAAATCGATACAAAATCTTACAAAAAATTATTTCTACAATATGTGTTGCCATTATTAATTTGATATATATGTAGTGGAGGACTCGTAAAGAAATCTATATGTTTTATATAGTATTCCTCCTTTTGATTACCTACTTCGTAGGACTGAAAATGTTCATCAAATTGTTTTATTTCAATTAATTTGCATAATATAAAAATTTGTTTATTTTCGCAGATGAAATTAATTATTCTAAACAACTGCAAAATATTTCCGATTTTAGATGTTAGGTAATATGATTTTTTGTAAATATTTCCTTTATAAACCAGGTTATTACTAATTTAAACAGATTTGCAATTATTAATATCGTTTTCTTTAATTTTTGGATAGTAATATTGAGCTGTCAAATCTAATTTTTCAATCGGTGCAAATTCATATAATGATTTCAATCCACTCTCATAATCTTGCAAGAATTTTGCAAACTGAATACCAGCTTTAACAGATAGTGAATATGCAGGATTCATTCTGGAGGTGATAGAGTTAAAATATATTTTTGCAGCTTTATGCTTCGCTTCAAACCGCATACACCATAAATATTTAAGAGGACCACAATTTTTTATAGCAGTAATATAATGTACCAAAAAATGGTATTTTGGTTTAAGTGTAGTATCGTATAAGGATTTATAAAGCATATGATGATTGCTAATTACATCTTGCAAGTGATTCAATTCTGCAAGCGTGAATGATGGTTTTAAAAGAAGATCAACCATTTCAACTAGTAATACCAATAACTTCCAATGTGAGTTATTTCTAGGAATTAGATCTCCTATTAGAAGAGGAAGAAAATGTATGAAATGAAGACTTTCGCTAGCAGTCATTTTAAGGTTGCAAGAATTTAGTTTATTAGCGTTAATTGGAGGTGATAAGTTACCAATTTCGGTATCCCCATATTAGAAAAGATCTTTCCTGTTATTTAGAATACTTATTGTAATTAAATTCTCAGAAATTAGACCATTTAAAATATTACATATATCATAAACGGCCACTCCCTCGAAAATGTCATGCATTATATCAAAGTATAAATTATCTGTAACATGAAATGACCTTATTTCATTAAAAATACAAAGTGATTTTATACCCGTTTCAGTAAAATTATTAGCTGACAAATCCTTAACATAGTTGTCTTTATTTCTAAAGTACAGAGGTTCTTCACAAGAATCTTCTTGCATATCTTTTTTGGACCGAGTACAAATTCTGCAATATCGCTTGGCATTAAAAGATTGTACGAAGCCTAATATGGTGTTTAATCCTAAATTATCCCCCACTATTAGACCCAAGACAAAATGAACTTTAATATATCCGCTTTGGGTTTTAATTTCTATCCCATTTTCTAATTGTATTAATTCTTTTACCAAATGATGAAATGCAATTTCGTTACCACAAATTTTTAGCCCATTAGTGCTTATAAAGGCTGCGTTAAATATAAATTCGAGTTTTGATAATAAGTATTGCGGCATAGTTGGAAAATTATAATAACATGCACATATAGAATGAGTGTGGCCTCCAAGAGGGTTGTTAATTTGGAAATCGTCAAAATATAGTATGTAAGGTATTACATATTTCGAATTGCATAGTTTCACTTTTAATTTGAACAATTTTCCAGATGCGAAATTTTCTAATAGATTTCCTGTCAAATGCTTTTTCGTATTTTTTAACGTTTCTTCTAAAATACCAGGCAGTTCAAATAAAGTTTTAAATTGAAATGTTAGCGGCATTATATAAATATTACATTTTTTTTCAGTTAATGTAGGATTACCACTCACAATCTTTTGAGATATGACGCTGTTAACTATACATCCTTTCGGATATTCATACAAATTATAGTGTTTTAAAGTTTTAAAAAAAAGATATTCCGTTTGAAAATTTTTAAATGGATCTTTACAGAATTGGATTATTAACATAATGTCATTTTGTTGAACATGATCAATAGTTAATCTTTCCAGCTGAATTGCAATAGAAGAAAGCAGATCAGAAATCATATTTTGAATTTTAACCACTAAGTTTCTTGGCATTGAATTTTGGGCATATAATTTTAGTGATAATAGTAATGATTTTTTTACTAATATTTTAATATTTTGTTCTGTATCTGAAGATGCATCTGGATCAGGAGTACGACGATCACAAAGTAATTCTTTTAGAACACTTACGTTACAAATTTGTGTCGATTCTGCAGGTACTTCACAGCTACTTGATTTTAAACCAGCATGAAAATGTTCATCGAATTTGTGTGTGTTTTCCAAATGACGGCGCAAATTTCTAAAGCCACAAAATTTTTGGTTGCAATCTAATTGTTTACATTGTAGTTCGTTTCTTGATGAAAGCAAATGTATAATTTTGAAATGATCGATGAGCGTACGTGTTGCAGAAAATCCTTCCAAACACAAAAAACATTTAAACATTTTAAAAAATAGTTGGCGTCGAAATGTTAAAGTATAGAAACCAAACAATCTGAAAATAAAAAATAAATCAATTAATTTCTAATTCGTTTTCAAAATAATCGTCAATTTTACCTTGATAAATCTTTGAAAAATTAATAACTCTGCAAGTGATTCACAGCTACTTCATTTTATTCTAACATGAAAATGCTCATCAGATTTGTGTGTGCTATCTACGTGTTGCAGCAAACTCTTCCAAACTGCAAATAAAAAAAAAGAACAATTCTAATTCGTATTAAAATGTATGCCAAACATTTGAAGCAAACATATGAAAGTATGTAGAAACCAACAATCTAAAAAGAAAAAGAAAAAAAAAACACTTAATTTCTAATGCATATTTAAAATAATGGTTAATTTTACCTTGATAAATCTTTGAGGAATTAATAACTAAATAAATGTTTTAATATGTATACGACTCTGCAGGTGTCTCACAGCTACTTCATTTTATTCTAACATGAAAATGCTCATTTGATTTGTGTGTGTTTCCAAATGACGAGGCAAATCCCAAAAACCACAAAATTTTTGACTGCAATCTAGTTATTTACATTGTAGTTCGTTTCTTGATGAAAGTAAATGTATAATGATGAAAGCAAATTTATAATTCTTAAATGATCGACGAGCGTAAGTTTCTTGGCATTGGATTTTGGGCATATAGTTCTAGTGATAATAGTAATGATTTTTTTACTATTGTTTTAATATTTTGTTCTGTGTCTGAAGATGCATCTGGATCAGGAGTACGACGATCACAAAGTAATTCTGTTAAAACACTTGCGTTACAAATTTGTGTCGATTCTGCAGGTACTTTATTTATTTTACATTAATTTTAATTATATGTGGTGCACTCTATTTTGAGCATAAAACTATGTATAATATACAACAATTAAAATAATTATTTTTAATAAAAAATAAAATTTTCAAAGAATAAAAAATAATTGCAACTATTTAACTTGAAAGTCAGAACTACGACTTGGATGAAATCATGTTACAGCTACTGAAATGATCGATGAGCGTAAGTGTTGCAGCAAACTCTTCCAAACACATGAAATATTTAAACATGTTAAAAAACAATCGGCAAATAAAAAAACTAAAAAACAAAAAAATACTAATTCGTATTAAAATTCGTACCAAACAATGAACCAAACACATGAAATTATAGAAACCAACAATCTGAAAAAAAAAGAAAAAAACAGAACAATCAATTTATAATCCATATTCAAATAATCGTTAATTTTACCTTGATCAATCTTTGAGAAATCTCAATAACACGGACAGACTTGGACTTTTTATATCAAATTTTGTTTCAATTTCGTAGAAATATTTTTGTATTAAATTCCAAACTCCTATACAAGCTGCGGGATATTTTAAATTTAAGACTTGAAATAGTTTGAAACATGAATCTAAACACTCCAGGAAAGAATTGAATTGGTACAAAATTTTATCAAAATAAACATAAAATTGTGTAATGTTGGTTATATTTCCGCCAACTCCGATTATGAGTGGTTGCAGGGTTATACCAATATTGTAGTATTTATTTGTGATATCTTCAATTTCTTTTTCCAAGTTATTAATAGTAATTAAATGAAGTACGAAGCTTTCCTGTGCATCTAAAATAGAGGCTTTTTTATTAATTTTTGTAATTTTATTCTTAAAGCGTGCCGTCGGGAGAATGACTGAATTCAGCAGCAATGTAATGATCACATCTTCAGAATCTAATAGAGCAAATTTATTTTACAAAAATATTATATTATTAGATAAATTACATTACTTGCCAATATTACTAGCACTATTAATTTTATTGAATATTTGCCGACATGAAGGGTTGTTAATTGACACTGAATAATATTGTTTTAATCTAGTTTTAAAACGATCCCATTTAGAGAATAAACACAGTTTTTTATTTTGGTACAGCAAATTAAAATCAATCTCGATCTGAAAATAATTGAATTAAGTATTCTTAGAGTTATACTACAGCATCTTTGAAATTGTTACCAATTCAGGTGCTTTTGAGTGTTTAAATTTCGGCCAATCCAATAAAAATTCTGCTTTCTCTTTTAATTTTAAATCACGTTGTCGATATTTAAAAGTTTTCTCCCATTTGTTGCAAATATCTTCCCAATCGTTATTTTCTCTTTTTAAAAACGTCTTCAATGCCTCTGAGATAGTCTCGTCGATTTCGTCTTCTCCGTTTATACTTTCAACTTCGGAATTTAAAATATACGATGGTTGTGATAGTTTTTTTCTTTTGGCCTTAATGTTCATATATTTATCGTACAATTTACCCGATGGATTTTTCTTGTTTTGCCTTGGGATGTAATAGTAATCCTGAAGTTACAAAAATTTAAGAATCTCCGTAATACTTTTTAATACTGAGCTATGATCCGTTTACTCGTTTAAAATTCGGATATATTGAAAATTAGGTGATCGTAATTAAATGCTTAAGCATCAATACTTTGAAACTCCAAAATACCGAATTATACGTTTACCTGCACTTCTCTTTCCGTTGGAAATATTTCAATAATTTGGTTTAAAATGTTTAAAAAATCGCACGGTTTTAAATCAATAGTATTCTTGTTGACTTCTTCTATAATAATGTTAATAATTTCTTGACGATGTGTATTTTGCAGAGAGGAATTTTCTTCAAAAAATGTTGTAATAAATTGTCCGTTAATGTTGTTTGCTAAAACGCTTCGTATATCGTAGTTAGTAAAATTGAATTAATTTTTATTAAAATATCGTTCCAGTATTGGACTCTGTTTTGAAGTAGATAAGCACTTCTGTAGCCCTAAGCCTATAAATAAATTTCCAACTATGTAAAATTTACTATTCAGTTTATATTTATCTGACCAATAGTAGGTGATGCAAAATGAGTATAGTATCGAGAGATTTTTCCGGTTAACCGAGAAATTATTATATGTATGTTCAATGAAACAATAACATTGTTATTGCTTTGACCGTAAAACATATTCATTAAACCGGAATACATAGATTGATCTGTTTGTGAAAACAAGATTTTAACTCAACTTTATATGTCTGTGATCACAAATCATTAAAGCTTAAGGTGAGATAACCTCTTTAAAGTATTATATGTATCAAATTCGAAATCTCCAGATTCGATTTCAAATCATAAAAATTTTTATTAATATTTCTGTAATTTCAAACAACCGTAAAAATCATTTATAAAAGCAAGAATTCAAAACATCAAACAATTTTAAAAGACTTTTAATTTTAAATATGTTTTTCTCAAATCGGATAAAATACGTCAGTTTTCTGGTTTGTTATTTGTCAGCAAAATGAAGTATTCCTTGACACTACATCGTTGCTAGGCAACTTACTAAAAACAGTACTGGAAAGTATTCCTTGCCTAGGCAGAGAATACTTTCTAGTACTGATTATCATCTGTTTTTAAGAAATACATGATATAATTTACGCGATTGTTATAATTCTAAGGTAACTTTGATAGTGAAATCTATTGAAAATATAAATTGGAAAATGTTGCGTATTTTAAAGAATATAATGAATAAAATGGATAATCTGATATACTGCCGATTAGAGAAAAATTCGTATGTGCAACTCGTGGGAAAACTATAATTCCCGGACTCTTATGGTTGCTGGAACTCGGCTGACGCCTCGTCCCAGCAAGTTCCATACTCGTCCGGGAATATATCGTTTTTCCTACACGTTACACAATATACTATTTCCTGAAAAATGCGAATTTTAAGTGTCAAATTCTGATTTATGACCACAGATTTATTTATAACTGCAATTCAGGAAAATAAACCTTTTATAATAGGCACTTACTTTTAAAGAGGCTTTAGATTTGTACGTGAGAGAAGCAGAGGAATTTGAAGTAGAGGGTTCTTGTGAAGTTTTGATTTTATCATCGGTAGATTTCTCCATCCATTCCAAAATTTTTGTTGTGGCCGATAGTGTTTCATCTTCCATATTATACTGTAATAGTTAAAAAATATAGTAAATAATAATCAAATTACGCGAGATGCTTTCCTCTATAATACCTTTGCCTTCCGCCAGATTAATAATTTTTCCCTAAATTCAGCCTGTAAACCCAGAGGCATTATTGTTTTCGAAATATCTTCCTGCGATAAATATTTTAGACTTCGGTACGTAATTTCGGAAGCTACATAATATGTTCATAACAAAATTTAATTTAAGCAATTCGTGTTATAAATTTTTTTAAGTTGCTTTGATTTCAATTATGCTTAGCAAAATGAAATCCACTAAAACTCTATCCGATTTATAACACATACCTATCAAATATGGCATTAATATTTCCAAATCAAACTCGTGCAATAATGATTTTAACTGGAAGTTATCTAAGCTCTCTTCATCAGTTTGGCTTTCGAAGCCACCATTGTAAATTAATGGTTGTTGTCCTTCAGGGGTTGGTAATATGGAAATTTCTACCGAATCGGTTAGCTCGTTACTATTTGACATTACTATTTTGTTTATTTCCTGAAATAAATTATATGGTTCCTCCATGATATTACTGTAAGGAGGCTAGCTCCACAATTCTAAATGAAAGAAAAGAAGCCTAGTAATAGTTTCACATTTTAGGTACGTACCTAGTTTGAATACACTTTTCAAAAAATATACGTCTTAAGAAATATACGTCGTGATTTTCTCGACCTTTCCAGTAAATTTTAGCCCCAAAAACTAATAAGAGCTATTATTATTTTACTGGATTACAGAAATTCAACATAATTTTTGAGGTTATATGTGTAATCCAGCAAAATAATTATAGCGCACAATAATCTTCTTTCAATTTGCACATTATGACGTAGTTTGATAAAAATTATAAAAACATTTTTTTTTTAGAAAAATTGAAATATTTTCCCGGGAAAATTACAAAATATACCCGAAAAAAATTGCATGCACTATCGAAAAATTATTGAAATACAATCAAAACAACAAAATCTTTAAAAAAAATTTCACATTTTTAGGTACGTACCTAGTTTGAGTACACTTTTCAAAAAATATACGTCTTAAGAAATATACGTCGTAATTTTCTCGACGTATCCAGTAAACTTTAGCCCCAAAAACTAATAAGAGCTATTATTATTTTACTGGATTACAGAAATTCAACATAATTTTTGAGGTTATATGTGTAATCCAGCAAAATAATTATAGCGCACAATAATCTTCTTTCAATTTGCACATTATGACGTAGTTTGATAAAAATTATAAAAACATTTTTTTTTTAGAAAAATTGAAATATTTTCCCGGGAAAATTACAAAATATACCCGAAAAAAATTGCATGCACTATCGAAAAATTATTGAAATACAATCAAAACAACAAAATCTTTAAAAAAAAATTCACATTTTTAGGTACATAGCTAGTTTGAATACACTTTTCAAAAAATATACGTCTTAAGAAATATACGTCGTGATATCAGACAAAACATTTTTTTTTTCAACAATATGTGTCTGTGTCGGTACGAGTAGAAACGAAATGGAATGGATAATATAAATATGTACTTTTTAGTACATGTAACAATGTTTTTTTTCGTCTGACACGATACGAGTAGGAACTGATAATATAAATCCACCTTTATGCTCCATACACATAGACGCCGTTCGAAGCACCGCTAAAATTAAAATACATGTGGTTTCATATTAGCGAACACATAGACTAGATATATGTATGTGTTCGCTAATACGAAACTACGTGTACGTACATATTTTAATTTTAGCGTCGCTTCGAACGGCATTTATGTGTTTAGGGAATTAAAAAATATATGTCTTACCTGATTTTCTCGACGTATCCAGTAAACTTTAGCCCCAAATAATAATAAGAGCTATTATTATTTTACTGGATTACACAAATCCAACATAATTTTTGAGGTTATATGTGTAATCCAGTAAAATAATTATTATCGCATAATAATCTTTCCCAATTTCACATTTTTAATGTCGTTTTCGATTGATAAAAAAAAACTAAACACAATGAAAAAGCAAAACTCGCCATTTTTGAGTTTAGATTTTTGTGTTAATCGAAAACGACATTAGATGCCATACTACAAAACTAATTTTTCACTTTTTTACACAAAACTATTTTTCACAAATTCAATTTTTTACATGTAATGTAAATCGACTGACGACTCAATCGAGCGAGCAACACAAACGAACTGATTTATTTCTTTTAATTTTTTTTTTTAAATGCACAGCACAGCACAATACAATAGACAATACAAAGCCAAATTGAAAACGACGAACGACGAATAATAACCACCAATTACACGACATGTTACGAGTATAAAATCGTTATAGATCAAAAGGAAAAAGTTGTAGATTCATTAATAAACAATATTGATTATGTAAGAGAAATACATTCTAGAACAATTCTATTATTTTATGTTTTCGAAAATTGGATTATGATGTTAACAAACCATTTTTAGGCCCTTTACGAAAGTAATTATACTTATTTATTTTAGACATACTTATTTAAATAAATATGTTAGCGAGGTAACTTAAAATAAGTATAGTTCTGTACCTTTCTTACACAAATCAATCTAAAATGAAAACAAAATGATTTTTTTTGTAGATTCGGGGCTACTTCAAAAATTAACTTACTGCTCATCTTTATTATTATTTTAAAGGAATTATATCGCACTGATCGCTTCTAAATTATGTTTTGGTTAACTTAATTCGCTGGGTTAGTATATCATCGACGAATATATTGAAGCGAATTGGGTATTAAATTGAGAACAAAGTTACACGTAAATAATTTTTGTTAATTTTCAATTTTTTTTTTTTTTTGCTTTTTATTCATAGAAAATTAAAAAATAAAACATTATTATGTTACAATGTTTCTTTCTTTTGTAAGTTAATTTTTGAAGGAGCACCGTAGATTCATAAACTTTTTTTGCCAACATAATTATTTAAATTAGTAAATAAATAAGTATAACTTTCGGAAAGGACCTTAATCATAGATTCAACAATTTAAATACGTCACAGCTTGAAGAATAGGAATTGCTTAAACATAACATTAATTTTCAATTCACAATTTAAGGCTACAATACATTTCTACAAGTAACAGATTATACCGAAAAAATTAATACAATTTTTCAACAAAATTTTTACACTTACAATATAAAAATTTTTAAAAATAAGTTTGAACTTATTAGATCCTTGAAATGTAATCAAAAATTTCTTAACATTGCGATGTGTTCATTAAAGAAAATACATTTGTACATTTGTCAAAAACTGAATCTATAGTCACAGTTACAAAAGTTCACCGCCTTCATCCCTATTAACAACCCTTATTCGTCAAACAAACTAAATTTTATGAAATTTTGTCTTCTTTCTCGTTTGGTCACTTCGCCGAACCATTTTGTATGTGCATAAAAAATCGAGGGCCACCTATACGTGCAGCTGATGAACACGGCAAAACTTTTTTTGACAACATAACTGATGAATTTCGTACTAAAACGCTTTTTTGTAAACAAGTAAAATTCAATAACAATCAACATATCTCTGATGGTTTTTAAATTAAGAAAACCATTGCCCCATGTCCGAGTTCATAAGCACGATTTATTGGTTTTATATAAAAATTGACTCAATATAATTTTCGGTAATTTTCGGTCATCACTGTATTCCTTTAATAATCTTAAATTGCTTATAACCGATAAAATGATTGTTTATACTAACATATATGTATGTTCAGTCAACGACGATTCGTTTAGTTTTTTGATGTGAAAACATCTTCAGCGGCAGGAGTAAGTAAAAAATTATATAGAAATCATGTTAATATCAGATGATCCCAAAATCAACATCCAATATAGGAGCTTTAACTTCATCCACCAAAGGCCAAATTGAGAGTTTGAACAAATCAGGAGTTTATGATGTAACGTGGTTGGGGCGCTAATTACATTGGAAGAGATTATTGAGTAAATTTTTATAAAAAACCAACAAAGCGTGCTTATGAATTGGGACTTATAGCACAAGTATCGTCTTCTTTATTTAAATTATGTAAAACCATCAGAGGCAGCTGATTGTTATTGAAGTTTATTTGTTTACAAAAAAGCGTTTTAATACGAAATAGACTGACATAATGATTAATTTATTAAAATAAAATAAAAATCAGTGTGGGCGGGAGGGTATATGAATTGATATCGATGGGTAGTTGGAATAATATAGAGCATTTGTGATTAGTTCTAAGTTGCAGAGATCATGCTTACACATCAGGTTGTTATGTTGAAAGATCCAAAGGCAATCTGTATGTCATATACGAGAGGGAAAGTGAAAATTCATTTTTAATCGATTGGTATATCAATATCAACTTTGTATAATTTATCGGATTTTTTGATATAACCTTGTGTGACATCCATCGTTAAAATATTTTTTGTTTTTATTTTGTTAGTGGTATCAATGGGTGGTATTATACATATATCATAGTCAAATAAAGAAATGGTAAACGGAACAGGGACCGACCCTCTTTTTTACGCAATATTCCGAATTGATTTTACAAAACTTCTTATTGATAATTAAGTTATCTCTAAAAAAAAAAATATCAGTTATGTAGTGTAATTTATGGCTCATTTCTCCGACTAGATTAATGAGTATATAAGATTAACAATTTTCTCTATTTCTTTTTACGTTTATACGGTTTTCCAACCCAAAAAACCCTTTAAATTCATTGTACTGAACGTTGAATTATATAGAAAATAAGTTAATTTATAAAAACTGTAAAATCATAAGTAAACAATTTTGATTTATACATGAAACTATTTGAAATATGGAGAATTTTGTTTTTCAAAATTAAGTTTGTTAAATCATATCCTTTGCACGATAAATTCATTAACAAATATTAATGATTTTTTTTAATATCCTACATTAATAGATTAACTATTTTCTTCTATGGTTTTACAAGCCAAAAAAGCATTTAAATTCATTGTGCTGATTGTTGAATTATATAGAAAATAAGTTAATTTATAAAAACTGTAAAATCATAAGTAAACAATTTTGATTTATACATGAAACTATTTAAAATATGTAGAATTTTGGGTTTGATAATTAAGTTTGTTAAATCATAATCGTTGCACGATAAATTCGTTAACAAATATTAATGATTTTTTTAATATTTTACATTAATAGATTAACTATTTTCGTTTACGATTTTACAACCCAATTTTTCTCTCAGTGTACAATAGTTTTTACAATTCACTTATAGCTAGAGTTAAATTAGACCAAACTGTTTCGAAATTATCATCTGTTTGTTCCTTATGATTGCTTTCGTAAGTATGTCGGCTAGCATCTCATCAGTTGGTTTGTATTGAATATTTATGAGACCTTCTTCGACCTTCTCACGAATGAACTCTGATTTGATTTCAATATGTTTGGTAAGCGCAGATTATGGATTGTTGATTGCCAATTGTATTGCGCTTTTGTTGTCACAGTATAACACCATTTGTTTCGATGACGAAGGCATAAGCTCGAGTTGAAGTCGCTTGAGCCAAATAGATTCTTGTATTGCACTACGCCGCAATCACTCATACCGAAACGATTGAGAAAAGAATTTCGGATATGTACTGCGATTGGTCGATTGAAATTGTTCTAGCCACCCTGTCACGAGTGATTCGAACTCCCAATGCGGATGATGCGTCACCTAAATCTTTCATCTCGAAGTGTCTGCACAACTCGTTCTTTAACAATCGTTCACTTGTTTCATCGTTAGAGAAAATTTATATGTCATCCACGTAAATAGCAAGAAATAACATTCTGCTACAATTCACCATATAGTAGATGCATTGGTCGGCATTCGAACGTTTCAGACCAAATTTTACCAGCACACTATTCAGTTTCTCGTTCCGTACACGACTTGATTGCTTTAATCCGTACAACGATTTATGCAGCTTGCAAACTTTGTTTGAATTATTCATAAATTCTTCGGGTTGATACATGTTTATATCTTCTTTCAGCTCTCCGTTGAGAAAAGCTGCAACTGCATCCATTTGACGAATATTTAGGTCGAATTTCGCTGCAATCGCCATAAGGAACCGAATCGATGTATACTTCACAACCGGAGAAAACGTTTCTTAGTAGTCGACGCCATATTTTTGCGAAAAACCTTTCACTACCAATCTCGCCTTGTATCGCACAACTTCACCATCTGCATTGTTCTTAGTTTTAAACACCCACTTGCATTTAAGAGGTGTTTTGTCACGAGGTAAATCGACCAAGGTAAAAGTTTGATTGTCACTCAATGATTTCGTTTCTTCACACATAGCTTTTCTCCACAAATCAGTATTTGGACTCGACAATGCTTCGGCAACGGTTTCAGGATCATTTCCAATAATTTCTTTTGTCAAGAAATTATAACGTATTATATCCATATTTCGGATACGTTCGGAACTACGAACTTGTTGCGGTGTTTCTACAAACTCATCTGGAATATACAAATCGTTTACAATATTCAAATCGTTTACTTCGGTTTCGTTGACATTCTCAATTACATTGGCTTCACCAAACGTTTCAATTTGTTCATTAGACGTCTTAAATATTCTTCTTTTATCGACAATGGAAGATTCAGCATCACGCACGCCACCTGAATTGACATTAGCGTCAACTTCACATTCATCACTGGTCAAAATTACTGGGGAAAAGGAAGAATTAGTACTTGCATCTGCGTGCTCAATTACCTTCAGATTTGGCTTTTCAGGAAAGCTTGACTCTTTAAACAAAACATCTCTGCTTATCACGACTTACTCGCCATGTTGTACAACCGATACGCTTTTGATTCATTGCTATACCCAAGCATAATACATTCAGTTGACTGCGTGTCGAGCTTCCGCCATTTTTCCTTTGGCACATGTACCATCGCTTTGCATCCAAACACTCGTAACATGGTCAAACCTGGTTTCGTTTTCGACCAAAATTCTTCTGGTGTAGTCGATCGCATATTTCTGCATGGTATTCGGTTTATCAAATATGCTGCCGTAGATAAAGCTTCCGCCCAAAATTTTTTACTTAAGCTGGAATCGATTAACATACATCAAACTCGTTCCATAAAAGTCCTATTGATATGCTCTGCAACACCATTTTGTTCGGGAGTGTTTGGTGCGGTTTTTTGATGTACAATTCCTCATTTTTCCAAAATATCGTCAAACTGTCCATTACAATACTCCGTTCCATTATCAGTGCGCAGAACTTTGATTGTTCTTGAGCACTGATTTTCGACGAGAGACATGAACTCCAAAAACGTATTGAAAACTTGGTTTTTTTCTCTCAACGGAAAAACAAATACCTTCCTGCTGTAATCATCGACAAATGTAACGAAATATTTCGCACCACCAACTGATCGCTCTTGCAGCGGACCACAGACGTCGGAATGAACCAAATCGAGCAAATGTTCAGCACGATTATCAACATCTTTAAATGAAGCGCGGGTTTGCTTCCCTTTAATGCAAACAATGCATCTGTTGTTGCTTCCTACGCTCCAATTTACACCAATTAAGGCGCCACGCACCTTTTTTAAATTTTCGTCACAAATGTGTCCTAAACGTCGATGCCACAAATTATTATCTATTTTGCCACTAAGTGCCGTTTCATTCTTTGAAATTTCGTTTTTATTTTCACATATCGGTAATATACAATCCAGCCGATACATGTCGTTGACCAATGTCGCCGTTGCTATTAAATTATTTTCTGCATTGAAAATTTTGCAATTTTCTTTATCAAATGCAACATGATTGCCGTTTTTGATAATCTGGCACTAACATTAAATCCCAAGCATTAATTTGTACTTGTAAAGATTTTAAAGCATTGTAATTTTTTATAGAATGGTCAATGAAACCTTGCAAGGAGTTAGACGAATTTTCGAGGGGAGATTTGGTGTTATAAATTTGTCTCATATGTGCGTTTTGGATAAGAATATAGCATTATCATATACCGGTCGCATAGCGTTTTCCAGGCCACTTCATAGTTCTCAGCCGTAGCTGGAAGACTTTCAATTAAACTAAATGCCTTGCCGGAGCGAATATACGTTTTCAAATAGACGAATTTCACAGTATTTTCTATGTTAGGTTTCTTATGAATCAAATGTAAAAAGAGATCCCTAAATGCTAACCATTATCGCTTTCAATACTATTGAATGTTGGTAACTTGAGTTCTGGTAGCTTAATAGACATCGGTGGGAAGGCTGGCTTAATTTGAATACTATTTGGTGATGCATCAAATGCTATTTGTTCTATTGGTAAATTTTCTGTGCGCTTTAAATTATGAAGTTTGTCTAACAACGTACTTTCTACGTATTCGTGGTCGTCTTCGACGGACACCCGATCAACAGAAGCAGATTTGTTTAGCATTTCGAACCAATCGTTTCGATAGATAAAAGTTTGTTACGAAATTATGTTAATTGGGCTTTGAAAGCGCTTCTTTGCCTTTTTAGAGCCAAAGTGTCATCTGAATCTGCCATTTTGAGTAAAATATGGTCTATTCAAAAAACCACTAAACATATTGTGAGTGAACAATTGATCAAAGTTGAATATGTGCTACTGCAAATACAAGTGAGTGGAACCCTTCTGATGGCTTGTTACCATCGAAAACCTTGAAAACGGCTGAATATATAAAGCTTCCCTTGATGTAGTGTAGGCACTGGTATTACGTTGTATAAGGTGCATCGAGTTCACTGTAAAAAATAAATTTTTACCTCGAAAATTATAGTTTCTTTAATTTTTATGGTTTTGACAGTAGTTGTGATTTTATATATAGGAGCTGTATCTTTATTTCGATATGGTATGTCTTGGCTTGGTTGAAGATTATCGACAATTGGTCTAGTTTACTCCTGAAGTTGGTGTGGTGTCAAAATGAATGGACTTCGCTTGCCTTGGTGCTGATTGGAATCCAACATTGTGTGAAGATCGATATCGGAAAATTCTTCGTGAAATATGAGGTCTGTCATTATTTTTTAAATGCTTCAAATTTCTGATTTGTTTTTCATGGTTGTGCTTCATGACGTTCACTGTCGATTCTATTACACTGGTAATGTTGTTTGTTCAGATTATGATTTGCTATGCTTTCCTCCTAGAAGTTTCCGGCACGTTTACCAAGTACGATAAATAATTTATTGGCTATTGTACCAACGAAGTCGAACGGCGATCTTTTTTGACGTGCTTTTCATTTCTTCCTAACGTGTTCAATATTTCGTTTTGCTCTTTTAAGTCGATGTATAGGTTCCGCATTTGGGATGAAATTAATCCCCAGTGTATGATGTATATATATATATATATATATATATATATATATATATATATATATATATATATATATATATATATATATATATATGCAGTCTTGAGAGGATCCTTTCAAATGATTGAGCTCTGCCCAATACGTTGTTATTAGTTTCATGGTGAGGTACCTGGAGGAAACGAGAACCTAGATAAGTTGTATTTAGATGTTGTTCCTCATACCACTATTCTTAATATACATTCGATTTTGTGCTTGCTCTGGTTACTCGTCTATGAGGTGGTTTGTGTGTGTCCTTCTGGTTTGAATCATCTGTGACCATACCATACTTATCAGTCGCTTGGTCGGTTCGAACTTCAAGATGAACATATTGGCCTTGAATTTAGAATGGATTCTATTTGACTTAGCAATGTTGTTAACTCCTTATAAGTGATTTGTTACCAGCTTTCCATAACCCATCAAAATGGGATGATGCAAGCGGTTGGAAATGATATAGATTGTTGAGCCACAGCATCGTTGAAGTTAGCTGTTCTACTTGGGACCGGTTCTGGAACCGGCATAATCCACTTTGGTACGCATAAATGTTCCCGTTGACTGAATTCTTGCGGATGGTTGTAATGCATGTTTGATTAAGATTATACTCAATAGGTGGTGGGCGGAAAGTATAGCTGCATGTTTCTCTTCGTAGATCAAAAACGATTTTTGCAGCCTGGCCCCTACTCCTACAATTCCCTCTGGATTCAGAAATGAATTTAATGACAATAACTTTTTTTATCTATTAAATTATTTTTCATTAGCTGAGCTATTTCCGAGTTGTAAAAATTTCGTTGTGTGTGATTCACGGTGATCTTCTCAGCCTCATTTACATCATCCTGTGTGGAGTTTGCTAGTTCCCCTATCAGACGTCTCCCCAGGTGGCGGATAGGGGAAAGCTTGCCAGATATGACAGGTACCGGGGAAGTCAAATACTCGAGGTGGACCAAAAACTAGCACACCCAAGCTAAGGTGGTACTACATACGCCGATTGCTGCAAGGCTAAGAGGGTGCTTAGTCGTTAGTATGTAAACTCCGAATTTAGCGACGTTCGGTTTAAGCCCGTAGCCTTCCCATGATAATGCAGAACTCTGTCATGGGTGACCGTTACTTCTCGTGCTACTCATGGGAATAAAAATGATAGGAAATAATAATAATAACCTAACGACCAACTATTGCAAAATACAGGGAACAACTTTCCTAACAGCACGAAAATGTTGAGATCACCAATTCTAAAGGTTCTAAATGTAAGTAGTTGTATACACTACAACTAAAGACGGCTGCGAAGGCTGAGGAAGTAATCAAAGCTCTAGCCGAGTCTAGACAAGAAAGTAAAGAATTAAATAAAGCAATTCAATGGATGCAGCACCATATACAACTTCTTGACGAAGAAGTTAAAAACCTTAAACATAATCTAAAGATGGACTTCCAAACTGGTCATGAAGTTTCGGTTGAAGTAGAAGCCCTAAACCAGGAAAACAACAACAAAGAAACGGAATGTGCTAACTTAATTGAGTACCAAACCGACGAGGAAGATTTAGAAAGAGAGACCAATTGGATAATGAAAAAGTCAAAAAGGGCTCTAAAAAAGCAAAAAACACAGGAAGTAAATTCTTCCAGTAAAAGGAAAGCTGAGTCGTCCCCAGAAATGAACACTAGTGTGAACATATCAAGAGCAAAGGTAAACCAATTACCAACTATCAGCAAGACCAAGAAAGAAAAACCAGCACCACCAATCAATATCACACATGTCGGTAAATTTAGCATTATTCAAGCGCTAATGAAAGAAGTGACAGAAAAGGAGTATAAGCTTGGGTCGCTAAACAACAACGTCTGGAGGGTAAATATGCCTAATCCAGACGGTTATAGAAAACTTTCAACTTTGTTGAATGATAAAGGTCTCCAATGGTATACATATGAAGACAAAATACCAGACCCATTAGAGTAGTTGCTAGGGGCCTACATCAAACATGCACACCAGATGAGATAATTGAAGACCTCAAAAGAAAAAAACTAACGATCTTAGATGCAGTTAATTTGTGTAAAACTGAAAGGAAGTCTACCGGCAAAGGAGGGAGTATTGTTAATAAAATAAAGTTACCACTATTCACTCTGACCTTTGCAAACTCAGAGAAAATTGAGAACATGTTCAACATTAGGAACATCTTGGGAATGGTTGTCCGAATGGAGCCATTCAAAAAGGCAACAGGGATCATACCACAATGCAAAAAGTGTCAGGCATACAACCACACGCAAAAATACTACAATCGTCAAATCAGTGATGTAGCCAAAACACTGCAAAACATGCGAAATATGAAAAACAAAAACCAGCCAAAGAGAGCAACGAAAGAAAAAGAAATCCCAACAAAATCTGTCACTACGTTCCATAGTGCGAAAGTGGCAGAGGGATTCTCATACTCACAAGCAGCAATACAAGGACTACCTGGGCCTACAGATCAAAATTTTGCAATTCAACAAGCTATGATAACAATGCAAAACACCTTGAATGCTATTGTCAATCGCCTTTCTAAAATAGAAGAAAATATAAAGTTTCTAAACAAGAGACAAGTTAATCTTGAACAACAAGTAGGATATCGAGGAAAAATTAAGGAGATTTCTAGCAAAAAAGTTGCTTTATCTTCTGATCCTTCACTCCAAAAAAAAATGAACAAAACGCTAAGAATATTAACCTGGAATGCTAATGGGCTTCTACAGCATCTTCCGGAGCTAGAAATCTTTTTGAATACAGAAAAAATTGATATATGCTTAATAGCAGAGAGCCATTTCACTAGAAAGTCTTATGCAAAAATAAACGGTTACTCTTGTTACCATTCTATACATCCAGCAGAAAGAGCTAGGGGTAGAGCAACAATATTCATCAGAGAAAACATCAAACACTTCGAAGATGTCAAACTCGAAATAGAGACAATGCAAATTGTATCACTTAGCGTGCAACTAAACAATTACAAGAAGCTGCGGGTTGCTGCGATATATTGTCAACCAAGACATCAACTTAAAAAGGATGATTACCTCTCAATGCTCAAAATGATGGGCTCAAATTTTGTCATAGGAGGAGACTTCAATGCCAAAAATAAGCATTGGGGTTCGAGGCTAATATCACCTAAAGGTAGAGAACTATTAGAAGCTGGACATCAAATAAACTGCGAATTTCATTCAAGTGGTATTCCTACTTACTGGCCAACGGATACAAACAAAATACCAGACGTGATTGACTTTTTCATAGCCAAAGGTATTTCAGAAAACTATATCCACATCGAAAATAATGAAGGTTTATCCTCGGATCATTCTCCAATCATATTTACGATCATTGAAACAATAATTGAAAAAGAAAACCCATCAAGGTTAACAAGCGGGAAGACCAATTGGGGAAAATTCGCATTGTTAATTGAGGAAAGTATTGATCTTCAAGTCCCAATCAAATACCGAACACAACTTGAAAGAGAAGTAGAGCTGCTCATAAGCAATATACAGACCGCAGCATGAGCAAGCACTTCCCCTGCCAAAAATAAACCTCACAAGAATGAAACATATACACAGAAAATAAGAAATCTGGTCAGAGAAAAGAGGAAAGCTCGCAAAATCTGGCATAGAAATCGAGCACATCTTCAATCAGCTCAAAAATAAGCTGCAGAAGTTAATACAAGAAACCAAAGCGGTAAGCTTTAACAAATATTTAATAAGTCTTTCTGGCCACAAAGAAAGCGATTACTCTTTATGGAAAGCTACAAAGGGACTAAAGAGACCAAAAGAGCAGGTGCCGCCAATTAAAAAACCAGATGGTACTTGGGCCAAAAGCCCCAAAGATAAAGCTGATCTTTTTGCTGAACATCTGGAAGAGACGTTCCAACCTTTGACTAGGCAAACAGCAGATGAAAATACCTTTCTAATGCAAAAAGGAGATGAGTTAGATATACAACCAGTTACAATGAAAGAACTCAAAAATGAAATCAAACATAACCTAAATGCAAAAAGGCTCCTGGATACGATCTTATTACAGGAAAAGTTATTAAAAATTTGCCAGGAAAATGTCTTAAGAAGTTGCTACACATAATTAACGCAGCTTTTAGAATGAAATATGTTCCTCAGCAATGGAAAATGCCAGAAGTTATTATGATACCTAAGCCTAATAAGCCACCTAATGAGAAAACTTCATACATTCCTATATCTGTATTACCAACATTGTCCAAACTCTTCGAAAAATTACTCCTCAAAAGGATGAGACCTCTGATTGAAGAAAGACACCTGTTACCATCGCATCAATTTGGTTTCAGAGAGAAACAATCCACCATAGAGCAGGTACACAGAGTTACTAACGTGATTGAGAAGACGCTTGAAAACAAAAAGGTATGTTCTGGAGTTTCCCCTGATGTGGCAAAGGCCTTTGACCGAGTCTGGCATCGAGGACTGGAATATAAATTACATCGCGACCTTCTTAAGCAGTTCTATGAGATATTAAAATCATACAATGAAGGGAGATATTTCAGAGTGAAATATGAAGGAGAGTTCTCATCACTCAAGAGAATTAAAGCAGGTGTACCACAAGGGAGCGTGCTCGGACCAGTCTTGTATTTGCTTTATACGAGAGACATACCTATTACTGGAGAAACAGATATGGTAACCTATGCGGATGATACAGCAATCTTGGCGGTTGGAAGTACAATCGAAGAAACAACCAGCAAATTACAGCACATTGTGAATGAGATTGTCCACTGGACAAAAAAATGGAGATTAAAATTGAATGAGCTAAAATCAATTCACACAACATTCACCTATCTAAAAGTTGATCACCTACCTATTTACATAAATAAGCAGGAAATACCACATGCAAACACGGCAAAATACCTAGGTATGACGCTCAATGCAAAGTTAAAATGCTGGCTCATTGGAAGAAATAGTGAGCTTTATCATTCACAATAAGCTGCTTTTGTACAGGTAAATACTTAAGCCTGTGTGGACCTATGGCATCCAGCTCTGGGGTTGCACAAAGAAAACGAACGTTAAAATTATACAAATGTTCCAAAACAAAGTACTGCGATGCATTGTCAATGCACCTTGGTATATTAGAAACGATAATCTACATAGGGATCTAAAGATGGAAACCGTCAACGAAGAAATCACAAAAAATGCCAAAAAATATATCCAGCGTTTACAACTCCATGATAACACGGATATTCAACATTTTGTCAACGACGTCGACAGCGCAGTGACAAGTCGGCTAAAGAGAACGAAGCCGCTTGATTTAGTTCCTCAGGACTCGTACTAAGAATCCTCTTTAATTTAGTGAAACTGGAAATTTTATTTATTAAATGAACTATCCTGCGTCATCACATCATCCTCTGTGGTGATTGATATTTTTTAGTACTTCTTTAAGTAATTTAGCCAACAGAAGAGTGTCATTTAGTTCCAGCCTTGGTAATGTTATTTTTGATTTCGTCGGCACGACTCTCATTTTGGCTGCTATAATGCTGACGTTAACTTCACTTCGTATAGGCTTTGTTCTGAAGCCGTGAAACTCAGGTGCGTAATTCATCCTTCTTGGAATTTTTAGGTCGCTGAGAAGTTTTAATTTGTCTTTAAAGTTTAGCCAGTGTCGATCTATGGCTTCAAGAACTAGTTCATTCAAATTCAGGCGTATGAGCCGCATCTTTTGTAACATTATTTTTAGCGTTATTATTACTGGTGCTGGTCATCCTAATGGATCAAATAGCTTAATAGTCGAAGATAGAATGTTTCGCATCATCAGCTTGTCACTTAGGATTGATACGTAAACTCAAATGCATCCGCAAAGTCGAAGGGCTTTTATTTTTATTCTGTAAGTTCTCTGCGTCGACTATACGTTCATTAAGAGCTGTGTTTGATTGCTTTTGAATGGTTAATGCTTCTTTGATTGTATCGTAGCCTGTCATGAGATCATCGACAAAGAAGTCTGTTTGTATCATCTTGCATACAGCAGGAAAATTGTCTTTATCGTCTTCTGCGAGCTGATTTAAAGTTTTTATTGCAAGGTAAGTGGTGGCTGCTGTTCCGTAGGTTATTTTTTCTAGTTGGTTTTCTTGAATCTTTTCCGAAGGCGAGTTTTGCCACAAAATCCGTTGAAAGTCGCTATCTTCCTTGATTATCCAAATCTGCTGAAACATTTGCTCTGCAATTGTGCTTTCGGCGTCTCATTACGATATGCTATAGGCTTGTTATTCATTTAATGACTGGCCATTAGTTGTTTTGACAGCATAATGGGACATATAGTATTTTCCATCGTTCAATTTCGTTGATACATTTTCTCCTTATGTTCGAGACATTCATATGTATATTGTATGGCTAGTTCTAGTTCGTTGTTCTCTATGAGTTGCTTTGCTACACCTTTTTATTTATAGTCTGTCTACTACGCTTGAAGTATTTAACTTGGCATTTTGTTGCTTTTCGCAAATCTCCATCCTATTATAATTCGTGTGCAGCTGGAATAACTTTTTCGCCATCTCGCCTTGTCTGTTTTTAATCGCTCGAAAAACCAATGTTAATTTCCAACAAATTAAAATTATTTCTGTCTAAAAAGACCAAAGTATTGAAATCCTGACAAAAATTACAAAAAATGTGGTTGGTCCAAAACCATTTTTCTCGACGTTTTAAAAGCCCCTGCCCTGAGTCTGAAAAAGCAAAAAAAAAAAAAAAAATCCGTCCGTCTGTCTGTCTGGATGTCTGCACATGTCTGGATGTCTGTGCGCATAGCATCTCGAGAACGGCTTGTCCGATTTGGATTTTTTTTCGCCAATCCGTGTCTATGCTGGTTTGATTATTGAATTGGGCATTGAATTTGGAGTTGATCTAAAGGTTAAGTTAGGGGTCAATTTGCGGGTTCAGTTGAAGTTGAGTTGGGGTTGTATAGGATATTGTGAGTTGTTGACCAATTTTTTATATGTGCTGGTTTGAGGATTGAGTTTGGCGTAGAGTTGCGGTCGAATTGACGGTTAAATTGGGTTTCGTTTGCGAGTTGAATTAGGGTTGAGTTGCGGTTTAGTTGGGGTTGGATTAGGGTTTAGTGAGCAGCTGAGCAATTTATTACAGGGAAACCTCATTGCAACGGAAATCGACGGGATCAAAAGTTGTCCGTTGTAGAGAGGTGTCCGTTAAACTGAGGATTTGTGATTTTTTTTTTATAATAATTTTATTGGGATTCTATATCTTATCCGATTTTGATAAGATCCAGGGATCTAACTATGCAATCCGACGACTATTTTCGACGCCTATCGTTTTATATAAGAAGGTGCAAGAAGGAAATAGAAAACGATAGTTATTGTTTTCCTTTTTCTTCCTGCGCTTTCTAATACAAAACTATAGCCATCGAAAATTGTCATCGATAGTATAGTTAGGCCCTAGCATTTCCAATGGAAATGTGATTCTTAAATGATTTTTAGACGAAGTTCTGGATTATGGTCAATTAGGATGGAACTTGCCTATTTCTCAACCGATTATGATTAAATTTGACATGTGCGTTGGAAATAGGATTCTAAAGTGATTTTTGATAAAGTTCTGGAATAAGATGAAACTTGGCCATTTCTTAACCGATTTAAACAATAACCATTTTTAGATAAAGTTGTTGCCGTATTCCAAAACTTCATCTAAAAATCATTTTAGGATTTCATTTCCAACGCACATGTCAAATTTCATTGATTAATTTTTTTTTGGCCATATTCCAGAGTTTTATCCAAAAATCATTTAAGAATCCCATTTCAATCATCATATCAAATGTCACTAAAACCGGCTAAGAAATAACCAAGATCCATAAGAGAGGTTTTCATTGAAAAACTTCAGTTGCTTGGGACTTAAAAGTTTGTCCGTTGAAGTGAGGTTTCCGCTAAATTGAGTGTCCGTTGAAATGAGGTTTCACTGTATTTAGAAGTTAGTGTTTATATATATGGACAGTATATGTGTGTGATGTATAAACAAATGCGCACACATTGAACGATTTGAACCAAACTTTGCACAAATATTGTTTAAGACTTAAGCAAGGTCACTGTTAATATCTCAAACATTCATCTCCTTCTTCTTATTCGAGAGATGATAATCAGGTCTAAACATACTATAGATGAAATTTCTAAAGCTTCAAAAGTTGAGTTGATTTTGATGACGGTATGATGGTATGAAGGTATGGTGGTATGATGGTATGATGGTATGATGGTATGATGGTATGAGTTGAGCAGAGGGGGTTGATTCGTTCGGTTGGGAAATTGTTTAAGAGTTGATTTAGAGTTAGGGTTACGGTTGATTTGAGGCTGATTTGGTGATTGATTTGAGGGTTTGGTTGGCGATTAAATTGTTTGACTTAAGAGATTCATTTCGGGATTTGAATTAATCAAGACCGAAGTTCTTTCTGACCCCCTCAAGAGGTTTCAACCCTTTACATTTTTATTTTGTAAGACTAAAAATTGGTTGGATTAACGTATTAACTAATTAAATTACCGCTGGTGGGGTTCAAATAGTCGTAGAAGTTGTCCAGTTACCGCTTTTTGGGTCTAACTATATTGAGTGATAAGAACGTTTCGATGTTTAAGTTAATTCTGATTTATTTTTAATTAATTTCGAATTTAAATACAAATTTAGAAAATGCTTAATAATTAGTTTTTATAACGTTGTTTATATGCTTACTACTAATGTATTTTGCATAGTTGGCAAATAATATGTGTGCATACTTTCTTTAATATTACACCTTCCGCAACCTAAGCCTATTAGCTGTTACTTAAAATGAAAATGATGACATAGGAAATAAGCCCTGTTCACACGTGAAGTGAACATTCTCCCTGGCGACTTTAAGAACAGCCATAAGAACTTTATACAACACCGTTAGAGGGTGTTTATATGTAATCAAGCACCTGGCATGGCCAGGTTCCCTAACACGTGTCGCTCAAACCGAAGCTATCGTTTTATAAATTTATTATGTCAAACGCCACTTGTACGCAAAGCCGAAATAACGCTTATACTGGTACGTTCAAAGGGTGGTCGAATAGGTACGAATTTATTTCCGCACATCCCATATTGTTGCAAAATATATAGATAAACTAACAATGTTTGAAAATAAAAGTATATCGAGATAAAAACTAATCAATCTTAATCTACCGCCTATCGATCAACATTTATTTTTATTTTCTTAAGCCTATATACAAAAGGAACAATACCGACAAACCATGTCTATCCCTTTCAAACAAAACCAGAATATTACGATCTCGACCTTTCCATTGTTGTTGTTGTTGTGATAATATTAATGACGAGATGTCAATCTTAATGTTAACATAAAATATCTGATCTACATTTCTTTTCATGAGTAGGTTCGTTAGGTATACAAGTATCATCCGTCTATTAATATTCATTTATACTTTACGGTGATCAACTTTCGACAAAATATTAATTTTTAAACAGATTTGTGTTTTTTTTTCTTCCCGATCTACCTGCAACGGAATATTTGTAGTGTACGTAAAAGGTGATTACAACTATCCGTAACAAGGATCAAACAATGAAGGAGAAAAAATAATTTGAAATAGGTAGATTATATTATAAAAGAATTAGGGATTCTCGAATAGGAATGGTAACATTTTATTGCTAATAAGATTTGAAAGTAGATCAACGTTTTAGAAAGGCTTGACTATGGTAATGAACTTACTAAACGCCAAATTCATTTCGTCCGGTTTATTTGACCATTCGTGATTTTTGTGTAGAGCATCCGATTTAATTTTTGGATAAATTTCAAGCTCAAAGATGATCATCATTAGTTAAGTGATAATTGAGAATTCTTATGGTGTAAAAAATTATCGATCAATCATCTCGTTAACATTTTTCAATTCACAAGTTTATGAGCGTAAAGCAATTAAACTATTATCTCATTACTAAGTTGATATTCGATTATTTAATTGTTTAATAGAACATTTTGGATCGTGAATTGGCTATTATACTTAATATTTATATACCGTATATTATCATTTAATATGGTGATTGGTGTTTAATTAAATAACTAATGAAACTGCAAGGTGTTAGTTTAGTTACAAATATTGACAACTTTGGCCTATTGTATCTTTTTATCGAAAAGTTTTACAAGTTCTCGATGAACCTTCCACAGCACAAAACCAGAGTAGAATTAAATTTATATGTAAATTTAAGCATTTGTAGTGATCAAATAATAATTTGAACCCTACATTGAATTTGATACTTCGGTCACTGTACAAAATTATATATCGATGACGTAATTATTATTCATCTCATTATACTTGCAGTAAACCAGTGGCTGTGTTCCGGATAATATTAATAAATTAAGCCGTATTTACGGACGTGTGGTACGATATTATCGTGCCGCATAACAGGTACGTAATCAAAATTGCTGTACTTAAAAGCACAAAACTGTCGTGTAATTTTATTAAATTATAGAAAGTCATCGAGAATATATTTTCGAAACATCATAACGGTCACGATATTTGCGATTAAACCAATTGCGCCTACGAGCGCATAATAGCATAATAGTTTGCTGATCTCAATCAACAGGAGCCAAAACATCAGTTTTTACAGTCAATTGTCTACCAGTTTGAGTAACTGCAACGTGCTTGTGCTAAACCAACTAAATTAACAAACAACATTTGGAAAGCGGTAAAGCAAAAATCAGCCGAAATAGCGACAAATTGGTTACAGCAAATATTAACGGTACTGAGCATCATTGGGATACGCGTGTGTTTGGAGTTCCATAGTTTACAACTTTAACATCAGATTAGTATAACATTTTATTTTTAACATTTATTCACCACTATTGTGCAATCTAACTTTATCAATTTAAAATTAATCGGGATCCTATTAGATACGTTATCGTGATAGATATTATTGGTCGAAAATTTCTTTTAGTCTAAGTCAATTTCAATATTCGTTTTTCTTGCTATCGTGGTAATTTTATTTTCATAGACACACTTAATATGTCGGACGTCGATAAACCTACAGTTAAGGAAAATACTGAAACCATCGCAAGAGTCAAAATGATAAATTTTTGTCAAAGCAACCCTTTGGCTTGGTTTGCTTTAATAGAATCTACTTTTAATTTAAAAGTTGACTGAATTTTGATGATTTAAATAATTATTTAGCGCCGATCCTGGAAATGTCCCGAAGGCCCCGCACATTTCTTAGAATAGCTAAGCCATATAGCGGTCAATGTCACAAAGCCGATCCAGTTATGATTAACTATAATATATTTCACAGTTTTTGGAATTTTTAATAATTGTATTGGTTTTAAAAATTATTGTATCTCCGATCACAGAGATGTCCACAAGGTCTGGCCTATATTTTTGGATAACTTGGCCATATGCCAGTCTACGTGGTCTATCTTATCCAATTGTCATGAACTATACTATACTTCACAGAATTTAGAATTTTTAATAGATTTATTGGTTAAAAGTATTTGGTCTCGAGATATTTTCTTTTCTCTGCATCAAGCAAATCAAAATTGTGGACATCTCTGTGATCAGAGATACAATTTTTAAAACCAATAAAAATATTAAAAATTCTAAATTTTGTGAAGTATAGTATAGTTCATCACAATTGGATAAGTTGACCACGTAGACTGGCATATGGTCAAGTTATCCAAAAATATAGGCCAGACCTTGTGGACATCTCTGCGATCGGAGATACAACAATTTTTAAAACCAATACAATTATTAAAAATTCTAAATTCTGTGAAGTATAGTGTAGTTCATCACAATTGGATAAGATTGACCACGTAGACTGGCAAATGGCCAAGTTATCTGAAACTATGGGCAAGAACTTGTGGATATCTCTGCGGTCGGCGAAATAAAACTTTTAAAATAATGGAAAATTATTAAAAATTCCAAAAACTGTGAAATATATTATAGTTAATCATAATTGGATCGGCTTTGTGACATTGACCGCTATATGGCTTAGCTATTCTAAGAAATATGCGGGGCCTTCGGGACATTTCCAGGATCGGCGCTAAATAATTATTTAAACCATCAAAATTCAGTCAACTTTTAAATTATCTGAAATATAGTAATGTTCAACACAATTGGATGCTTTTGGTTAACGATATAAACAGATGGTTCAGCTATCTGAAAAGTATGAAAAGAACCTGTTTTCTGATGAAAAGAATCTGTTTGGTGGTACGAAAAATCCAAAATTACAAAAAATTTAAATTTTCATATAATTTAAATCCAATTGGAAAATAGCTAATTTAACAGTGTAATTTTTTGTTATTTTTTTTTAGCATAAACTTCACGCTCATTATTTTTAATCGATACAGGGGCCGATATATCGGTTACCTCTTAAATATTTCCCTCGTATAGAAACAAATATCCAGATTACTGTTTAGCCGCAGCTAATGGTTCCAATATTTACACATATGGAACTCAGTTACTAAATATAAATTTTGGTTTACGAAAAGTATTTTCGCACTGTTTCGTAATTGCATCCGTTAATCGACCCATTATTGGGGCAGATTTTCTTAGTAGATTTAATATTCTGGTAGATCTTAAACGAAAAATGATACTAGATTCGAAATCATGGCTGTCAGTAACAGGTATCACAGCATCGGTAGATTCCTCGACTCCCAAGCATTACAGCATCGAAAATAAATTTGGAGTATTGCTCGAGAATTATCCAATTCTTACTGCATCTCCTGCCTCTCCCTCGACGTCTAGATGAGAATAAATACGTAATAGCGAAACACGAGTTTCAACATATGATCAATTTGGGAATCTGCCAATATTCATCATCATGCGTACAAGGACAATAATGATTGGAGGGTGGTGATTACCGCCGGTTGAATGCATGTACGGTGCCTGACCGGTATCCAATCCCGCACATCCATGATTTTACGATGAGACTGGATGGTAATACTGTGTTCTCCAAAATTGATCTTGTACGAGCGTACCATCATATACCCTTAGCTTTAGATGACATTCATAAGACGGTCATAACTGCACCATTCGGATTCTTCGAATTTCGAAGAATGCCGTTTGGGCTAAAAAATGCGGCCCAGTCTTTTCAAAGATTTATCGATGAAGTACTACGGGATTTAGATTTCACTTACGCGTATATTGACGACATTTTTGTAGCCAGCCGTAACGAAGAAGACATATATGTATATCATTTAGAACAAGTGTTTCAGCGGTTAAGTGATTTCGGTCTTAAAGTGAAAGTTTCAAAATGTGAATTGGGAAAGCAAACTCTCGAATTTCTATCTCACGTTATTTCGAAAAATGGAATAGTGCCTTCTAAGCATCGAGTGGATGCAATATCTGCTCTTCAACCACCGAAATCTATCAAAGAAATTCAGAAGTTTTAAGGAATGATAAACTATTATCATCGATTTCTTCCGAACATTGCTGACATTCTTGCTCCCATCCATACACATTTAGCGGAATTGCAAAAACTCCCTAAACATAGTAAATCATTTTATTGGTCAGATGATTGTCATGACGCGTTTGAACGAGCAAAATCGGCTTTATCTACGGTTACACTGCTAGCTCACCGAATTAGTGATGCAAATCTGAGTGTAACAACAGATAGTTCGAGTCTGGCATTGGTGCAGTATTGCAACAATTTAACACTGACAACAATATTTGGGAACCACTTTCGTTTTTCTCTCGAAAGCTGCAAGCAGCAGAAATCCGATATTCTGCGTTTGATCGCCAGTTGTTAGCTATATACTCATCTATAAAACATTTCAGGCATCTAGTAGAGGGTCGACAATTTTGTGTGTTTACTGATCACAAACCTCTCGTAACTGCAATAATGTCCAAGACGGAACGATGCCCTCGTCAAACGAGGCATTTAGAGTATATAGCACGATTCACCAATAACATTCAACATATCAATGGTAAAGATAATTATGTCGCTGATTATCTTTCTCGATCATGTAGCACCGGCAACGCAGTAATCGAACATAGTGGAACAGATATCGGGAAACTTATTTCTGAGCAAGAAAATGATGATGAACTGAAATCGATCGTCTTCAACTCAGATAAAAATAAATGAAAAACGTTATTCTTTCAAAATCAGATAACAACATTTGGTGCGAAACTTCATTAGGAAACAATCGCCCGTATATTCCAAGTTCGATGAGAAAAGACATTTTTGATACTTTGCACAATTTATCACAACCCGGAATTAGGGCCACAAGAAAATTAATATCATCACGATATTTTTGGCCAAGTATGAATATCGATGCAGGATACTGGGCGAAAAACTGCATAAACTGTCAAAAGTCGAAAGTGTATAGGCACGTAAAATCCTCCATACAGCCTATCGTTCCACCCGAAGGTCGTTTTGAACACATCCACATGGATTTGGTAGACCCTCTTCCCCGCTAGAATAAAAAAAAAACTACACCGAGCTCAGCAATCTCAACTCAATTATATTTGTGCGTTAGCAGGGAAGGTATACGCTCAATAAATGCAACGCGAAATACCCCGTAAACCAAATATACATAAAGATATAATCGTTACAAGCCTTTCTCGAAGCGTATAGAGTAGGCAAAGATTCGCCAGCTTATCCTTCAATGATATAACAATAGTCGAGTGTCCTATATTAAGGTACTTCCACTGAAAGACGGCTGCAAGTCGCACAGCCATATTTGCCGCCATCTGTTTGCCAAAAATGTCGGCCGGAAGAAGGTGCAACATAACCTCTAAGGCACGTGTCGTAGTCGACCTCAATCCCTCGCCTATACAAGCATGCAGGCCGATCTTTGCACTTTCTCTATAAGTTACCTTGTAGAGCTGGCATAGATACACTCACCCCATGCAGGTCTCACTACGGCGATGTAGAGCCAGTATACCAGCTCCGGATTCAGACCCTGTCTATTACCAATGGTGTTCCTACTACCGAAGTACATAGCTATAGTAGCTTTATTTACTCTCTCCAAAATGTCGTTTTAAGCTAAGATTGCTGTCCAAGATAATGCCGAGATATCTTGCTTTGTCAGTAAAAGTAAGTCTCGTGCCACTTGAGGGAGGAGGGACAACTACCGAGATTTTGTATTTCTTAGTAAAGGGTACCAGCTCTGTCTTGGACGGGTTAATTTACAATCTACACGGGTTAATTTACAATCTACATTTTCCAGCCCATTTCGTTACGGTTGTAAGCGCTTTCTGCATTACGTCCACAATCGTTCCCAGAAAATTTCACGGTAATAGCAAACGCTACGTCATCAATATAAGCGATAACTTCAATACTCTCTACCTACTACCTCCAACATCAAATCGTCAAAGCTTCAGTAGTAACCCATTTACCACTACGTTCCAGAGAAAAAATGACAAGACGCCCTTCCTGTGGAGTCCCGTAACTACTCGCCTCTTTATGGCAGAGACCCCGTGTCCGGCAAGTTCCAACTTTCTCTTAATTAATTAAAATGTTAAATTGTCTGAAATAATTAATTCAATTAATTTAAATTTATTGATGATACAAATTTTAGAAATTAATTACCATATCCATTGTTTTGTTTAATTAGCTGACATTCAAAACCTATTAAATGTTAATAAAAATAAAAACCTTAGCGTACGGTAAGCGATAGAATTACTATAACAAAAAAACTAATTCTTACCGTGAATGAAGCATAAAAAATATAAGATTCAGATTAATGTGTGCTTTAGAATTGTTAACATAAAGGCAATATTTTATAAATACTTAAAATTAAATAAATTTCATAAAATTGAATCGGCATTTTGTTTTTATATAATGCGCCAAGCTTTCACCTCAGATTCGAGCTAACAATCCTTCTTACCAGCATATGATTAATCAACATGCTAAACCGGGAAGTCCACTTCCAAAAATGACAATTAGTTCCTGATTGCCCCTGCTTTTACATTATTAAAGGCGCTCTCTATGTCTAGGAAAGCTACCAAACAGAACACTTTCGAGTAATTTGATTTCTCGGCCTTTCCGAGGTTTTCAAAAGAAAGGATGACAGAGTTATTGGTCTTATATCCTTAGGATAGACATGTGAGCTTTTCCCCCCGCTTTCGGGGTAAAGACCTCCGTCCAGTACCTAGGGATATAAACCACCATCTAACACCATTTGAATAAGGCTTTCAGATAAGGAAGAATAATTACTGACTTGTTTTGAAGCTCCCTTGGTATAATGTGTTTCGAGCCAACCGATTTATATGGTTTAAAATGTTTTAATGCCCGTAGGATCCGCTTCCTATACTCTTGCATAGTAAACTAGCAGTCAAATATATAGGCAGATTTATCGATAATTATTTATCTACTAACTAATTTACATAGCTTCTGACTAACTCTATTTTGACCAAGAGCTTATTCACAATAGGGTGTGCCAAAACAAACAAACAACAAAATATAATACAGAAAGGTGAATTTTCATGAAGTGCAAGTCTTCCTTTCAGCACCACTAACTATTCCATCGAAACAGTAGGCTATTGTTGTGGGCTATGGTAACTTCACATTTTGGAATTTTTTATCATATTTTCAGCCAATATCACAGCAAAGTTGTTCAACTCTGGTTGTGTTTAATTTGGATTAAATATGTAACCAAACGAGGTTTCCTCCTGAAAGCAGACTTCTTCATCTCCGCAAGTAATTTTATCCGTTTTGGCATTTTATTCTTTTTTATTTTTTCCCTAAGCCATTTTCAGTTGTGTACAGGCCGGTTTATGCGTTTTAAATTTTGTTTTCTTAAATTTTTATTTTTTTTTCATCTTATGTTTTTTCCTGTTTAATGTTTTGTTTTTCAGGTCTCATCTCATCTCATTCTAGATTCTAGATATTTATGGATTCGTTGGCGTCAGTCCCCGTTAGTAATTCTGGATTTATACCACTCATGCTTGGGTGCTATTTATCAGGTTATTCATCTGCAAAAGCCGTAATGAGGAAACCTATAACTGGTTTTGCGTTGAATTTTCCAGCACTAAGGATATCTGGAGTGGTTGTCGACTTTCGATTGGTGATCCTCCTAAGCATATTTGGAGTATGGATACAAATATTCCCCTCTTAATTGGTTGTGATGCCAACGCGCATCAAACTGTTTGAGGTAGTACTAATATTAATAATAGATGCTCCGCTTTGTTAAATTTTATAAGCTCATCTGAGCTAGAAATATTCAATAAGCGCTGTGAGCCAACTTTTGTCAGTTCTACGCGGCGGGCAGTTATTGATACAAATCTGTGTTCGTTGCCTATTGTTTACTTAATTTAAAATTGGAGGTTGACAAATGATTATCACACTTCTGACCACGCAGGTTCATCTCTTTTAACATCAACATTAAAAGACCACCTCTTAAACGGTATCGTAATCGTAAATTAACCATCCTGCTACGGATGTTCGCTCGGTTAAGGACATTGAGTGACAAGCTTCCAAGCTGACAAAAGCTTTCTGGACGGCTTTTAAAAATTCGTGTCCACTTAAATATTACCAAACAAAAGATTGGGAATAGACCCTTTTGGTGTTCTGCTCTTAAAAAACAAGGGAAAGCATACTAGGAAACTGAAGAATAAAGCAAAAAATACTAATCTTAAATGCGATTGAGATTGTTTCCTAATAGCTCAAAAGGAGTACAAAAAAGGTTTAAGATCCGCTCACAGAACCGCATGGACAAACTTCTGTGAGGAAATGAATAGTCTCTCTGCGGTCACTAGACTTAATAGAGTGTAGACTTGATGCTCTTCGTATAGCGAATGGCAAGTTTACTTCTTCGAAAAAAAGTGTACGAGCGCCATCGTTAACTCTGATTTTGCTCACTTTTAAGCTGAAGCTCCCCTTAATTACATTCGAAGTTCTGCGTTGGAGTATTTTCTCCTTTTAACCGTACAAATCAGATGGTCCTGATAGGATTTTTCCGCCTGAATGGCAGCATGGTTTTCTTATTATTAAGCACCACCTGCTCCACCTTGTCAAAGCGTTCGTTGCTTTTAACATTGTTCCTCATGTTTGGTGCTCAGATTACACTGATCTCAAAGCGTTTCGGTCCGTCAGTCTTTCCTCAACATTTCTTAAAGATTTAGAAAGGATTGTAGACAGATTTTATCTAATTCTCCACTCAGTAACGTGCAATATGCTTATGGAGTAGATATGTCCTGTGAAATGGCTCTACATGAACTTGTCACTGTCCTGGACATTGCGGGAGCCTTTGATAGTACATCGTCGATGACTAACGCCTGTTCCAATTTCGGTATTGATCGCATTGTTGAGGTTGACTTAGATAATGCTTCGATCTCGGTCAAGGTTGCCGAAGGTTGTCCCCAGAGAGGTGTGCTCTCACGCCTGTTATAGCTTTTTATTATTGGCATTCTACTTGTAAAACTTGAGCAGTCAGCTTTTGTTGCTCAAAGCTACGCTGACGATCTTGTGGAGTCGTGGTGTGGTGGAAAGGATTTATACGTCAATCCTTCTAAAACTGATTTGGTTATATTTATCAGGCATCGAAATATTGATGCTCTTTCTTTTCGGGAGGCCGATTAACACATCCGACCACGTTAAGCATATCGGTGGCTTCTTAAACCTTAAAAACTTCTAAAATCGACTGCCATCTTTTGGCAGTGTAAACGAGCCTTTGTTTCATCTATAAATCATTGGTTCTACCAATATTATCCTATGCTTCCTTCATTTAGTGGCCAGCGGTTAAATTAAAGGCTTCAATTATTAAACTTAATGATCGGCAAATTATTGCTTGTAGGGCTATTACAGGAGCTATGGCCTCAGCTCCCTTCTTACGATGGAATCAATTCTATTCCTTCCACAGCTACATCCTTTTATTCTTAGCACAGCGTGTTCTGAAGTGCTTAGGCTAAGGAGCATAGGGAAGTTGAACATTCTTGGTTTAGTTGTGAGCCATAGAAAAATTTTAAATGATTACTCATCATTAGTACCAGAAATTGATATGGTTAATGATAGACTGATGTCTGAATTCAATTTCACTAAATTATAATCGGGGTGCGACCTTCGAGAGATCAGTGGAGATCAATGGATTTTGAATCCAGCATTGAATCTCGCTGTTAGCCTTGACTATATCAAAATTTGTTAAGGACTGTAGATACTTTATACATCTTCTCTGTTCAAGTAATAGAGTGACCTAGACCGAATAGAGCTATTCTCAGTAAGTGGTTTGATTAACATTCATTTTAAGCGAAAAACGAAAATTGAGTATTTTAAAATTGGTTACAGTAATTTCAATACGCCTGTGTAGTTAAGGTTTCAATTCGTGTTTTTTGATTGAAATCGTTGAAAGTTTCAAGTACTTGGGAATTATCCTTGACTGTCACCTAGAATAATATGTTAAGAATGTTATATTTGCTTAGAAGAATAGCCCCACGCTCCGCCATAATTCAGTTCTATTATGCTTGTATTAATTCCAGCTGTCCTTTTTTATGGATTATTATAACTAGGGGGGAAAGCCCGTAATACGGGCGTAAACAATAACAGAAAAAGAAAATAATGATATTGCAACATGACATTTATTTTGAAAAAATTTCTTCTATACACAACTTTTCTGGTAAAAACTACATTTTATCCCGCTATAATAATTTCCCCAGATAGGGGCCATCTAAAATTTTAACTTTTGCATCCATGAATTTTCGGACTCCTACGATATAATCCTACGTATAATTGACCAAGGCCAAACATCGGTTCCGGCAAGAATAAACCCACTTTTTCTAATGTCTGTCCCTAAGAATTATTAATTGTCATTGCAAATGCCAATTTAATTGGAAATAGTCTTCGTCGTAAAATAAACGGTAAGTCTGAGTTGATCGGGGCTACGTCAATTCTGGGAATGAATATAGTTTCCTTTTCTGTACTTCCCGTTAGAACAATTAATCGAGTTCCATTACAAAGACCACGCTTTGTATTAAGATTTCCTAATAGAATTATGATACTTCCAACAATGAAGTTCAATTTATGAAGCGGCATCCCAAATGGAGTTAAATCATTTAAGAATTCTATCGAATAGTTCTGAATGTATTCTTTCGAATAGTTCTGAATGTATAATCGACTATCGAGTCAATGCCATAATAAAATGTTTTGGTTATTATAGAGCCTTTGCAAATAACGTTGCTCGGAATTTTAATTAAATCGTCGGTATAAGACCATGAGTGTTGGTTAAAGTTCCATCGCCTAATTTAAGTAAGCAATTACTATATTGTGAGTCCACTGAACGTGCGTTATTCTGGAGCCTGAGAACATTAAACTTTTCCCAAAGACCATGAAATTTTAAGCTAGCTTCATCAATTGCAGGCTGACTACCATGTACAACTACAGGTAAAGTTTGTCTAAAATCACCACCAAGTAGCATTGTTTTACCGCCAAATGGTTTCTGGTTTTTCATTATTTCTTTACGAAGCTTATCGACAGTATTCATAGCAACACCAGGTGCTGCATCCCATAGAATTCATTTTGTCGTTCTAATTAATTCTGCATCAATAGAGGTCATTCACATAGAGGACGTTGAGGTTTCTACGATTGGCACAGTTAATTTAAACTGGGAGTGATATGTTCTGACTCCATAAAGAAGATTGGCAGCTATTCCTGTTGAAGCAACGGCAAGCACTACGTTTGATTCTTCGCGAATCGTTTTAAGCAGTGTTGCAGCAGCTGTTATTATGGTTTGGAAAGTTATTTTCTGTTCTTGATTTAATGTGCATTGCATAGCATCTCCGATTTCTTTCTATGTTCCACTTATGTCCTTAAGTCTTCAAAAGATAAGATTCCAGGAACGTGAAGAAGAAGTAAGCGTAGACAAAATTCTTCGATATCTGTCATATTAACCGAAAACATTCGGCCAATGGTAATATTTCCATATCTTTATCGAGGTTTCCATGCACGATTAAATTTGTCAAATACATAATGGTTTGGGATGTCGGAATATAAATATCGTCCAACATTTTCATCGGTTTTATTTAGTTTAAAAAATCCTGTAAGCATTGTATTTTTGTTGGCAGCTCGATTAACACTTTCTTCGATGGTGTGTTCGGTAAATAAGACAGTTTGATCATCTGGAAGGTGGATTGGCAGTCTCAAAATAACGTGTGACTGTTCTTCATGTTGAAACTAAAACGGTGCCAACCTGCCTCAGGCGCACTTACATACCTCAAGTCCATGTACGTTTTAATCTCATCATGATCCAAAGTGCCTTATTGAACGAATGTTAAATTGGCGCAATCGTGTCCTTTGTAGACATACTTAAATAAATACTTCACACTTTGAATTAATGAACAATATTCGACATTAATATGACAGTTAAGTTTGAGGCTTGACCAAACATCAATATCTGGAATTTCCGCTGACATGAATTTATCAATGGTTTCTGTATATTTTGGTTTATATTCGTTCTCGACATCAAGAGAATATGAGCATGAAGTAGTCCTCATTTTTGAAACTCAATGACATGCTCGATGTCATCGAGCAATTCTTAGAGCTTTAATTCGAAGACCCTTGCCACTAAATCGGGACGAAATTCCGAAGACTAACCTTCCAACAAATTGTTACTTATTTCACTCCATTTCGGATTACATGTCATTGCAATGCAATAATTCGGCTTGCCATATTTATGGACAATCGCCATAGTATCTTCATAGGTTTGGGCCATATTTTTCGGGATTCCTTGGAATGATGATGGAAGGATTATAGCTGTTCCAGGGACTAAACCATGATTATTACCTTCATTTTGCAAGAATCCATAACGCCACTGTATTTTTCCGCTCTGAGTTTTTTGTGATTTTGCCGAACATAATTGAGACGATTTGCTTCTGTTTTAATATACACATCAACAAAATATTGTTGTGTTAGTTTCCGCCGCATAAAAGTTTTCCCTACTTACTTTAAAGACGAATCAAAATTTATAGATTTCAATTCTATGGTTTTTTTTGCACAAAACAGTTAATAGCGAAAATTTAATTCTTAAGATGCAGATATCAATCTTGCTATTATCGTTATTATTCTGCCTGTCTGCCAATAAAATTCTAACTTTTGTGTGAACAATACAGGGGGCTATTTGGGAATTCGATTCGAACGTGATCGAGTCTTCGATGTCTAAGATTCATATTGGATTTAAATAAGAAACGAATGAATCTGATTCAATTCAAATAGGAATAAACTCGATTACGTTCGAATCGAATTTTCCAATAGCCCACAAGGCCTCTATTCTTGAAATTCGATCAAAAATGTTACACTTGATTTTCTAGTGCACTACGTCATTTCAGACGAAAATTTAAATTGCTTCATACCAAAGTCATTGGCAACTTTTTTCGGTGAATTTCAAGAATACGGGCCCAAGGGCCCTATTCTCGAATTCCACATCCATTTTCGACATGTGGACATCTGTCAAAATTCATAAAAACGTTCGGATATTTTAATTTGTGTATTCTTGAATTCCCTACCAATTGAAATTTTTCGATACGAAGGGAATATTTCCTTATAAGCAGATGAAAAAAATTCCACATATACGAAAATGCCAATAATTACATAGATTTTAGATTTATTTTTTGTGAATAAAAATTTCACAAAATTTTTATTTTGTAAATCAAAAATCATATCGAATTTTTTTTTATCAGTATTCTTAATAAAATAAAAAGAATCCTTAAAAATGGACTGGCATAATACATTTAGGAAAAAAACATTGCAAAAATATATTTAGTGGAGATTATTGCCAATTGCTGCTTTGGCAAATTTATAAAATTGCATGGTATAAAATAAAAACAAAATGTTTTAGTTAACACAAAACAAAATTTAGATAACCAATAACGTACTAGTACAACACATAGAAGAAATAAATAAAATTATTGTTCTTGCTTAGGATAATTCTAAAACAGCTAAAACAACTTAAGCCTGGTTTCCATTATGAAACTTTTACTGACAGTACTTTGTACTGAATGAAAACATAAACATCGAAAATTTCATTGAATTGACACAGATCTTTCTTTGTTTTTAATTTTTTTTCAAAAATTGCATTGAAAAATTGAAATTTTTTTTCAGTACTTAAAAAATATACTTCGCTTCATATATTTTTGAGTAAATTTTGTCAGTACTGTAAAACACTTTTTTTTTTCTCTCACACAGCACGCGAATATATATTTTTATCCCATTTTTTTTATACTGTCAGTAAATATTTCATAATGGAAATCAGGCTTTAAACCAAAAACTTTACCAACACAATACAACAAACAATGGTCAAAATAAACAAAATTTTGTAAATTTTATATCACGCCGCGAAACCAAACACAAAAAATTATCAAAAATAAATTCAACGCACTACTTTCGTAGTGAAACAATTTCAGAATGGTAAATAAAAAATTCCGAATGATTCAAGAATAGGGTATTTGGTTGCATGTGGAATATACATAGGGAATTACCAAGGGAATTATTAAGGGAATTTTGACAGATGTCCACATGTGGAAAATGGATGTGGAATTCGAGAATAAGCCCCCAGGGGGCCTATTCTCGAATTCCACATCCATTTTCCACATGTGGACATCTGTCAAAATTCATAAAAATTGAAGTTTTTCGATAGTAAGGGAATATTTCCGAATGGGTATAAGCAGGTGGAAAAATTCCCCATATAGGAAAATATCCATGTCGTATGTGTTTTATTTACGAATTACAATTTTCGAACGTTTTTGTGTGAACTTTGACAGATGTCCACATGTGGAAAATGGATGTGAAATTCGAGAATAGGCCCCCAGAATAACAAAATAAAAATAAAATGCATTACACCTACATTCTCTTAAACGAAAAGGAAACTGCTTTTCTCAATTTCCCATTAAAACTAACGTAAATTTGATTATTTTGAATTAAATATTTGTGAACTAACAGTCACTCGAATTAAATATAGTATTCGATAATTTGCATCCTCAATATGTTTAGAATGGATTATTGAAAATTCGTAGAAGGAAATGTCTCAGATTTGCAATGCAACTCACATTTTCAGGTATAGGATGAAAAAAGAAAACCTCCATTATTCATCACTTATACAATCAAACAATGGCATTTTATATACATATATATATATATATACTAGTAGAAAAAGCCCGCGATACGGGCGAAAATATTTACTTATTTATATGTTATTGGCTAATCGGTCTAAGAAAAAATTTCATAATATGATGTTTGCAGAATATAAGTTTTCTCCCAGTGCAAGAGACACGAACCCCTTGGATTGTAAATTAATATTATTATTTTTTTTGAGAATACGATTTTATTAAAATTTCAATTTACTTAAGGTTTTATAACATTTTTTATTTTAAAAATATTTCTTTATATACAATGTTTCGTGTAAAAATGGCGTCAGATCCAGCAATAAGCTTGCCTTGGTTCGGTTCATTTAATATTTTGACTTTAGCACTTGCAGTACTTCGCACTCTAGACAAAGCCATAATTGGCCATTGGCAAATACAGGCTCTGGTAGAAATAAACCTACCTTTTCCATAGTTTCCATAGTTGGAAATTGTGTTCTCCGTAAAATAAATGGTAAGTCAGGATTTATACTGGTGCCAAATCTATCCTTGGAATAAATACCGTATCCTTTTCTGCACTTCCTGTAAGTACTTTTGCAATGATTAAATTTGGTTTCAAATCTTTAACCGCCATTTTGTTCCATTACAAATGCCGCATTTAGTATTTAAATTTCTTAATAATATAACAATGCTCCCTATAGTTAACTTAAGCTTGTGAAGCGGCATTCCTGAAGGCGTAAATTCATTAAGAAATTCAGTGGGATAGTTCTGTTTATCCTCATCGTTTGCATCGTCAATAGAGTCAGAACTCAAATAGGTATTAATTTCTCCTGAAAAACGTAACAAAACTTCTTCGTTTATCTTATCTACATCTGTATTCTTTGGACATAAGATTGTCATTTTGGAATACCTATCAACTTCGTTAAGAGATAATGTTTCCCCAAAGATTTCGGTAATTATCGAATCTTTACAGAGACATCTTCGTTACTTAAAGTTCCATCGCCTAGTTTGATTAACCAATCACTATATTCTGAGTCAATGGATCGTTGTCAATCCGACAATGGATTGTTTTGAAGCCTAAGAATTTTAAATTTTTCACATAAATTAGTAAATTTTATACTGGCTTCGACAATTGCTGATTGGATGCCATGCACAACTACGGGAAGTGTCTGCCAGAAATATCCTCCAAGTAACATTGTTTTACCCCCAAAAGGGTTGTTATTTTTCATAATTTCCTTTAATAGTTTGTCAACTGTTTTTAAAGCAACACCAGGAGCCATAGTTGATTCATCCCACATTATTAATTTAGCTTTGCGTATTGCTTCCGCGTGAACAGATGCCAATCGCATAGAGGATGTAGAAGTGTCCAAAATTGGTACAGGCAATTTAAATTGGGAGTGTTAAGTTTTACCTCCATCAAGAAGGTTAGCTGCTATTCCTGTTGAGGCAACAATAAAACAATATTTGACTCTCCGCGAATTGTACATAATAATGCTTTATATAAGTATGTTTTTCCTGTACCTCCTGGTCCATCAATAAAAAACACCTGTGGGACTGGCACTCATTGTTATAGCTGCGTTCATTATATAGTTTCAAAAGTTGTCTGTTGTTCTCGATTAAACGAAGATTGCATATCTAGACCTTTTTGTTGTTCGAGATGTGCATCGTATTATTGAAGAGGTTCAATTAAATTGTTAGGAGGACACGGAAGTCCAAAATCAGAACAACTTTTACCGTAAAGCTTAAGTGTATCTTGAATATCTTTTAGATCAAACATCTTACATTGAAAACACTGATCATTATGTTCCTTTATGACGATGAATGTCATCTTCACATATTTCATTTTTAAATTTGTTTAAAAGATCAGCAACATTAGAAGGAGATGCAAAAACACAAATATATGCAAACAGATCTCGTAATTGGCGTGGCGTACCTACAATTACAGCGTCTGCGAGTGAATTATCCCAAGTTGCGTCATCATTAAATAAACCATATTGTTGAGCCGCTTCTTTAAATGTTGTGCTTGTATGACCTCTGAATGTTTTCAATTCTTCGAAGGATGAAACCCCTGATATATGAAGTAGTAATAATCGTAAACAAAATGTTTCTATATCAGTCAAGCTTACAGAAAAAAGCATCCGATTGTGGTGTTACCACCTCTTTGTCGAGATTTCCATGTAACTATGCTTTTATCAAACACATAATAGTTTCGTAATAGGTATAGAAAAGCATTCGCATTTACATCCATTCGATTTAATTTAAAAAAAGCTGTTAGCATTGTGTCTTTATTAATAGCTTGATTGATTTTTTCATACATTTCCGTAAACAGTTTGTTCATCTAGTAGATGGATTGGAAGTCTTACAATACTGTACGATTGCTCGTGTATGTTGAAACTGAATAGGCGCCAGGCTGTTTCAGGAGCACTAACATACCTGGAGTCTATGTATGTTTTAATTTCATCATGATTGAGCGTACTGTGTTGAGCAATTGTTGTATTAGCACAGTCATGCCCTTTGTAAACATATTTGAATAAGTATATTTGACGCTTTGAATGGATGCACAACTCTCAATATTAATACTATATGACAATTAAACTTTAAACTTAAATATGGATTTTATAGTACAATCCATCCATTGTCTGTAATCTTACCATTAAGTAAAATGCTACCATTATTTCTTTTCCTTTATTTTGAATATCCATCACTGTTTGCTAATGTTTCGTTTTGAAATGTTTTCGGAAAATCTTTGCTACATTTTCCATCGATCATACAAGGAGCGCAAATACTTTTGCTTCCACATGGACCCTGTATCATGTGCTTTGTTACAATAGCATGAAGTCTAGGGTAAATATTAATATTCGGTATCTCGGCAATCTTTTGGTTTGTCTTCATTTCGTTTTTGACAATCAAAAGAACATGGGTATGTGGAAGTCCTCGTTTTTGAAATTCAATTAACGTATATCTTCGCTATTAGAATACCAAAAATGTGTTTGTTGGAAATATCGTCCAATAATTCCTAAAGTTTTAATTTGAATAGACGGGCCATCAAATCAGGGCGGAATTCAAGGGATTGTCCATCTAATAAATTATCTGTAATTTCATGTTTCTGGGACTACCTTAAAAGGATGATGGCAGTATAATTGCTATTCCAGGGACTAAGCCTTGGTTGACAGCTTCACTTTGTAGGAAATCCATTAGCCCACTGTACTTTTCAGGTCTAAGCTTGCTTTGGTTTTTCCGAACGTAATTAAGTCGGTTTGCTTCAGTTTTTAAATATGCATCAACAAAATATTGTTGTGTTAGTTTTCCACTACACAAAAAAGCGTTGAAATCATTATGAACAGATAGTCGATATCCGTAGTATTGCATTTGAGTAATTCGAATTCTTGGATTTTGAGCTTGGCGAATTCTCATATTTAAAAGTGTTGGAGGCCTAAATAGAGGTAGGTTTGGTTTCCAAATGGAAAAAATAAAGTATACCATGGGATCTAAATTAGGGTCCAGCACGCTTATTCGTTCAATTTTCCTGGAATTTAAACTAGTTGAATTTACTCGACAATGAATCTTAAGATCACGTTCAAGCAGAGGTTCTCCATCAGCATACTGGAATACATAAGCAACTTCGTTTGATCTAGAAGCATTGTATCGCCGTTGATCAGACCTCCGATCTTGAACTATTGCCATACTAATTGTAGGCGGCGCTACATTATTTGCCTCAGCATCACGGATAGATTCTCACTCTACTTCATACATCATTTTAAAAGCAAGACCAAATGGGTTGATTGTTGCCATGAAAGAACTTAATTCACCCTTGAGTTTAGCTTGCACCTTGAATTTTCTGCGATTCTCATTCGCTGTTGCGATGCTTCATCTGGTTCAAGAACGTACAGTTGAGCGAATTTTCTTTGATCTCCATTTTCCGGGTGCAAAGCTCCTGCCCTAAATTTTACCATGTATTCGAAGACAATACGGGCCATAACCTGGGCGTGGTGCTATATTAGCACCCATTGATGCAAATGCCAATGAACTATTAATAGATCGAATATTGTCAAAGAAATTTTTTTAATATTCATGTTGGTTAGTCATCAGTTGTTTTAATATAGGTGGTATTGGAATTGGGTCTAAAACAACCTTTTCTTTTTGACAACAATGAGTAAAAAGCTTGTCCAGCGGTAGCTCACGTGGAAAGTGTTTCGCGTTGCATGAACCACAACATACATTCATTTCCCCACATTTAAATTCTATAACGGTTGATTCATCAAATCCATCCATCAGCTCGAGTATATTGTCTGTTCGTTGCGTTCTACCATTTAACCTAATATTTTGTCGACGTACTCTTATAGAGCAAATTTTTCTTCGTTTTGAAGCAATACGTTCTTCTTCTGTCAATCTGGGTCGTCCAGGCATTCTAAACATATTATTAACGGATATCCTAATATTTTATCGTCGTATTATTTTGATGCTCTATTTTTCTTTGCTTTGAAACAGCATTCACTTCTTCTGCCATTCTTCGTCGAGGCATTTTAAAAATAGTAATTTATTTAATAAAAATGAAAAATTATTCCAAAAGCAACTGAACAAATTAAGCAACGAAAAACAAAAAAGATAATGGATAGGTGAGATTATTACAGAGCACTTCATCTATTCATAAAAAATACAGGTGCTGACTTACCAGCGTATATAACATGATATGTTTTCTTATTTTAATTCTAAATTTTATGAAATCAGTTATCCTATATAAATTCGGTATAAAGTGAATAGCGCTTAGCCAGCAACTGAAAAAAATAAACAACGAAAAATATAATGAATATTGGAAACTACCACAGAGCACTTCACCTATTCATAAAAAATTACAGGTGCTAACTTACCAGCGAATAAATTCCCAAATAAAACGAAAAAGATAATATTCAATTACATAAAATAACAACACACTAAACAAAGTCAATAACGCTTCATATATTATAGTCGGCAACTGAAAAAAAAACAAAAGGAAAACTCAAATCCACCGAAAAAAAACAAAAAGAAAACGAAAAACATAATATTCGACCAACACAGTAAAAAAGGAAAGCAATGCATACTATGTTAAAAAAAATTTAGATGTTTTATTATCGGCTTCACAATTTTCGGCTTCATTAACAAATTTTATTAGAGATTAGATACTGTTGAAATAAATAAATAAAAAAATTGCTATTCACCTCGTCATGGTCAATATTGACAGGTGTGGTGAAAAGTTTAGTATTTTACATCATTACACATATAGCCATTTCTTTGTATCTTTACAGCACAGTGAGCATTCAAGCGAAAAAAAATATTTTCACCTCACCATTCATCAGGGTGAGGTGAAAATTATTTTTATAGGTGGTATCAAATATTTAAATCTTTATTACCTCTTGATCCCCTTGATCAAGACCTTTAAAATGACATTTCTTTCAAGTATTTGCAAAAACTGCTACTGATAAATCCAGGTTACACCCACCAGCGCCATATCGGGGATTTTTATAACCATGGTGTAAGAAGTAAATTTTCTCCACTTGCTTACCTTTACAACAGTGCACTCCATGACCCACATTTAAATAATGTTGGACTTTTCCTGGCAGCTTTAGATCTAGATCTTTCAAACGGTACCCTTTGCAATACCAAACGACACCTAGAAGGAAAGGTGGAAAAAAAAGGTGGTCTGACGTATTGCTTATAGCGTCATCTCTCTTTATAAAAAAACTTAAATTTTCCACCGAAAATAAAATTTTGTTCGTATTATGATTGGCTGATAATGCGATCTATTGCCTGTTGCATTTGCATTCATCACCAAAAATTAATTTTTATGAATTTATAAATTAATCGATGATTGGCAAGAGTACACAGAAAAAAATACTCATTTCTATAAAGAAAAAATAGAATGAATCAAGAAAATCCAGCACTTGATTCTCAGCTAAGAAATTTATTTTACAATATAAACTATTGATTTCTTGGTTTGATATGTAAATTTAAAAATCAAAATAATCATTAATTTTTTGTTAAAAGAAATTGTATTTTTTCATGCAAGAAATTGTATACCTTAATGCAAGAAATATAATTTTATTTTAAAAAACTATTTTCTAAAAGGCTTGTATTGATTTCTTGTATTGAGAAATATAATATCAAACTGAGAAAACAGTTTTCTTCATTTAAACGTTTTTTTCTGACAGTAAGAATATATTAATATATAAAAGAGAAAACGAATCTCTTAGATTAAGTAATTGTTTCTTAGAATTAGAATATATTAATACATAATTATGAAACCGAATTTCTTTGCTTAAGTGAAAATTTCTTAGGGTAAGAAAAGTTTTTGATTAAAACCAGAAAACAATTTATTGGTGCAATTTTCTTTTTCTGAGGTCAAGAACATATTTCCTTACAGAAAGTTTTTATTTTTCTTCAGGTGAGAAACATTTTAATTATCCTGTACTGCTTTTTTCTCATAACCATCTGTTTTTTTTCTTTTAGGACTCTATTCTGAAGAAACATAAAAGAAAACATTTTTCTTGTTCAGTAAGACTTTTTTCTTGCCTTCAGAATGCCGTTCTGAAAATGGATTTTGGTAGTGAAAATAAATAAAAACATTTTACAATAATTTAGTTGTAATAAAATTTTAATTTATTCTTATAAAATATTATTTAAAATACATTTATTGTATTTGTGAATTCTTATACATATGTATATGTATATAGTTACATAAAATGAAAATAAATTTAATACACTTCAAACCATAATTGTTATTTTAATAAGATACTATTATAATAGTATTTTATTAAAATTGCAATATATTTTGAAGTTATGTGTTTATATAAAATTATTATAATATAATAATTTTTTTTATAATAATTACTACATAAAATATTAGTTACTTTAATCACTTCAAAATAAAAGAGACATTTGCTTTAAATATTTTAAGTTCTAACTCCATTTGGGAGTGAAAAAAAAAATAAGTAGTTGTAAACGAACGAAGTAGCTTATTTAATAAAATAATTATTTATTACTATACATAAAATATTAGTTTCATTTATTACTAAAAATTTTAAATTGAACATAAATTTGATTTAAATATTTAATTAAGCACGAGTTTCTAGATTTTTTATCCAAATATCCTATAGTCTCCGAAGTTGGCTGGTGCGATTTTTATGCTTATTGTAGAGAATACCGCTTGGTTTCTTGCCACCTCTATAATACAGTTCCTGAAAGATAAAAGTAATTGAAATTTAAACAATCAAACACATTTTCATTAAACCACTTTTTTACCTTTTTTTCGCCAGGGAAAAAAATCTCTATATGTTTTGAGATATTCTCAAAAACATAACTCGACACAGGAGTCTCTATAAGTTCATCCACAACCGATGAAATCAGCAGCAATCTGGTGTGTTCAGACAAGTGTGGTGGATTAGCCTCATTAAAAATTTTTAAAATTTTAGCACCCTTAGTACTTTGAAGAAATTGTCCAAGAATCTGTCAAATAAAAAAAGTAATTACTTCCATCTTCTCTTAATCTGGCTTTTTAATTTTTACAAAATTTGATGCAAACGGTCTCTCTAAAATTGAATAGTTAACAATATTAAATATTTTTGGGTCTGGTAGTGCGGCATGCGATCGAATAAAAAATGCAATACCTTTTTAACAAATGGATATTTGCATTCAAGGATGAATTAATTGTATTATTTTTATTTTATGAGTGTACTATGGAATCCCGTTTAAAAATTAACATTTTCCTTCACCAGAATTTAAAAAAAAAAAAATATATCTTTCAAAACCAGGATTTTGAAACAGGGATTTTAAAGACTGGGATTTTGGAAATAGGGATTTTTAATTCGTGATTTGGAAAACCGGAATTTCATAGTACACCCGTACAAATAACATGTTTTATTAAAATGTTCTGGTCATAAAATTTAATGTGAATTTCTTTCTCGGACAACATAGATTTAAACTTTAATCTTATTATTACAAATCAAAACTGGCAGCACAAAAATGACAATAAACCAAAATATTTTAATTAAGCACAAATTTTAACGAGAAAATAATTTTAATTAAACACAATTTTAAACGGGAAATAATTTAAACTTTAACAAGCACAACTTTATCACATTAACAATTTATCATAATAATATTAACTTAATTTAATATCACTATCGTTTAAAGAAATATGGTAATAAAATATGGTAAGCGATAAATAAACCTTAAAAGGTACATACCAAATGTATTGAAAACAAATACTGAACTCGTGCTGTTTGAAAATTGATTATCATCAGTCATTTTTCTATAAGAAGAAAGGAGATCCTAAAATGTACTTTTTACTTAATATACATACGTACAAAAACCTATATAAAAGGACTACTATTTACTTTTAAATATTACTTACCTCAAACCACTTCACAAATTATTTTTATATATTCAAAATAGTCTTTTTGTAATTTAAATAAACTTTTTTACAGAAATTTTCTGTGCGTAACATGCAACTCGGCAAACTAAAATGAAAATTTAACACTATATGTATACGTTTTTTTTATTAATTGTTTGTATTTATTTATCACACAAGACACGAGTACACCACACGATTTTATAAATTAAAATAACTAAACCTTTACGGACATATAGATACATACGTCTTCACTGTTTGAAATTTCATACGACAATGATAAATATGTAAGGGAATGATACCTCAACATTAAAATTTGTTTGAAAGAAATGTATTTCTCAAACTAAGTAATTAGCTTTCTTGTTTTCATTAACAATTTAGATTTCAATTGTGAAATAAATTCTTCTATTAAGAATATTCTATCATTTTAAGAAAAATATTTTAAAACAAGAAAAATATTTCTTAAAACAATAAAATTACTGGCATAATAGAATAAATATTTTTCTTGCAGCACATTATAATTATATTAACTTAAGAATTTATAATTTCTTAAATCAAACAAACTGTTTATCGTTCCTAACAAGAGCTTGGTTAATTATCCGTTGGAAAATTCTTTCGCGCAAAAAACGCATCTAATCGTCAATAATTAATTATGTATTCATTTAGTATTCTAGATCGCGCAATGCACCTTTCCGATATGTAGTTTGATTTTTACTCGAATTTATCAGGTTTATAAGATTATATGTGTTCAATTTGGAACCATCGAAACCAATTAAATATATATGTTGTATAATTTGATTGGGTGGACAATGATGGCCCAATTTAATTTAAAAGATTTATCCTACTAGATGGGGGTTAATGTGTTTTTTGTGAAAATCATAATTAGTTTTGCAAATAAATTTTGCACATAAGTACCTGCAAGACTTCAATGTTCAAGTGACGTTATATGCAGATCGCGGTTTTCTTTTATGAATTAAATTGGAAAAGCTTTTAATCAAACGAGATATGCTGAACGTAATCTATTTTTGTCCTTTTTAACGCACACGAGAAATTATACATAAGCATTTAGGCATTGGGGCATCGAGTAAAATTATATTCTTCTCCGGCCAGAAGAGTTAGTAAGTTATATATCGATCTAATTTAATTTAAATCAAAACCGATAAATGCATATGTAGATGTAGCATTCATTTCAGTATAAATACATTAATCTAAATTGATGCTTGATTAAAGAAATAGTTTGAATTGTTTCTATCAAATGTTTTCTTAAATCAAGATAATATTGTTTGGCCACAGATTTGACAAGATTCTAGGATAGAGAAATTAATTTTTAATTAATTAAGAAATGTTTTGTTGTGAATATTCAAGAAAATTTATGAATAAGTTTGAGAAAGGGTTACATTTCTTGATTTAATCTGTTTTTGTTTTATTAACATCTTTTTTTTATTCAATCAAACTTTTGTGTGGTATAGGTAAGAAATTATTGCAAAGATTAAAGTAAGAAATTATTTTATATTATTTAAACTTTATATAGTTTTTTGGATTAAGAAACATTTCTCGTTGTAAGAAACAATGTTTATAAGCTAGAAAAATAAGTGTGAAGTAAGAAATTAGGCTTTTAAATAAAGAAAAATATTTTTTTATTAAAAAAAGAAAACTTTTTCTTTGTGATAACAAGCTTATTTTTTTCCGTGTAGTGATCAATTATTGCGGAAATTGGTAAGCTTAGCGAACAGAGGTTCGAAGCCATCTAGTTTATATAAAATACAAAAAATAGCATGTTAAACATACTATAATTTGGACCGATCATACTGCAACATTTTGCATGGGTAATTGAAAAACACAAAACACATACTCTGTCTAATCTGTTGCTGTAAAAATTAAATCACAAATATGGTTTGACTTTGTATCTAAAGAAATGAAAAGGAACTATTGTTATAAATGTTATACAGGTTGCAATGGGGTAAACAAACGAAAGTTACGTATCTCCTTGTCAAAATTATTATCCTTTTAAACCGTGCCGAATGTGAGAGAAAATTATTTTTTTTTTTTTCGTAAAATTGATTTCTTTTGAAAAGTGTCAGTCAAAATGATAGGTTTGTGTTTTTTAGTATATATAAATGCAAGTGATTGGAATATGAATAACTGAAAACCCCGCATAACAAGTGTTAATATTATCTGTTGGAATAAAATAATATCACAGCAGGCACAAGAATGCTTGTCATATAAAAGGAGTGTTGGAAATGAAGGTTATATCAAAAACACGGTGGTTTTCGGCTTTTCAATGGAAATTAATTGTTTAGGCTTAAAGTACAAATAAATATACGATTGTATTATTACACTAATTTTATGTTGTACTGAATCGTGTGTGGCGTTATCACATTTAACTGTTAAAAATTTATTTATCGTGAATTTTACGAATAGTGAAAAACAATTCAAATTGGTTTACAGATTTATGACAGATTTTATTTTTTTTAATGATTTAGGAATGTAACGTAATTGGTTTAAAGTTGTTACAAGGCTAAACGAGTTGCTAAAGTAAGGTTCTATTTAAAGGAATATTAATTTTTAAATATATAATTTGACCGTTTTTTAATTACAGACTCACATAGGTGTCAGTAGGGATATCGCTATTAGATTCTACTCCAAAACTAAAAATGGATTTATTTTTTTTTATTTTTCTTACCCGACCTTTCCGTCCTGAACATCACATCAGTCTACACTATACATTGTTCTAATAGTGTTAAAGTAACCATGTCCGATCACTGTTCAACGACCAAACTGATAGGTTCCATTTGACAACTCACCGACCGTTTTCTCATTGGAAGTGCGGTATACTGTCCTGTCCTGGGAATGCCTGACTGCTGAATGATTACCACTCGTCTCATTTGAGCAACTTTCGTTCTCGTTGCTAATTACTTTATTGGCATTATTTTCATCTGCTTCATTGAAACACGGCTTCAGCCTACTTATTGAAATTTTACATTCTTTGCTCTTCCTTGCTATTGTTAACTATACATAATTTGCAGTACAACTGATAACCTTAAATGGCTCCTCGTGTGGGCACTGTAACAATGATTTTACTGCATCTGTCCGCACAAATATGTGCAATCATGTAGTGAGTTCTTTGTGTACAAAGGAAAATCTATTTCCGTGTCGTGAGGCAGGGGTTGGCTTTATCTGGTCGATGACAGTTTTAAGCTGCAAAACGAACTCCGATGATCAACTTGGTTACTCGAATTCTTAAAAAATTGATCTGGCAAACGTACAATCTCACTGTTGTCTACAGCGTTCAATAAACCCGTTTGTCTGAGGGTTGTATGGCGATTAAATCAAGCGCTTGCTAACGAGTCGGAACTGGCCAACCGGGCTCTTTAGACCATCTACTAGCATCATAATTAATGGATGTCCAAATGTACATACCACTCAACATTTTAGCTATGGTTCTAATTTCCGGATGTGAGAGATTACGTATAGCATGTTAAATACAGACTTTCGAATCTCACTTGTTATGTATGATATCATGACGGTTGTTGAAAAGATCACTCCATATTTCTTTATTTGCCTCGGCCACTTTATCATAATTTATCGCCTCGGAAACTCGGATTTCCTCCACCCTAGACGGAGTATCAGCTATACGATATTATCTTTCCTTGCCATATGTTGAAAGCAACTCGCGGTCATACACGCTATAGCGTTTCTGATTCTCCGTAAGCTTCAAGAAATAAAAGCTTAACTGCGAATAACTTTGCATCGGATGCGTCTATTATTACAACGAGATGAACCTTAATATCCATATGCACTATGGTTGTGATTTCAGACAAATAGTTTGGTAAGCTCAAAAGCTTTTGTTGCGTCATCAGTTCAACCCATTTTTCGGCGATCATTTATTTTACTTCCTTTTAAAAAATTGTCCAAAAGCGCTTGATTGTTGGCTGCCTGGGTAATAAATCGGCGATAAATTTGATCATGCCGAGAAAACGACGCATTTCCTTTACTGGCACGTTTAAAATCAGAAATCGAATGTATACGCTCCGGCCTAGAAAATCCCCTTACGACTGCACGAACGCGCACTTATTGACATTTATGATCAGACTTTGATTATGGAGGCTTCTGAAAATTTGTTCAAGGTTTTGCAAATGCTCAGCCATATTTTGAGAAGCAATTAAAAAATCGTCAATATAATGTGTAGCAAAAATTCAAGTCGCAAAATATTGAATGTACCAATCGTTGAAATGTCTGCGTCGCCGGGTATCGGTCAGGCTAAGTAACAACGTTAAGACCCCGATAATCCCCTCATGGACGCCAGTCGCCGTTCTTCTGTTTTACCAAATGCAATGAACTTGCCCATATAATCGAACTCTAAAGCTAGAGTAGAGCGACACCCGTGTGTCGAATAAATAGCTACGTTTACTAGATATATCGTAAATTACTAGAAGACAACAAATATTAATGCACGCACCACACACCGTCACTTGTGATGAAGGCAGTAGTTTTCCGATCGTTACATGTATATGCGTAAGGCTTGATACATTTATTTGCCTTGGCGGGATGTTAAACGATGCCGAACAAAAATAAAGTTTATTTTTGCTAAAAATTTGAATAAAATCATGTTTTACCTGCTCGCCTTCTATTGTTGTTTGGTATCTGCAAAGGTGTGAATCATCCAAACCTGATTTTTATAGCCACAGTTTATGTAGCCTTTTCTTAAAGACAATTTCCAATTATTATCTAATTCGCGCTTGAATGATACTGTGTTTTGTCTCCGATTTATATCATATTTATATGAAAAGGAATCTTTAGTCAGATGCCAAAGCAATTCCAAAGAGGTTTTGCTTAGTCATAAACTATTGAGTATAGGGAGTAGGCTGACTTATGGTCTTTAGCGATTTGGTGTAAATAACCGCGTTTTTTTATTCGCTCCGGATAGCTGCTATCGAGAGCCGTCATTTTTCTATGCCTAAATTTATATTTGACGCGCTATTTATTGGTAAACTATTTAACATCAAACTATCATTTTTAATTCAATTGTTTAGCAAAAACTTCATATAAAACATATTTGGCTCTACCTATTTATACGGAGCGCTATCGGGAGCCACATTTTATATGACGGCTCTCGATAGCAGCTATCCGGAGCGAATAAAAAAACACTACTAATGTGTTTCTCTGCTAATCTATAGATTTAGCCGCTAACTTCAACCTGCCCATAAATTTTCTCCACATCGGACGAAAATCCAAGAGCATGTATACTGAACCTCATTAGAATGCTAATACCTATCATTTTGTTTGAGAGGCCAACTAACATGTGTTGTGCCTCAAGCTGAATTGTGCTGTATTGTTCTTGGATATATAATTCGTAAACTTGCGCTCCATAGAAATTGAATGGCTTATTGCTCCCTGATTTTAAGTGTTCCAACCTTGCGGAATTCTTTTTGAATACTAATCGTGCGACGTAGCTGCCATCAAAATTCCGTAAGATGACTTTCACAGATTGCTCCTGATTCGGAATATGTAGCTGATAAATACTGTTGGAACCTTAATAAGATATGGAAGTACACCTTAATATTCCTCGCTGGGAACGAATTTGAGTTAATTGTTTCTTCATATGCTTTTCCTGAGACCACCAATACGAATTTCGTTAACTGAGAAATAATTTCATTCTTAATCTTAAATCTGTCCAGCATGAGCAATTCAAAAAAATATGAGCCAAATTAAACCAAAAACTTTCTAGGGAACCAACAACGCCGAAAACATCACTGTGAAAATTTGTTTAGATACCTAAACATCGCATATAAAGTTTTTTAGAAAAAACATTTTAAAATAAAATCTTTTAGTTGATAGAAAATAAAATTTTCTTACATTTCATTAATTCTTAAAAATAAAGACTGGACATCTATCGTAGAATAGCCAAACTTTGATTTCAAATCGATAATGCAGTAAAATTTTGTATTTGAATTTGAAATAATTCGTTTAGTTTCATCTCTTTTCATTTAATCTCTCTATCTCTTATTAGTCGTTTGATGTCTCGTTTCCACGATTCTAACAAAAACAACAACAAAATTAAGTTAAACAAAAAAAAAAAACGTAAATGGCAACTTAAATAAAAAACAAAAAGTCTAAAGAAAATTTATGGAAATTATAATGTTCATGATAATATTTGCATATTCATGTAATTAATATTTGAATGTATACGTTCATGTCTTCGCTTCTATACACGGTATATGGAGTAATACCATATGCAGATTTCTATAGTTTGCAAAACAAAAACAAAATAAACACGACGAAAGTACTCATTACGACCATTACGACAATAAACAATTCATAAACTGGTTTTTCGTATTTATTGGAAATTCTATATAATTAATTCAATATAAATTATAATTAAATTAATGTTTATGTATAATCATTTTTTTTTTATTTTTTTTTTTTTTTGTAAAAAAACTTGGAAAAACTATTTTTACTTCTTTATAAAAAAAAAGTCACATATCGATAAATTGACAAAATCTAATTAATAATTAAAATGCATTTTATCTTTAATTTCACAGTTATGCAGAAAAATAAACGGTGGCCATGTTTAAATGCCTGGTATAGAAAACAATGTTATCCATGTGAGACAATTAGTCGATTGACCAATAAAAAACGTGTTTTTTTAATCGTTGTTATAGTAACGATGTGAAAAAAGATTAATGGATGGATTGGAGTATTCGATTGGTTGATGCTTTAACCAATGAAAATACAAAGAGAGATTATGTGGGTGGAGAATACTGTTTTGAATGGATTTTGTAGGTAAACTTGCTTGAAAATGATTTATTGACATTTGCTCCGTTTATTTTATACTATAGGAGAATTAGCAATGCTAAACCGAAATCGCAACTGTAGCAACGATATAAACGTGACATGTTTATAGTACAGTTTTCTAAAATAGCATTGCTTGACTTTTGTAGTCACTGCTAATTTAGCTTTAGTATAAACGAAGCAATTGTTTATTAAATCGTAAATTAGAAATATGGTTTAATGTGTAAATCTGGAAATTGTTCAATTCTTTTTAAGATTTTATATAGTTAAGGTTTGTAGAAGGTTTTCACTGGCTGAAGAAAACGGATTTTCAATTGCATTAGATGTACCAGGTGTGTAAATATGAAACCGGAATTTTTAGTAAAAAGTACACGTTCATCGTATGATAATGGTTAAGAGTATTTTATTCAAAGTATTGCCTATTATTAGTTATACATTTTTCCCACCTTTCTGGCAAAAATCAACTGTTCTTCTTTTGCGGCAAACCAGTTATCGAGCCTTTTTCTAACATTTTCATAGGAAATGAAGTGCTCCTCAGCAAGCCCGTGCCCATCGATGCAAATAAGTGATAATCAGACGGAGCCAAGTCTGGCGAGTCAAAGTATTTCCCAATACAATTTCCCAATTTCCCATTTCTCCCCCGTTCGAATCGATTTGGCCTTGCCAGTCGATGTCGATGGTTGTCTTGAATCAACCCAAGACTTTTTGCGTTTTGGATTCTCAAAATAGATCCATTTTGCATCGTCAGTCACAATTAGATGGAGAAATGACTTTCTTTTGTATCTGGCGAGCAACATTTCGCAAGTGGTTTTTCGATTTTCCTGTTGTCTTTCATTCATTTACGGTTAATAAAACGGTTATAAATATATATTATATATTTAATTTCTTTCAAATTCGTCATAAATTTATCATTCGTCGCTTAATTGAAATCGTAAAACATATGTGTAGTGTATAACAATGATAATTTTATCAGATTTCATTATCGTCGAACCAGAATCGCATCCTAGTGCAATAAGACATGCATAATTTTGTTTTGTGCAGTTTTTTTTTTTAAATGCTGCCAATGGCTTTATTCTTGAATCTTTCCACATAAGAAACTCATATATGCTATGTCTTGTTTTACACGTTTTTATTTACACGGCACTTTCATGGAACATATCCACCGTGTAAAAGGTGTAAACTATAAATAAAGCGTTATCGTAAGACGCAATAATTCTAAAATTTCAGCATGCTAAGCCTTTGAGGAATTTATTTATTTGGGAAACCTTGTGATACAAACCGAATTGTGGTACCTTAGATTTTTTTGAATATACGATGGTGAATACATGATATTTAACCAAAAACATTTCTATATGAGGTTGTCAAAGACCAAAAATTTGCTAAAATTTAGTAAAAAAACTCTTTGGACCACGACAACATCAATAATTTATTTTGCTTATAATTACAATGAAATACTTTACATTTTATTATATCGACTAAATATTATCATATCAATAAAAAGACATACTTTTAAAACAATTATTATAACAATAATATTATCAAATTTTTCAAGGAGAAAAAAATTTGTCATTTTGATAAATTTGTTTTAAATTATATTATACATTTGATAAAACAATTACATTTCGAAAAAAATTTTAAAATTTAAGTAGCTCAACAATACATTGTTTATCATTTTAATAATATTTCGTTTAATCCAAAAATATTATTATGCTTGTTAACATTATTTGTCACTATAATAATGAAAGTGTTATTAAGATTTAAATGAACATTTATTATCAAAATGAATGGAATATTTTTTTCAGTGTACATGGAAAAATTAGGGATTAATTCAATTTCGCTCGAAATGAGTAAATAAACAAATAATTTCACCGATTGAAAGACTAGTTTTTAAAGAAAGCATGTCCTAGACATAGTCATTACGTATTATACATATTTTAAAAAAATTATAAATTAAATACTTCAGACTTAAATAGATCACATACATGTATGTATGTTTAAAAAAAATAAAAAAATTAAAAAATTCAGGAACCATTTATATAAAATAAAAATCGACGTTGATCTAAACTTCTTCATCATCATCATCATCAGTAGTATAGATAATACGCGTTGTGGAGAGTAGGATGTAACATCGCTTTCATCGCTCGAAATGTTTTGCATAACTAATGATGAATTCACTATTTCTCCTACCTCGTTGTCTTGTGTTTTTACGACAAATTCACTTATTAACCATTTTTGCAAGATCCTTATATACCATATTTCTTGGTATCTCGTCATAATTCCATTAAGATCTCGTTGAAATTGAACCGCTCGCTCTATGTTGTTATCTTTCGTAAAAAAAGTGATTACCCCGTTTATTCGCAATTTGAATTCCTTCCAAAATATCGCTTGCTCTAAAAGAATTCGATTTCTCTTCATCGCTAGACTCTTTCAACTCAGTGGGCTCCGAAGCAAGTTGTTCCAATATTTCTTCATCACTTAAAACTTTGTCAACCATCAATATTATGTTATATCTGCTGTTGATAAATCCTCAAATCCTGCGCCACCAATCTCATGCGCCAAATTAATGATATCCGAATGAATTTCACTTATATTTGGGGTTAAAATATTTTGAGTTTTAACGCATGCTGGCCAAAGTGATTTCCAACATGCGTTCAGTGTTGATGGCTTCAACTCAGAGACGGCTATAGCAGCAAATTTCACACAATCCAATATAAAAATTGTTTCCAAGCATCAGTTATCGAAAGTGTTTCATCGTCCTCTATAGATTCTAAAATATATTGGAATGTTCGCTTGATGTAATACGCTTTAAAGTTGAAATAATTCCTTGATCTAACGGTTGGATCAAAGAAGTTGTATTGGGCGGTAAAAATTCGAATTTAACATTTGGTTGTTCCAAATCTGGATATCCTGGTGCGTTGTCTACAATTAATAGCACTTTAAATGGAAGGCCTTTGTCCCTTAAATATCTTCGCACTTCCGGAATGAAAAGGTCATGAAACCATTCCGTAAATAAGCTTGTTGTCATCCATGCTTTCCTATTGACCTGCCAATGAACTGGTAGCTTATCTATGCCTTGAATCCGCCAGCTGTTTTTTCGGTTTTTGATAAATAGGTTCTGGTCGGAATTCTTTTCCAAAACAGACCAGTTTCATCGGCGTTGAATACCTGGTCTGCACTATAATCACCTTCTTCGATAACTTTCGCGAGATTTTTCGGATATTCGTCAGCAGCTGCTTTGTCTCCAGATGCAATTTCCCCTTTAATTTTCACATTATGCATTTCATACCTTTTTAGAAATTTTGTTAACCATCCAGTACTTGCCGAAAATTGATTATTATTTTCTGTGATTTGTGATGATGAACAAGGCTCCATTTCTGTAATTCTTTTATAAATGCTGCGAGCCTTTTGTTTAATAGTGTTGCCGTCTACTGGGATTCGCTTTTGCGTCAGATCCTCTATCCAGATTATTAGAGCCTTCTCCATTTTTTCTTTAATGCTATCTCTTATGTACGATGAAAACTTAGCACTAATTTTGTTACCGGAGGCTACAGATCGTCTAATTACACTTTCATTCCACTTTATCGTTCTGATCGTAGCTTCGTTTAGACTAAACATCTAACCCACATAAGTAGAACCTTGTCCCTTTGCACGGAGATCTAAAATTTCAATTTTTGTTTGTAAAGAAATAGATTATATTTTATTTTTTTATTTATATTTCCCGGCATGTCATTTCGGCACTTTTTATACTAACATTTAATTAATAATTAAATTATTAAAATACAAAAATAAAAATTTATATTTTTTAATATAAATTATAAATAAACTAGTAATTACCCGTCAAAACTGACGGAAGTTTCTGAAAACTCAACATATAGTAGTTCACATATTTATTTGCTTTTTATACCCCTTACTTCCCCTTCCTAAAAGATCGTAACATATTTCAAAACCCCTCCCTCTCCCAGGCGTAACATAAAAGTATTCACATTTTTAAATTATTTTAATCACGTAAAAGTGAATTTTGCAATTAAGGAAACGGGCTATCAATGATATGATCTATGTTCACTCCTCCCTATCTTTAACAAATCGTAACAAATCATGAAGCCACCCCCATGAAGCGTTACGCAATATGGCCCCATAGCCTGAAAAGTAAAATGTTTTTTTTTCCTAAAATAATACGAAATAAGACAATTTAATATTAATTCAATAATTCTTTTATCACAACGTTTCTTGTAAATGTACAGTTATCATTTATTATTGCGCCTTGGTATGAGAAATTGTTGATCAGCACTCTAAGGTTTTCATGATTTCGTACTCGCGTTAAAGCTACATAAAGCTGGCCATGAGCAAAAACAGGTTCTGGTAAAAACACCCCAACCTTATCGAATGATTGTCCCTGAGCCTTGTTAATCGTCATTGCAAAAGCCAAAATGATGGGAAATTGTCGTCGCTTCATTTGAAATCCTAAGCTGCTCTCGCTTGGTTCCAAGTCGATTCGGGGGATACAAACTTCCGCTCCCTTATTGCTGCCTGCGATTATTTCCGCCTTGATACAATTCCTCACTGAAAAAAACTATGGGTAAAATTCCGTATTTTTGACGTGTTTTTTAACCATAGTTATAGGGGTTTTTGGGACAACAAGAAATTCTTGTTACATGTTCTATATTTTTCTAAACTATCAAATGGACGAAATTTCTGATTATATAGGAAATTAAACTATTTTAAGAAATGTAATGGAACAGATTGTGTGGAATTTTACCTATAGACTATTGGCGATCCTCCTTAACACATTCGAGAGAAAAGCAGTACACATAGAAATAAATTACTAATAATATAAATAAAACTCCTATAGGTTTGGCAATATCAAAAATAATTGGGCCGTAAAAGCAACAACTTTTATTGATAGAAATCCCATTTACTCTGCCAACAAGTCTATACTGATTGTCACCAGATTTAACGAAAAAGGACCAATGCACATATTTATATCCAGTTAATATTGGAGCTCAGTCTCGACAAAGAGGTAGGTTTACTATACTCTCAGGAATATTATAGGTGGTATGCCAAAACTTTTAAGTGATTTACCTATAAAAGAGTAATTGTAGGACTCACCTACCTATTTAGATAGGTGGATATTTATTTCTCAATTTTGTTAATATAAATCTGAATATAATGGCGTATACGTTCATTTTAATATTATATTATTTTATTATACAAACATGAATAAAATACAAAAACAACTTTTTATAATAAATTAAAATCGTGTAACTAAAGCTGTTAACATTTGTTTATTCTTTATTGCCCTCGCATCCATTTTATCGTAAGCGTGCAAGTAATAGGCAAACAAATGGCTTCAATCAATATCATTTTCAACATTAATTGGAAAAGATAAAAAAAATATTTGAAAGAGATACAGCTGCACAAAAGTTGAGCTATCCTGACGTATGGTGATGACTGCGTCAGAATTGCTGACTTCCGATGGTGTTGTTACGATATCTAAAATTAAAAAGAAGATTAACAAATTTTATTTGACCGGTTGAATTTTTTGCAAACAAAATCAGTATTCGCTGAGTTTGGTTGAAACAGCTCTTACCAGTAGTACAACAGTTGTGCTCTGCAATCCGCTTTTTGATAATGCTTTAATTTAACAAATGAGAGGCCATCTTTTTCTTCTTCTGCAAAGAAATAGTAGAGCAAACCAAAAAAAAAACAGAAGGGGTGAGGTTAAGTTTTATCAAAATTAGGCATTCCAACAAATTATATTCATAAGCCAAGATATCTTCATTTTTACTTCAAACATTAAATATTATGATTCAGTTTATTTGTAATAGATTCCAGTTATTTTATTCTTAATTTAAATATTGTTTTATTATATTTAAACCTACTGCAACTTGATATTTCATATTTCACAATATATTTATTAAATTTATATGTATTCACTATTTTTAAAATTTTTTTTATTAAAAAATGTCGAACTATGAAATTACAAATCTATATGCAAAAAACGTATTTTGAAAACTCAACCAAAAAAGACACAAGTGCACCTATTCGATCGAAAATCACAATAAGAACTATGCTGCAACAAGTATTTGTTTTCAATTAGATGAAAACCTTTACAATATTCATATACCTACATTACAGGAGAAGTACCAATAGATAATGAAAAATTACTCTAACTTTAATTACTTTATACCAATAAGTTTAGTAATATTACTATTTTTATAGATTTACAATAATTCGGTTTCTTCTACCAAATAAGATGGCCGACCAATATAGATTGTTGGGGTACCCATAATGAACCACCTCACAATAAATATTGCGTTTATGAAATTTTGCAGAGGACTCTATGGCATGACGAAATTTGCAAATATGGCGTTTGATTAAATTAGAAATACATAACTAATTTATAATTTTATTAATTAATTTACTTACCTGCGTAGAAGCACATATAATTTGATTATAACTTTAAGCGAATTGTAGTTAAACTTCTCTCGCTTAATTTGTACTGTTTTATTTAAAATAAACAGCGCTAAACTACGTTCCAAAATAAAACACTAAATTTGATTATTTCAATAATTATTAAATGGCACTTTAAAAGAGCGTTAGCGGAACTATATTTATAGGTAAAATGTCTAATAATTTAGTTGAGCTCATTAATTGTCTAAACTTACTATATTTATTGCGATACAACCAATATCGAATAGGGTTTTTATCTAAATAATGTAATACCTATCCAAACTAAAAATTTATTTAGAATATCCAAAATATAATGGAAAATTACCTGTAGACTATTTCGTTTTCAACAATATGATTAGAAATTATGTCTTGTAGCTTGGAAACATTTCTTTAAATTTAGGAAAATACCCTAAATCATATTTTTCTATATTTTATTTGCTTAAGACCAATACACATTTTTCTCAGTGCTGAACAGCTTTTCACGATCAATCGAGTTCCATTCAGAAGTCCCTTTTTTGGATCCAAATTCCTTAGCAACATGATGAACGCACCAACTTTCAATTTCAGTGAATGAGGAGGCATGCCAGAAGGAGTCTGAGAATTCAAAAATTCGACTGGAAAATCGATTGCATCGTTCGGGTCGTCGGAGATCATTGAGTCAATGCTCAGGAAGGTTGTCGGTAAAAGATCGAGAATGGCATTGTTGAGCTTTGTGACATGAACATTTTTTGGACTGAGAATGATCTTGTTGGCGACATCGGCGATTTCATCAGCAGTTGTTGTTCGAATTTCAACTCCAAAAATTGATTGAATGATGTTTTCACGCTCTATCATTTTCTCAGGAATTACGACTAAATCGGGATCGGCTTCTTCCAGATCATTTCGCAATCTGCCATCGCCCAATTACAAAACCCATTCGTTGAACTCTCGTTGTCCAAATGCTCGCATGTTGGTGATGAGAGTTCGCTGCTTCACATGCCGCCACAAAAGAGAATTTTTCACGCACATTTCGATGATATCAGAATTTTTTCCTCTGGGAACAACATTTGAGGTTTGTCGAAAGTCACCGCCAAGCATGAGAAGCTTGCCACCGAAAGGACGAATATTATTCATGATTCCTCGCAGAAGGAGATCAATCACTCGAAGAGAATGCGAAGATAGCATTGAAGCCTCATCGATAATGAGCATTGCAGCTTCTCGTAATTTAATGGATTCCTGCGAGGGGATTTTCATGGATGACACCGATGTTTCGTTAGCAGAAAGCGGGATTTTGAAACCACTGTGGGCAGTTCTACCACCAACTAATAAATCCGCTGCAATTCCTGTCGTGGCGAAAGCATGAACAACTTTACTCTGGCCTCTTACATAACTCATCAAAGTGTTGTAAAGGTAAGTTTTTCCGGAACCGCCAGGACCGTCGAGGAAGAAAAATCTCGACTCAGCTATCGAATCATCAATTACAGCAGCAATGTCTTCGAAAATGGCACGCTGCATTGGGTTAAGGGTGGCGATCAAGTTTATGGCCATTTGGGCTTGCTCTTTGACATCGAAAACATGTTCGACGTATTGAATCGGGCCCGGTTCAGGAAGGCGAAAATCTGTGCATTTCATGCCATTCATGCGCAAAATAACCTCAATGTCTTAAAGCAGTTTCTTTTCAGCGGTTATTAGATCGAAATACATGATGTAGCCTGCGATTAAATACTCCTTGAATTGCTCGAAAAGCGCAAGAGGATTTTTTGGCGAATTGAAGACACAAATCAAAGCAAATGTTAGACGAATTTGATGCGGCATGCACACATGACTTGCTTCACTTAAACATCGTTCCCATTCGCTATCATCCTCAAGAAGGTTGATGGCTCGTGCTGCATCATTGAAGGTGTCAAAAATAACTGAATCGACGGTCTTAAGATCGGTAAAACTTTGAGCTCCACGAACGTGTTGTAATAGCAGTCTCAAATAAAAGCGCTCGCGATCTTTCGGACTGACAGAATACATTCGAGTGATAATCCTATCTCCTCTCTGCTTGCGTACTTTCCAAATGCAAAAAGTTTTGTCAAATACGTAATGCTCAGGAATTTCGGAATACAAATATTGTCGAGCATTCTCGTCTTCGTGCTTGTTAAGTTCAAACCATGCAGTCAGATGTGTGTATCGGTGTTGAGCTCGATCAGCTGCAGCATCTTCTTGGCCGTCTTGAAAATAAACCATTTGTTCGTTAGGAAGATGGATGGCAAGACGATAAACAACATGCGATCGATCGTTCATTGGATTTTCGAGCAGTCGCCAAATTGCTTCAGGAGCACAAACATAACGCGCATCGAGAAATTGCTTAATTTCATCATGAACAATCGGTCCTTGTGCACTTAATTCAACAGAAGCACAATCATATCCTTTGTATATATATTTGAAAATGTACTTGATTGCTTGAACGGTTTGGCAGGATTCGACGTTAATGTGACAATTGAATTTGCGTGTTAAAAATTTGTTGTATAGAACGACATGACGATTATCAATTTTCTTTTCTCCTATTTGAATCTCAATTCCTTCACGACGACGATAAATGGGAAAACCATTAACTTCGGTTAACGCTTCCTTGCAAAAGGATTTCGGAAATCTTTTTGCACATTCACCTTTTTCCATGCAAGGCGCAAGTGGGTTCTCATTGCCGCAAGGTCCATGTATCATCGAGCGAACAACGATTTCATGCAATATGGGTTCCAGTTGCTGTTCAGGAATCTCAGCGCATACAAATCGATCAATCTTCTTGGCTGTGTCGATTTTTGAGTCATTGGCCAGAATGAAGAGCATGTGAGCATGGGGAAGTCCTCTTTTTTGAAACTCAATCGTGTAAACGTATGCAATGACATTTCCAAAAACCTTGTTCTTTACTATGTCATCGAGTAGTGCTTTCAACTTAATGCTGAACACTCGAGCAACCAAATCTGGTCTGTCACCGGGCTGTTGTACAGGAAAAAGGTTCTCTCGAATCTCTGGCCAATTGGGATTGCATGTCATAGTAATGAAAAGAACAGGCTTGCCGTACTTTGCCACAATTGCCATAGAGTCGTGATACTTTTCGCGCATGTTGCGAGGGGAACCTTGAAATGAAGATGGCAAGATGACAGATCGACCAACTGTAGTTCCATGACGAATTGCCACATTATTCAAAACGTCCATTAGACCTCGATATTGCTCGACTCGTAAGCGTCCCTGCTGATTGCGCACAAAGTTCAAATTGTTGGCTTGAACTTGCAGATGAGCATCAACAGCCCACTGCTGAAATAATTTTCCGCCATGGAGAATTAGATTGAAGCAACCGACTCGAATGGCAATTTGTGCAACTTTCCATTGCAGAAGAGTGATTTTAGTTCGCTTTCTCTCGGGACAATGAGCGGTATTCATTTGCATGTTTGGTTGCCAGTCAGCTTCTCCAAAAGGATAGAATAGTACGTATGTCATCGGATCCAAATGTAAACTTAAAATGTTGTGGTTGATGAGAGGTTGTTCATCATTACGTGGGTAAACTCGAAAATCACGTTCAAATGGAGGCTGTCCGTCGGCAGAGCGAAAAATTATTGCCACCTCGTTAACTGTTGGAAGATCGTAACGACGTCTATCGTCATTACGATCGCGCCAAAATGCCATGTTCACAACGGGAAGCGTTCGATTGTCGGCTGCCGCTGCTTGTTCTTCCTCCCGCTCAACCTCACCAAGATTTCGGTAGGCTTTCGCATAAATATTTTGCTCTCGAATCATTTCATCCAAAGCGCTGACAATAGTTGCGTTCAATCGCGAATTAGCAGGATGATTCATGCGATCTTGATTCGCCATAGCTGAGTCGATAACATATAGCTGAGCATATTGTCGTTGCTCACCTTCAGCTGGATGCATGTGGCCAGTACGATGATAGATCTGACCGTGAACGCGAAAAACATAAGGGACTCGTCCTTGAAACTGATGAATTTGCGCACCCATTGAAGCAAATGCAAACATAGAGTTGTACGATCGAATGTTGTCATGAAAGGCTCGAAAATGTGGGTGATGAGGATTACTGAGAAGCTCATGAAGAAGAAACGGAAATTGTCGCATTTGCTGGCAGCTAGTTTCAAGCAATACAGTTCCTTTGTGGCAACAAAATTTGAAGTTTCCATCCGACGATTTTTCAGCACTAAAATTGAAAGAATGGCAATGTCGACATTCAACATTCATCACACCACAACTGTGACCATTAATTTCATTGTCTCGGAAGGTTTCATGATCAAAAATCGTTGAATTCCCAGCAGCTCTCGATCTTCGCATCCGATTTGCATTTTGAGCTCTGCGAATTATGCCTTCTCCCGGCATTTTATTTAAAAGTCGTTGGCGTTTTTGCTCATTATTGCGTTGACGACCTTCTTGCGACTGTCGATTTCTCCACCTTAGTTGTCGTTCACAATTCAAACGCAATTTCCGTCCTTCCGGAGTTTCTCGTTCCATTCTAGTTAAAAAGTTTAAAATTTTGATTTCTCATATAAAGTAAAATTTAAATAATTTAATCTTTTTCGGGAACATTGACATTTCAAAAGTTTTAATATTGCTTACATTTATTAAGGTCTATATAACAAATCTATTTACACAACGTCTGTGTAAATTCGTTAAAAATTGAGCGAAAGTATCGCTCTAATTTTTCACACGTTAGTGGAATAATAAAAAACTATCTTTAAATTCAATAAAATGACACAATTTTAACACTTTATTCACACGTAAAACATAAGAACTAAACAAAACAATTGAAGAAATAAAATAAATTTCAGTTTCTTATTTTTATAAACACACCCGATACCTATATGAGTATTTGAAACTAATTTTACAATGGTTCCTATGGTCATGATTGCATCGAAAGGGCTCCACGAATTAAAAAAGGCTCACTTAGCTGAAATTTACAGCGGACCGTATTATACGCGAAATATTGATACAATGAGGTGTTGGTGCATTTAGTTTGTAGTAGTGTTAGTGTGTGGGGTGTATAATTATACATATAGCGTCTCGCCCCACACTGGGTATATTATTTAATAATAAATAAAGAGGATATAGTTTTCAATTCGTTATGTTGTAATGAAATGCCGTTATAAAATGAAAAAAAAAATAATAATAATGCAAAACGTTCTTGGTGAGGATCGAACCCGAAAGCTTATTGGAAAAAATTGAATATCGAAAAATAATTTTCGGTACCAGCCTAAATGTACATTACAGTTTTAAAAAATGTATTATTACATATTACATTATAATCATTGTCTTACAATATAAAATTTTATGTTTTTCAATTCGTATTGAAAAAATGAAATACCGTTATAGGCAAAAAAATTATTAAAATTAATAAGTACTTCGATGAGCATCGAACCCGAAACATTTTCTATTCGAAGTTCCTTGTTGAAAAGTCACCACCTATATCACTCGGACTACTCAGTTATAAAATTCAAGCATCTAAATTGGAAATATAAGAAAAGCGTTACGGCCGCACACTGTGAATTATATATTAGTAGATCCTAGCACCTCTATTGAATTACTAACACTGAATGATCCGTAAAAAATGTATGTTGTAAAAACGAAAGTTTTATTGATAACTAAAAGGGGAATTCCCTGTAAAGTAAAATTGTAATACGTAATATGTATGTAGATAAAATTTTCTTTTTTTGTTCTTTTCCTCTGTATGTATTGAAAAAAAAAAAAATAAAAATGACACCGTGTTAAAACAAAATAATACGTGTAAAAAGAGAACTATTTTTATTTTTTTGATCGTGGTATTTCGAAATTGTATAAAAATAAACCGTGCAAAAAGAGAATTGGGTATATATATATATATATATATATATATATATATATATATATATATATATATATATATATATATATATATATATATATATATATATATATATATATATATATATATATATATATATATATATATATATATATATATATATATATATATATATATATATATATATATATATATATATATATATATATATATATATATATATATATATATATATATATATATATATATATATATATATATATATATATATATATATATATATATATATATATATATATATATATAATCAATAATAATATTTTCAAATAAAAAATATTTTTTGGATAATAAATATTCATTTTGATAAAGATTTTCATCAAACCGTATATATATAATAAAATATAATATATTTTCTAATTGATAATTAAAGCTTAATAAAAATTATATATAATTAACTCAATAAACATTTCTGATGGGATATTATAAAATGGAAAATATGGTATATCATTGAAATTTATTTTCTATTTGAAAATATTACTTTCAAACCATTTATCAGTATGATATAAAATTTTCATTATGAAAGGATTATGTTTTTGAAAAATTAATGAAAACATTATTATTATGAAAATTAATTATAAGTTTGATTAAAACATTATATAATTGATAATATAATTTGATAGTTAATTTTAATAAAATAATATTCATTTCATAATTAAAAAATACAAAAAAGAACATTTTTTTCAGTGTACAGTCATTTATTTTAATTAGATTATCTATAATAAATCCTGAAGATATTTTGGTATATTTTGACGGTAATCGATATCAACTATACTCGATTTTACGAGCACTTGAAATTTGTTTCAAAATTTTTTATGTCTTCAATTTGAGTTACCCGCCAGAGTCGGCTCTAGTTTGGAGTTTTATAAAATAATATTTTTTTTAAAACAATTACCTCTAACAAAAATGAGAAAAATCATCCAGCGGTTAGTCACCTAATTAATGAACTAGGCAGTAGGTCTGTTCATTAATAATAACTCTGTTTTCCAATATTTTAAGGCTAAATGAATTAAGATAAATCATTATAATTTTAATATAAGTTATTTTAGATTCCATCAATTAGGTTAGGTTAGGTTAGGTTGGAGTGGCTGCTTACGCACACTTAGACCGGTGACGGTCCATTGTGATACCACAGGATGTATCCCCTTTTACCCCTATTGGAACCATTTCGAGCTACTTATGTAGCGTAAGACGTCCCGCACTTTAATGTTTTCGAGATCCGAGAGGCAGTCCATCCTGAACTTACCTAAATGTTTGTGCCTTCTGAGAGCCAATGCTGGACACGAGCAAAGGAAGTGGACCAACGTCTCTTCCTCCTCTTCGTCCAAGCAGCTTCTGCAGAAGTCATTAGCCTCCAGACCCAGCCTTCTTGCATGTTCTCCAAAAAGGCAGTGTCCCGTGAGAATTCCTACGACCGTTCTTAATTCACGTCTTCGTAAGGATATTAATGCCCTAGTGCGCCCCAAGTCCAGCTTTGGCCAAACTTGTCTTGCAACTCTACAGGTGAGGGCGTTAGACCACCTTTCCCCCGCTGAGGATAGCGCCTGCTTCCCAAGTGCTTGTCTCAGCGCTGTGATAGGCCTCCCCAGACTTGCCCTTTCCGGTTGCAGCTGGAGAGTCGTACCATGCCTAGCAAGTTCATCTGCCCTGCAGTTCCCCATGACGCCCGAGTGACCTGGGACCCAGACTACCTGGATATTGAAATGCTCACCCATCTCATTTAGAGATGAGTGACAACTCAACGCCACCCGTGACGCCAAAGACACCGATTCTAACGACCGGATCGCCGCTTGACTGTCCACATAGATTGTGATATCGTCTGAGGATAACACATTATGCTTCAACCACGTCATGACCTCCTCAATCGCTACGACTTCAGCTTGGTACACGCTGCAGTAATCAGGGAGACGAACAGAAATATTTACATTTAATTTGTCACAGAATACTCCAGCTCCTACTTTGCCGTCTAGCTTGGAGCCATCTGTGAAGAATTGCAACGCTTCGGTTTCCAATAACGGTCTATCCCTCCAGGATTCCCTTGAAGGGAAGGAGGTCCGAAATCGCTTCTCGAAGCGTAGAGTAGGTTTAATGTAGTCAAGATTCGCCAGCTCATCCTTCAACGATCTGACTATAGTAGAGTGTCCTATACTAAGACACCTCCACTGAGAGACGGCTGCAAGTCGTACAGCCGTATTTCCCGCCATATGTTTGCCAAAAATGTCGACCGGAAGAAGGTGCAACCAAATTAAGAAATTCCATCAATTAAGAAATTAATAATTAAATTTATTTAATAGTAATTTTCACTTATTATTTTTTGCTTTACTATAACACACTATTATTTTATTTTTAAGTTTAAAAACAAAGTTATGAAAAAGAAATAATTATGGGACTGGATTCTGTACCTGAAATAATAATAAAAAATAATTTTATTCTTTAATATAAATTAAATTGTTTTTATTTAACCAAAATCTTCTTACAGAATACAAATTTGATAGAAACTTACCCTTGATTTGATAAAATTTTATCAATTTCATAAACTAAGCTTACAAACAAATGCATTGAATTGAAAACTAATTTTGTTTGTTTGACGCAGGCTTATTAATTTTAGAAAAACAATTTGAAGTAAAATTAATTAATTAATTGTTAAAATAAATAAAAAAGTTTATTAATATAAAACAAATTCTATAAATTTAATTAAAATTACCATAGTCATAATAAACAAAATCATCAATATAACACCGCTTCTTAAGGAATGAATTTAACAAATTTTTGCGCTATATTAATTGCTTTATTATTGTAATGATCACTATTTTCCTCAATTTGACCCCATTTTTTCTCTGAGTGTCTTCATCATCATCATCATCATCATCCAGAAATGAGGCATGAGCCGGTAAAATATTTAAAGTATTGTTATTCATTTACACAGAATTTAAGTATAAAAAATGACTATGTATGTATAACCAAATAATAAATTAATACATTTTAAATACAAACAAATTATTTATAAACAACTTTTTTATCTAATTATTTTTGACAACAATAATCAAAATGGCGACACAACTTATTTTTGCACTCAAGGTGCGTACATGCTCCAATTCTGGTGAAAAAATGTACACCACGAAGTTAGGAAAATAGTATAATTTTTAGTTAAAATTGGTTACTCTGGTCAACTTTTTGTTCTAGTTGGAAATAATTCAACTCATACAGCTAACTTCGTGGTGTACATTTTTTCACCAGAGATGTATAGCATGTACGCAGCTTGATAGCAACATTCCCAGTTGAAAACCATTTATGAAATGAAAAAGATTCATACACATACATAGAAATGTATTAAATGAAACCGGATTCATGAATCCTTGTGTAAACGACGATGGGATTTTTGAAACCAAAGAATCCGAATTCATGAGAACAAGTGTAAATATGCCCACACAGTAAATAATATTTACATATAGATAGTGGGAAACAAAATGCCCCTTATCTATATGTAATATTTACATACTGTATGTATACAGTGCATAAATGTATAGGTAATTTTAAGTATCCATAATATGTAAATTTCTCCAATTAAATATGTAATTTTACATAAAAACTTACGAAATCCAAAATTTTCTCAGTCAATTATGAAATTTTACATACAAATTATTGAAATTAAAAACATAAAATATATGTAAAATTACATAAAATGAAAAGAATATTTCAGTATTTGATTTAATATTTATTCCATATAAAATATGTACACTTTTGATAAAGGTCTCAATAAAACAATTATAATGCAATTCAAATATAATAATTTATTAACAAGTATTTCAACACATTTAAAATGTTTAATTATTAAAAATTAGAATCTCATTCAAAATAAGATTAAAATAAAAAATTTAATGTCCAAAAATGTTAGAATCTTGTATTGTCATCGGAGTTAAGCCTGCATGAAAAAATTTCAGCTCAATTGGACTATCGCAAGTGGTTGAAAAATTGATTACAAAATTTTACGATACAAACAGACACACAGAGTGAGCTAATATAAGCGTGGTAAATACAGTATTTTCACTACTTGCATATTAAAAATTAGGTAAAAAAAAATATCTCACACAAGTGGTTTTGTAAATAATTCCGGTACAAAATATTGCATGTTTTCCTTATACAACATTACCTTCGATTTTTTCTATTAATTTGTCCTCTTTGCTTAATTGATTAATATGTCGTTTCCCGTCCCTTACGTTTTTGTGATATAAATTCAAAAAACATCGTTGAATAAACTCCATTGTCAACGAAATCGATTTATCATATTTTATATTAAGCATATAATATAAAGCTACTAAAATTTGCCTCGCATCCATAAAATCTGTAGCCTCAGAATTGACCAACTTTTTCTCTACAAAACAATAGTAGATGTGAGTAGTATCAGTATCATCCTCAGTTAATGCTGCAAATATATTAAAAATACAATAAAAAATTAAAATAAAAAAGAAAATAATATAATATTAAAAGAATAATTACCTGTTGCTGCAATCCAAGGCGTATTTGTCGGAGAAGAAATTGAGTTTAAACCAAGGTCTCAAAAAAACAGTAAATTAATAATTGTATTCCATAACCCATTTAAATTTCCTTACGTCACAAAAAGTTATAATTTGGTCCACATCCTCTTTAAAATATGCTGCTAACGCTTTCAAGCAATCGTAATCAGAAAAGTCTGCGGAGAAGTGTTTTTTAACTTCTCTGTCTTTGAGTTGATGTGTACCCCATTAAAATATTTTTGCTTTCATAACTTTAAAATTCGACGTCAGTTCTGATATTGGTGGAAATGGTCATACAAATTTTTTTTTTTAAAAAGAAAAGACCAAGCATCTATTGTTTGGTCAATTGTGGGCACTGGATTTTGATTGTTCAAAAACAGTCTTATTTCTGGAAAGCAGCATTGCATATATTCCGCAATTTTAACATCACATTCGACTGGCACATTTAAATGATTTTTTATTGAACATAACCATTTTTGTTTTTGTTTTAAATTTTCTAGCGTCTCATCTCCATAATTTTTTGGCTGCCAATTCGAACAGGATGCACTTAAAGACGCCGATATTTTTCTTCGATTTAGTGGTAGGTACATTTGGTTTTAATTTATTGTAGCTATCTGTCAATTTATTCAAATAATTATTATGGTTAACCAACATATTCGCTAGCCAATTAGTGTCAGTAGATATAAAATGTTTATTGTCTGCTGATTTTGTTGAATTTATTATTTCAATTAGTTAGTTTCTGTATAGTGAACACACCTTAAGTATGAAATATGTTGTATTGTTTTTGAATTGTAACTTATTTCATTCTGTTCTGTTGTTCTCTTCTGTCATGTCATTATAATAAAATATAAAGAAAAACGTGTAAAAGGATTATGTGGTTTTTATCGTTTATTTTTATCATCGCACATTGTTTTTGATTATTGATTGCGCTTTTTCTGTCAGGTTAAGGGCCCAGAACAAGTATAAATTAAAATTTTCTGGAAGTTGTTTGTGTTTTACGTGAAAATGATGATGGACAATAAATATGCGATTGCAAAGTTGAATAATTCGAATTACTTTGTTTGGAAATTTCGCATGAAGCTGTTATTCACAAAAGAAAATGTATGGGAGTGTACGTCAAAAGATGCACCGAATCCTTTGGATGATTGGAATAAGAAAGATTCGTTAGCTTATTCGTTAATCGGACTCAACGTGGAGGATGATCAATTGATCCACATTCGGGAGTCAAAAACAGCAAGGGAGGCTTGGAATTCATTGAAAGTATATCAAGAAAAAGGTACAGCTAACAGCATGGTTCGAATCATGAAGCAAATAATGCGTTTGAAACTAGAAGAGGACGGTGACATGGAATCGCATATTGGTCGTATAAACGAGCTGTTTCAACAAATGATTGACTTCGGATCGGAACAAAAACCAGGTGACTGGAAGGCTGCAACAATGTTGGGAAGTTTACCGGATAGTTAAGAAACATTAGTAACTACATTGGAATCGCGGTCTGAAGGTGAATTGACACCCGCTATCGTGCAAACGAAGCTTATTGAGGAACATAAGCGACGACTGGATAGAAATGTCAGCAATGGAATGGCTTTGAATGTAAACAACCAAAAGTATAAGACAAAAGGTGGCAAAAGCTGTTTTTTTTGCCATAAGGAGGGACATATGAAACGAAACTGCGAAAAATTTAAAGAATGGGTGAAGAACAAAAAGACATCAGGAAAGATCACCGAAAAAGAACAAGTGAATTTAATTGAGGGTGGTTCTACAGAATTTTTATTTGTAACCTCAAAATTGCAAAATGGCTGGATAATCGACTCCGGTGCAACCTGTCACTTTACTTCAAATAAGAATAACTTTATCGAGTTTGATTCGAGTTATCGTGAACAAGTTCTCGTTGGTAATGGACAGCAAGTAAATGTCAACGGAAAGGGATCGATTTCAATTGAGGTTACTGCGAATAGGTGAAAAGAATAAAGTGAAAATTCAAGATGTGTTATGGGTTCCATCAATAAGCGGAAACCTGCTGTCTGTTCGAAGGTTAATTGCCAAAGGTTTTGTTGTTTCATTTACCTCGGATCAATGCTGTGAAATTAGTTTTGGAACACGGCAGGTAGCAATCGGTGAGATGCTTGATAATCTGTATATTCTAAAGGAAGTTGAACGAGTATATTTCGTTGATGAACATAAGAAAAAATGTGCACATTATTGGCATAGAATATTCGGACATCGTGATATTGAAGTGGTGAAATCATTGGGCTCCTCTGGATTGTTCGAAAATATTGACTTTCGGCATGTGGCAGTGATTGTAATAAGGATTTATGTCAAATATGTCTTGAAAGAAAATGACGCGCATAAAATTTCCATCGAAAACGGAAAATCGCGCAAAAGCTGTTTTAGATCTGGTTCATTCAGACGTTTGCGGACCAATGCAGACACAAACGCCATCTGGGAAGTGATATATTTTGACATTCATAGATGATCACTCAAGATACACTGTGATCTATCTTCTAAAAAATAAAAATGAAGTATTTGGAAAATTTACGGAATATATCGCAATGACGCAAAATATGTATGGCCGCAAAGTAAAGGTTCTTCGAACAGATCGAGGTGGCGAGTACATCAACCAAGATTTTTTGAAATTTATGGCAAAAGAGGGAATCCAGTGTCAAAGAACGGCGCCATTTACTAGTTGAGATGGCTAGATGTATGCTCATCGTTGCTGAGCTAGAAAAGAAATTTTGGGGTGAAGCGGTTACCATGGCCAAATATATTCAGAACCGTTTACCAGGAAAAGGTTATGATAAGACACCATTTGAAAATTGGTATCATAAAAAACCAAGTATTTCACATTGCAAGAAATTTAGGTACAATTTGTTATGTGCATGTGCCAGACGAAAAGCGGCGAAAATTAGATTCGAAGGCTTTTAGAGCCATTTTTGTTGGGTACTACGAGCAGTCGAAAGCATTCAGATGTTATAATCAATCAAATGGCAAGGTAGTTATCAGTCGTGATGTGAAATTTGTCGAAAAATTCAGCAACTGGAATTTTGACGAGAAAAATGAAGAGAATATAGCCAAAACAACCCAAAGTGAAAGAGAAAACTGTGCAGAAAATACTAGTTTCAATGAAGAGATAATTGTGGGTAATGATCACAGTGAATTATATTTCAATGGTGCCGATAATTCTATTGATGAGGAAGAACCAAGTAGGAACGTCGAAAATCAACCTGAGGTCCAACTGATGGACACTGAAGCAAACACAATTCGCAGCTCGAATCGAATAAATAAAAATATTCCACCGAAGAGGCTTATTGAAGAGATCAACAAAGTTGAGGAGGAGAAATATGAGCCGAAAACGTATAGACAAGCTGTTGTGTGTTCTGAAAACAAAAGTGGGTCGATGCAATGAAAGACGAAATTAAATCTCTAGAAGAGAACAATACTTGGGAACTTGTACCGTTACCACCAAATAGAAAGTCTATTGGTTGTAGATGGGTTTTCAAATTGAAAACTGACTCAAATGGAGGAATTAGCAGATACAAAGCGAGACTGGTCGCACAGGGATTCTTGCAGCAATTCGGCAGCGATTATGATCAAACATTTGCACCTGTGGTAAAGCAAACGACAATGAAGATTTTGCTTTCAATGGCAGCGAAATATGGAATGAAAGTGTTACATTTTGATGCCAAAACGGCTTTCCTAAACGGGGAACTTCGAGAGGAAATATTTATGAGGCAGCCACCAGGGTTTGTTATTGACGGGAAGGAAGACTATGTGTGTTTTCTTAAAAGAAGTCTGTATGGCTTAAAGCAATCCGCAAGGGTTTGGAACGAATCACTACATCAAACATTAGTAGATGCGAAATTTGTATACAGAGTAAAAATGATCTGTGCTTGTACATATTAAATCAAAGCGGAAAGATATGCTATGTTTTAGTATATGTTGACGACCTAATTGTAGCCGGTAAATATGAACATCGGTTGAAATACGTCGAAGAAGTTTTAAAGTCGAAATTCAAACTCTTAAATTTGGGAGATATTAAGCACTATGTTGGACAGGAAATTACCAGAGATGAATATGGGAATTTCCAATTAAACCAGACTGGTTATATAAATAAAGTGGTTGCTGATTTTGGACTTTCTGCTGCGAAAATATCAAAAATTCCACTCGATGTTAATTATGATAGCTATGAGAGTCTATCAGAGGTTTTACTGAAGAATGGTAGCTACCAGAAGCTTATAGGATGTTTGCTATATATTTCAGTAAACTCTCGGCCTGATATTTCACCAAGCGTCTCAATATTGGCACAACGTACAAGTAAACCTACACAAACCGACTGGATGGAGCTAAAGCGTGTTCTTAAATATTTAAAAGGGACTTCAAAATTAAAATTAGTGCTGAACAATGATAATAACGAATTATTTCATGGATATGCCAAAGCGAATTGGGCTGAATGCCGGGTAGACAGAAAATTTAATAGCGGATATATATTTTTTGTGTTTGGAGGTGCAGTAAGCTGGTCATGCAAAAAACAAACATGCGTGTCGCTTTCATCAACTGAGGCTGAGTTTGTCTCCTTATCAGAAGCATGTAAGGAAGCAATTTGGATTACACGGATATTAACCGATTTTGGTGAAAAATTGAACATGCCAACAACAATATTTGAAGACAATCAGAGTTGTCTGAAGTTGATTGAAAATCAAAAACTTTCGAGCCGATCAAAACATATTGATACCAGAAGACACTTTGTCAAAGATCATGTAGACAGGAAAGAAGTTGCATGCATCTATTGTCCAACCAAAGAAATGATAGGTGACATGTTGACGAAACCTCTAGCAGCAAATCAACTTGAAAAATTAAGATTATTATGCGGTTTATTGGAAACTAATAATTGAGGAGAAGTGTTGAATTTATTATTTCAATCAGTTAGTTTCTGTAGTGAACACACGTTAAGTATGAAATAGTTTGTATTGTTTTTGAATTGTAACTTATTTCATTCTGTTCTGTTCTTCTCTTCTGTCATGTCATTATAATAAAATATAAAGAAAAACGTGTAAAAGGATTTTGTGGTTTTTATCGTTTATTTTCATCATCATCGTACATTGTTTTTGTTAATTGATTGAGCTTTTTCTGTCAGATTTACGGTAAAATGAATTAGGATATAAAGAACCTATTTCCTCACAGATGCTTTTAAATTTCGAAACAGATTTTATTTGCGATGGTTTTCTTAATTCCTGTACAATAGTCCTGACAAATAAATGAATGTGGCTGCCCAATTGTTGTTTTTATTTAATAACTTGTTAATATACGGCGGTAATATATTTGTATAATCCATTTTAATTGATGTTGATAATATTTCTTCAAATTCAAGATTAATTGTCGACAATGAACTTGTGTTTGTTAAATAACCATCAGTTAAAGTAACTGATGAATTAGTTGTAATAACTGGTAATACATCTATAACATTGGATTCATTTACTTCTGCGTCTAAATTCTGATTTACGCTTTCGGTATTGAAAGAACCAATAGTAATTGATTCTGGTACCCATAATTCATTTTCTTGTAAAATAATTAAAGAAGTTTCTTTAAGTATGGTTAGGATAACGTCTGAGGATACCTCGTAGCCATCTGAATTTGTTACGATGGTTGTACCAATAATTCCATTGTCATTAGCTGAATAAAAAAATCGAATATAAATTACCTGTTTTTATTATATCCGCGATTGTTGGTTCACAGCAAATAAGTTTTTTTATCGAACGGAGTGAATTTGTAATTTTATAAAGCGTTTGGTCCATCTAAGATAATACATAATTTAAAAGTTTTAAAAAATATATGTATAAACAATCAATAATTTTATAAAATTGATACCTGAAGGAATTGATGGAAGAGATAAATAATGCTTATTATTGTAGGAGTAAACTTTAACTGTAGTGCTATATTTTAATTCATTTAAAAGAACCGCACTATAAGTTGAAAAATCTGTTAGCGATTGAAATACTAACTGTAATTATATAACATATGACAAAGTTTCCCGTAAAATAGTATATCGGATTTTTCTATTGTTAAAAAAATTGAATGAATTTTCATAACAAAAATTTCGTTCGAGTTAGATAATGAGATAACAATGAATTCACCCTCCGAAAAAATTAAATCTCCGTAAGAAATTTTTTTGGTTACTATCCTATAATTTTCTGGAATTGTTATGCTATATATCTCTGGGTCTAACTGAATTGGTTTAAATGGCATTATTGTCCGATTGACACGGTTACCTGTTAAATTTGATTGATATATTTGATGCAGATAAGAAAGCGATTTTTAAACATGAATAAAATTTTTTAAATTACGTACAGCGTTTTTGAAATATTGATGTTTGTTCTCAGTACGAAACGTCCACACTTTTGACAACGGACCTATTTGTTTAATTAAATCTGGATACTGCGTCAAGTAATGGTGTTTGGGAGTGAGTTTATGTTCGGAAAAATTTAAAAAGTTCTGAAATGTTCGGAAGAGTTTATGTTCGGAAATGATATGTACTGTTGGATTGCAAAATGAAGAGATGTTAGAAGAGAGTCATCAAACTTCGAACTAGTTATAATACGACATAACTCAACTAGTACAGAATACATTTTCCAAATGGGACTATCAAAAATGTCACTATTTTGAAATTTACGGTTTAGGAAACAATATGGAATATGTAATTATTATTGAAATCCATATATCATAGGCTTTACCCGTAATACATTTTTTTGTGATTAATATTACACAGGATTGAAAGTTGCAACTTTCTAGTTATCATCTTAAAGGACGAAATTAACCAGCTTTCCGTCACTATATTATGGTTAAATAAAAAATTTAATATCAGGTACAAATCACGTCCAGATATCCCTTCAAAAATGTCGTGAGCAATACATGGTGGAAGGCCCGGATTAGCCACGTGAAAGAATTTTAATTCGTTCAAAATTGAACCAAACTTCAGTCCGTGATGATGAATATTGTTTTCTGAATTTAAATTAATTAGATCTTGGTTGTATGATTCAATGCTTCGACTTTCCTTAGGAAAAATATCAAAATTGTTCAAATCAGCTCTTGAAATATATCAATATCTACAAAAGTATGAGACACTACTGAAATTTTCACACAATCCATATAATTGATGAGCACCTAGATTGTCGCCGGTTCACGCAATAACACATGCTTTAATTGGATTGCTATAGTTGGCGTCATTTGTATGCCTTCAGTTTCCAAAATTTTTAAATCGTGAATTAATTGTTCAAAAACTTTGTTGATTCCAAAGTTTTTTAAATATTTTTCCTTACATAGAAGAACAAGTTGAATGTTGTCTCTTTTGGATCTAATTTCATATTTTACATTCCCTAACATCATATAAACTCCTACCAATTTATGAATAGTTTTGGCAGAACCTAGTGGATTGCATACTTCAAAACCATCTTGATACAGGATTATTTCAATTCTTTTCTCAATACCAGATAAAAAATTGCTTTTCCTGTAATTAGTGCCATTATCATAATAATGTATAATATTCGAACTTGGTTTGGTTGCGGAAATGAAACTATCATCCTCAATTAGCTTTTTAATAGTTTGAGAAATTGGTATATAAAAGTAACTACACATTTTATGCTCATTGTTGATGCCTAATGATATTTCACTATAGGCTCTACTAGAATAAGATTATTTTTAAAATATTTTGATCTAAGGTGAGAAGTTTTAAATTGTTCAAATAATTTAAGTTTTGGAATAGCCTGTTGCAGTTTGCTTGACACATGAGGTATGCTTAATTGACTACAAGTCTTATCTAAATTAAAATTAATTTGTTCATGCTGATGATTAGCAAAAGAAAAAAATTTTCAAAAATGAAATTTATTGTAGAATCGGGCACAATATATTTACTTTTTAGTTCTAAAGCAAACTTCCCAATCGTTTGAACATTTACACAAGTCTGGGGTTCTAAGTTTTGCAGCGGAAGTGAAATGACTAGTTGCCCACAATTATCAAAATTATTTTCTGACGCTAAGCTCGATTTCAAATTTTCCACAGCCCTATGCTTCTGAAACATGTGGCTACGGAAAGTGTTAAATAATAACAAAATTCTTTACGATTTGTACTTATGAACAATTTTATGAATAAAAATCAGACTTGTAGTTTTGGAACTCTAACTCACTTGCAATTTTATAGGTTAGAAACACAAAATTTTGATGTCACTTTTGCATACCTTGAATTGTTAAAATTTAAATTATTATTAATTAAATATAATATATGTATATATGAACCAAATTTCAATATGTTTTAGGATAATTAATTATTTATTTATTGAATTAAATCTGAGTAGTGTATACACTGTAGGTAGTGCAACGCAAATTAATGAATAAACGTGTTTTCGGATCGGCTCTATGGATTTGTCCTTTTTTTATCTTTTTTACAAATTATTTATGTAGTATTCCATATTAAATATGTGTATTTTATGAAAAAATTTCATTTAATAAAATTTTTGTTATGTATTTTTCAATATTATTATGTATTTTCCAGTATTGTTTATGTAATTTGACGAATTATGTACCTTTATGTAAAGTAATACGAATTTTTTTCTTTTAAGTATTTGTATGTAATTTTTTTGCTGTTATCTATATATGAAATTTTATTAAATATATGTAATTATTTTTTACTGTGCAATAAGCGCGAAAAAACAAATATTCAAAACGACCTATAAAGCTTGTCTCGCAGTTTCAAAATAACAGTAGAAAGGTATTAGAATTCAAATTTGAATTTAGGCAATGAAAAAGATGATATAAAAACAACATTTTTTAAAGTACAGAAATTCTTATTTTACAAGAAGATTCTCGCTGAGAAACAAACATTTCATGACCCGTTTTTGCAATCAAATAAAATTAAATGTTTTATGAACACTTATCTATAAAATAATACAAAAGTTCATAATTCTAACAGAATAAAAATGTAAATGATAACGATCGTTCGTCATATATAGTTTCTTAGTAAAGAAAAAATTGTATATACCTTATTTTAAGTTTAGTAAGAATTACATCTAATATCGACCAGATTTATACAAGGTATACCAAAGACTAATGTCCTTTTTCGATTAACCAAAAAAAAACTAAACTCAGTGCAAAAAAATTAAACTCGACATAGTAGAAAATGATCGAGTTTATTTTTTCCCACTGAGTTTAGTTTGTTTTGCACATTTTGGAAAAGTTGATATAAAAATAGCTGAAACCAGAGCACCCTGTATTTTATCAGAACCATATTGATATGAATAGAGCCGGCATGTAAAAAATGAACTTAAAATAAAGGACATAGAAACACTAAAAAATAATTTATTTTCATAGAGTTGGTATGAAAAAACGCGATTTCGATTGACGAAAAAATATGAATTAAAAATTAAACCTAGATAAATAATTTTTTCTGAAATCACTAATAAATAACTCAATGACTAACTCATTTAAAGCACAGATTCTCAAACTTCCCCATTTTCCAGATATAATCAAAAGAAAATAAGGGAATTAAATTAAAAAACGTTCTACAACAACAACAATATGTATAAAAAAGAGAATATTCTATTTAATGACGTCATCACTTATTCACAACTAAAATCAATGGTAAAAAAAAGACAATACGTTGAACAGCCAAAATTAAAATAAATCAAAGAGAGTCAAAGAGAAAAAATTATAATAATATGCATTGAGCGCGAAGAAATCAAAAAAATCAAATCAACCCAGATTGTTAAGGTGCTATTCCATGAGAAATTTTTACTGAACAGTAAAATTAAAGCAAGAAAAAAATATATATTTGGTAGAGGCGGAATGAAACAAAAAATCGAATCAGTAAAAAAAGATTTGTGTCTGTAGTTGTAACACTCCTCTAAAAAGTATCAAATCGAGAACATTTTATAGGAGTGTCACTAACACACGTACATAAAATTTGTATATGATAGAAAATAATTCTCGCACACACTAATAATTTTAATAGGGGTACGAATTTATGGTGGAGATATTTTTTAATTTTTTATTCTGTGACAGAAATTGTTCGAAAAAATGAAATTCTGATATGAGTATTAATAATATTTAATTTTTTAGATAATTTAGAGACGAATAAAAAATCGAATAATACTAAATACATAATTTTTTTAGCAATTATTGGTTATGTTTTGGTTTAATGTCAAGTTTCCCCTTAAAACTTTTGCTATAAAAAATAAAAATAAAACACACCTTGTCTTTGTCTATTATATGGTGTTTGATTTTTATTTTCTCTTTTTGGCGTATTTTACTATTCAGTAAAATTTTCCCATGGAATAGCACCTTAATGCATCACAAATAAACGACATAACCAACAAACATTAACTGTAATATAAATGCCTTATTTATTTCTCAATTATTAAAAATATTATTGTATTTAAATTAAGACACAGCTGAAAATAAATACAACATGATTAATATTTGGCATCGATTTTTATTCCCAAAAATTAATGACACATTCAAAATAAGTTTTTGTTTAGAATATTTGAATTGTCATAACATTAGAGAGCGGTGTATAAAATAAAATAGCTCTTACTTATTATTCCCATTCCTAGATGTCACTTAACACACAATTAAAAATAACAGGGATTCGGGCTGAGTAAACGATTTGAAAGAAAACTTTTTACGTAAAATTACCATAATTTCTTTCATAGCAATGGTTTAATTTTAGTAAATTTATAAAAAAATTATATTAAATTAATTATTATTACAATTTAATTATTACTATAGAGGGAAGCCACCAAAATATGTTTAACCAAATCAAAAATCAGACCGATTTTAGAGTCCGACCGGTTCGATCACCTATTTGATTCTTTTTATAAGTTTTTCATTGTATGCGACATCTATGGTTTAAACAAAATGTCGTTAATAAAGCATTGCCACATGATATGAATCTGTATTCGGACAGAATTTTGTCATGTGGTAATGCTTTTAGAAGGAGACAACATTCCAATAAAAGTTTAGCAATAGTTTATATTCCAAGAGGATTTTCACTAAGAAATAAACTCTTTCATGATTCGATTTTTCAATCAAATAAAATTACATGTTTTATGAACATTTTCGTATAAAAATAATGTAAAAGCTCATAATTCTTATAGACTAAAAATGTAAATGAAAACAATCGTTTTCCCATATAGTTTCATAGTAAAGAAAAAATTTTATGTACTTTATTTTAAGCTTAGTAAAAAATACAGTCAATGTGGAGGCTCTTATTTATAGAGTAGGCTCTGATTTTATAGAGCCATAATCAAAAAATCTGAGCTTTTATAAGGGAATTAGAAACGAGGAAAAAACGAAACTTTTCATAGTAAAACACACAAAACATATGGGAAATCACTTTTTTTCCTAAGACAAATTTTTAAATGAAAACGCTACAAATTCTTAATTATGATTTCTGAAATACTTTCATAAATGTTTGAATTTCAACATAAATGAATATCGTTTAAGTAAATCGTTTTCATTTTCTTGTTTTATGTGATTTATTTAAACCAAAATATTAAAAAAAATTCGTAACAACAGCATTCTGGTCAAATTGAAATAAAAGCTTACTACGATTCGTTTGGTCATTAAGTCAATATACATTACATTGATGGTAGTGATGGCCGTAAAAATTTGGAAAAATCGTACCAAAAATTACCCCCTGGGGAAATTTCAAGTTCAAAAATTGTAGGAAAAGCAAAACCAATTTACAAAATATAGGAACGTGTGATAATTTTGCGATTAAATAATTTTTTTTCGTATTTTTCTTTTGCCATTTTAGACATCTTACGTACACTAGTAAAACTAAAGATAAATTTAGCAAGTATTATTTTAATTTGTCAGAGCCAACTTTGATGTATTTTTCAAAATGAAAGTTCGAAAAATGTATTTTAGAAATAATTTAATTTTAATATTTCTGCAATTAATATTTACTTAATACCAATATGGCCTTCTTGTATATTGTTCTTAAAGATATGTAGAAAACTTTTTTAAAAACATTTTATAATATTTTTGCTTTTTTCATTGAAAAACTTGAAGCTAAAAAACACCATTTTTACTATGGATTCCTATGGAAATCAGTGAAAAGTTATACCACTAAAAAAGCTTCTAAAAAATACGTCATTAAGATTATGGCTCTATACTCTAGAAGGCTCTGCTGAAACACAAAACGTACACCTAATCAAATTTTTTTGTAATGGGAAACTTTTTCGTCTGGTTTTTGCCCGCTTATTTTAAAATTAACTTATATCTAGATGGCAATGGCAACGGTTTCAGTTTTGAATTTAACATCTAGCCGAGCAAATAAAAATGTTTCTGATGGCCGCAGCCTAATGCTAATGCAATAAAAAAATTTATTTTATAAAATATATTTACTAAATTTTTCCTCAAAAATAACAAGTAATTGTGATGCTTGTGTAAAACATTAAAAGGTGGTCAGCTTATTTAAATTATCAAATTAAGAAATTGTATGTTCTAAAAATATAATGAAAGGGATTAAATCAGGATTTTTTAAGTATCTTGATTTGGGAATTTAATTCTTATTAATATGATAAAAACAGGTGTGAATTATTTAAGTGGACTTTGAGAATTTTCTAACTGAATCAAACCCTAAGTTCTTAAACAGTTCAGGAACATATCATTCTTAGATTTAGAACATTATATTCTGATTAGTGAAAATTTAGAAGAATTGTATTCTTTAAACAACAATTCTTTAGAAAACTTAGCTTAATTGTGAGTTAGGGTAAAAGTCCGATCTTACGAATCCACCATAAAGGAACAATAATGAAACAGTTATCTGTAAGCACAACAAATGACACCCGTTATCGATCGACATACTTTACCTGCTATTTACAACAAATTTTTATTTTATTTATTTTTCAAGGCAACTACTATAATTAAACATGTGTAATGTCCATTCTTATATATTATGTGTATATATGTATGTAATTATAATTTGAACCAATTCATGACACTCATTATTCACCTATCATCTTCAAACGCATGCAACTAACATTTCCAATCAGCACATTGAATAATTAAAAGATTGACGTACTGCATCGACAGAGGTAATACATATACCGAGTGAAACACTATAATTAGGGCGCCAAATAATTATAATAATTTGTATAAACATACAACCGTACACAAAGTATACACTTGCACAGTCTTTCATCGGCTTACATCTGTTGCCTTTTGTACAATTTGTACACCTAACCAAGACGATTACTTCACATCTTTGCGATCTGATAAACATTTATAATTCAATCGCTTCATACATAAATTGAAATCACTTTGAATAAAAAACTGATTATATATTCAGATCAGGTAAAATGTAATTGAATTTTTAATGCTTTGGTTCCCGCAATTATAGATGCATATAATTTGAAATACACTTTGTTTATTACATTTACATGTAATGGGATCGCAAATATCTGCTATACAGAAATATAAAATGGTGCGGGTTAGCTCTAATTAAAAACAAAATTAGTTCACCTGAATTATAGACGAAAATAAGTCGTTGACATGATATCGATTTTTAGAAACAAAAACCAAAAAATGTTTATCACCCAAAATGATATGCGGGAGATAGTTTTAGTAGTATATATAAAGGCGATAAAATTTGTTAGATTTCATTACGATCAAGTCAAGCATTTTTATCAAGTGTATCAAACAAAAAGTAAAACATGTTGAAAGAAGCATTTCTATTAACAATTTTTTGTTACCTCTTTATTTCAATTGAGTACTGTGATGGGAATGAAAGTCCAGGATTTTTTTTGAAAATCTCCAAAAATGTTCCAAGAATTGGAAGACGTGCAGTTAAAACGTATGGTAATTTTTTTAAGAATGCAAAAAATGTACCACGCATTGGAAGACGAACTGATGAATTGGTAAAATCATTTTTGAAACCAAATAAATCGTTAATTTTATAATTGTAATGAAATTTATATTTTACAGATGGATTCCGATGTTCAAGATGGTGCCACAATTTATGATTATTTTATGCGACCAACCCGTAAACTTGATATGAATAAAAATAAATTTTACAATCATATTCGCCCAATTGATTCACATCAGCTGTTTAATCAAATTACAAACGATTTGGACAATGGATCAGAGTTAAGATTTATTGCGTGGCATGATTTTGATAAGGCCCTAGAATCTGATATATCGCTGTTTAGTAAGTTGCACTCGTTAGGTCGCACCAAAGAGGTTGACGATTTGTTAAATTTCTTGAATGAAGGCGCCCCACCAAATGGCAATTCGGATTACAATAAAATTCATTTTATTTCGGATAATGAAAATGCCAACAGTTTATTTTATCGGACTGATCGTAGTTTTGATAATAATTTTGTTAAAATTTCAAATCCGAAGAGTGACCAGGGACCATTGGAAGAGCAGGAAAAGCTAATGGAAAGCAAGTGATTTCAGTGAAACCGTGTTTCCTATAACTAATATTTATGTGCCTCGCGCGGTTAAACCGTCCTATTTTAATCATTTGATGCTTATTTGTGTAATAATTTATTAATAAATCTAAATTGCTAATTATTATATTCTGCAAATGATTATGTGTTATAGAATTTTATTTAAACTTAAAACAAAATTAACATTCATCACTTTCTTAATCCATCCATGAATAAAAAGTGTTGATCTTGAGACGTTGTTCCCAGTAGTATACAGTAGTGGCCCAGTAGTAAAATAACCAATTTGCTCAGGTCGAGTTCAGGCGGTAAATTGAATACCAATGTTTAAATACAAACAATTTCTCAATAGCTATGTTTTTAATTGTTTAGTGCTTCAATCTTAACATAAAATGATTATGTTTAAATGACTAAACGATTATGTTTAAGTAACTTTCAACAAAATACTATTTCAACAAAAAAAAATTAATTTTGAATCTAAAAACGTTTGGTTTTCAAACCCAGCGAGAAATATTCAACTTTCAAGTTCTCCTTTTAATCATTTCATGTTTTAGCATTAACGTAAAGAGTTTATTTTTAAGTCAATAAATGCTTAAATTTCAAACCAAGAGAGTATTTTTCAACTTGCCTTAATTAGGAATTGTTGATTAATAAACATAATTTAATCAGAGTTGGGCGTATGAGAAGTTTCATCCCAAAAAGTTCCCGTGTGTGTCGGCTAAACTTTAAGGAAATTTTCATTCGATCCAGAAAAAAAAATGCAAAACTCTTAACTAAACGGTATTCGTTCCGAAAAATAATTGTAAAGAAATTGATTAAGATTTAAAAGCATTATAGTAAAATAAATGTTTATTGATTATTCCTTTGGACCCAAAATATGTACATTTATAGTGAACAAACACTAAGCGGTCAAATTTCAATTTCTACATTTCTTGCGCCGATATCAGTGATGTGCCCCTGAAATGGCTTATGGTAGCCGACTTCTCAACACTTATGAAATTAGAAAAAACCACCCTGAATAAGAAATCACGGGGGTGGTTTGGCGTCTATTGGAGGGTAGGACCAAAGTTGAATAGATTAATCTACCAGCTACGTAACCTTCCAGTATAGGGTGCGCATCACGTGAGCTGTTTGGTCATGTATTAGGCAGCTGCGTGACGGGTACAATTGTGTAAGGGGTAACCTGGTCACAATTCGCCAGTGTACCTGCTGCCTCCTCGTGGCAACCACTAGTATCTGATGCAATTTGGCACATTTTGGGCCATTTGGCACAGGCTAAAGAAAGGTGCTAAAAAAAAAACCCGTGACAAAAAACCCTAATCTAAGGTGGAACAGGATATGCCGATCGATGAATGGTTGATAGGTTAATTAATCCCGACAAGTATGCGGACTCTGGATACCAGGCACCCTTCAGTTTTATTTAGCCTCCTTGTAGTAGAGCTGGGTGCCTACAGACGACTTTCCATTCTCAGAAACTTGTAAGAGTAAAATCTAAACGGAAGACGGGGCAGGGGTAGGAATATATGGGAGTGGGACAGCCCTCTCGAAGTCCTTGAGTTCCAATGCTACCGCCTTTCTAGCAGAATTAGTAAACATCTAGGAGGGAGAACTATAACCTATTTAAAAAAAGAATCAAATTTAGTAGCATTTCAAAAAAGGAACTGATGAAGGAAGAAAATCCGAAACCGGTCTTCCAATAATAAAATAAATAATATCACTTAAAAGAAAGCCTTTTAAATTTGTTGTTTTTAATATTTATTTATAAAATTTGTTAATAAAATTTTAAAAATAATAAATTGAATGCTTTTAATTTAGAAAAAACAAAAAGTATTTGTGTTTATTGAATTATTATCATAGGAAGGAGAGCAATAAGCCCACACACTTAAAAAACTTGCAACAAATTTTAAAGCAAGCTTTGCTATTCGTCTTATTTAATGCACTTAAAAATTGTATTTTAAAGCAGGCCATGCATTACATATTTTACTAAAGCAAATGGTTTGCATTTTAAAGCAAGTTAACTTTACTTTCAACTTTTTTAACATAAAATTATTCGAAAAATTTTCATTCTTTTTTTTTAATTTTCCATTTGTATTAGTACCTAAAATAAAATCACGTTTAAAATAATAATTATGGCCTTCAGTATTTCTCTTTTTTTTCAAATATTTCCAACGAATGGAAGTCCATTTGGCTGACGATTATATTATCTTAAACTTATGAATTAAAATTCTAAATCTCGTAAATTTTTGGTACGTTTATTAATATTGATTATACTATAAACATTCATAAAATGCTCGAGTTATTCACTCCCAACAATTACAAAACAGCTCGTAAAATTACCATCTACATTGTAATTAAAAACAATACGCGATAGTTAAACAAGATATTTTTGTTTTATGTGAAATAAACTACAGTTTCTCGTTATTTAATTTTTAAATTACGTTCTGTATTGACGATTGGGGAACCGCAAAATAGCGCGGCTAGTAATAATTAAGTTGAACCACAAAAAAATATAATATTTTGGTTTTTACTATAAAAATTTGATTTATAATACTCTATAATCCAAATAAAAATTGTATTTAAATATATTTAGTTTTTATTTAAATTAAACCTAATTAAAAGTAAAATATCAACGCTAAAACCTAACTGTATTTTTTAAATAAACTGTAATTCAATCAATATTTGCAACAATTGATAATAATTCAATTACATATTTATAATTCATATTTGGACTTCATTTTACATAAATACATATTTAATATTTTTTTAAATAATGATCTTTATTAAAAATATTTTATTATATTAAATAAATTCATGAACATAAATCTGGTCAATTTTGACGGTGCTCATCTCCTTGTTGTAAATTAAGGTTCAAATACGGGCCGTATCTCTGATATTACCTTACTTACTTAAACTTTACAAACCATTTTAACCGAAGAGAAACTCTCTGTAATTTTCGTCATTTTATTCCGAAGTTTCGTGTTACATAGATGTGTGTAGTATTGAATATAAAACGGTGCATTTTTATTATAAAAAGTGTTTATTTTACATATAAATTAATTAACAAACATTACTATTTTTATTAGATTAATTTATTTAAATATTTACTAATTTACTAGTAATCAAAAGTGTTGAAATAAATAATCCTAAGTGAATCTAAAATAACAAAAAAATGGACAAAAGTGTGGTTTTTGTAAAATGCGTTTTAAATCAAAATATAAATTACATAAAAATACGCAAGCAGGCGGATGATTGGGAATATACAGATTTTTTATTATCAAGTAAGTTAAACTATGTATATTTTTAATCATTATAAGTTTTCTGGTAATCGAGTGCACGTGAAAAAAAATGTAATACGCATTTTTCATATTTAATGCAACGCTGCTATAATTCTCTCCCATATTTTAATGCAATAAAATTAAGTAAGTGCGTGAAAAAAAAACAGTTTTATTTGGTATTAGCTTATACTTTATGCCTAAATGAGTTTTTGTAGTTTACAATTGTTGATTATGGATGCAATATGTATAACGTAAGATCAGAAACAACGAATTAATCATAGACTTATCATTGAAAAAAAAAAAACAAAAAAACAACGCTTAAAAAACTTCTGTTATGTTAGCAAAATTCATTATTTTATTGTTCGATGTATATATCCGCCAAATTACCGTGTTACTCAAAACCGTATTAATCGCGACTAATAAATACAAAAGTACATTTTTTGTACTTACACATACATATGTATTTATTAGTCGCGATTAACATGGTTTTGAGTAACATGGTAATTTGGCCGAATTTAATTACCGTGTTAATTAAGGGACAGGTGTATATATATATATTGTATAAAAATTCTAGAAAATTATTGCCAGAATTTTTCGATTTGATGTGTTTCAATTAATTCTTGATTTGTTTAGACTGTTATTTTCTGTAACTATTGTGATAATATTTAGAAAAAATATTTTAAACCGCATTTCTTGATGTTTGATCTGATCCGCATGTCTCATGAAACGACACAAAAATGCGTAAAACAAACAAACACCTAAATTCAATTTTTTTGTCTCGTTTCGTTTTGAATCTGCCTCTTCATATTCGTACTGTATTCATTATATTCTTTGTCGCTTTACAAAATATTGTTCAACTATTTTTATATCACCATTTGTGATCCAAAACGAATGTTGGATCAGATGTTGTTGTTGCTTCACATGTAAATTTTGATCTGATCCGGATCACTATGCGTCAAGAAATGCAGCTTTAGATAAAATAAACACGAACACAATTTTATAATTCTCAATAAACGAAAAACAAATGCCATTTCGATTTGTTAGTAGCGTTGACACCAGTTCTTATTATAGCAACACTTTTTTTGATAAATCCAATACTGAAATTGCAAAAATGTACTTATATGATAAAGTATTAAACTATTTTGTTTTGCGATGATTTTTTGATATATACTTTTATATTACTGCTAGAAACGTGAAATTTGCATGAATCTAGTTAAGAATTATTGCATGAATTTAGCATGAATCTAGGAAGAAATGCCAATGCCTAAATAATGCTTAAATTCCTCAAGCAAGGCATTTATTTTGCATTTACAATCGCCAACAATGTATTGGCCCCACTTTTGAAAAACATGTGGAGTAAGATCTTTTATATTTTCTAGTAGGTATTCACGCTGATGTGTCTGTATATGATATTCAACATATTGGAGATTCAAGAGGATTCGAAATACCAAAAGACGATTTTTTAGACATATTTTTCCAAAATTACACACACCCAGATTTCATATTAAAACCACAATTCAAAACCAAACCGGCAACGGTTTTAAAAAGACAAAATTGTTGTTTAGGTCACGACATTTATATTTCATCTGAGGTAAATTGTTAATTTAATTTTAAAGATTCTTTAAAATATTTTGAACGAGGCAATAACTTATGTTTAGGAACTTCAAAATTTTATTACGGGATCCTCTAATGCATACGTGCTCTATAAAACCAAAAAAAATAATTTTGACGTACCAGATTTATCAGATATTGAACGGCGGGCTATAATTAGAGAAGGCGTTGCTCTATTAGTGAAAAAATTTTCTTACCATCCGGACCACGACCAGAAGTTGTCACTCGCATTGGCCATGATTAATTTATTTCCTCAATTGAAAACTTGTAATAAAGAAACTGATGGAGTGGTAATGTTCTTATTATTTATAATCGTATATATATTAACATCCATTTTCATTGTTAAATTAATTTCATTATTCTACACAGGATCTGCTCTACAATAGAGAAGAAAACCGAGGATATATTCTAAACAGGCTGAACCATATTCGCAACAAATTATATAAAAACGAAGCTGCTTATTCAAACGAGGAAAATTTACTATCGAAAAGGAAGAGAACAAATACTAAAACAATCAATGTAAAAACAATTACCAATACACCAAATATTCAAAATAACAATAACAACTTTGAAGAAGACCTCCTGATTTTAAAGCATTTAAATGTCACCACCCAGGTTGTGTTTTTGAAACAAAAACTTTCGAACACCATTGCTTTAAGGGAGGAAGCAATAAAAAATAATAAATTTGACAGCTTTGCCGAAGCTTTTCCTTTTTTTTTTGTAAGCCCGGACTTGGTAAGTAAAACAAAAACCTAATTCATTTTGTTTCATATCACTCCCAATTAAAACTAAAACCTTCTTTAAATTATTCAGGTTTGTTTCGATTTTGGCTTACGATTTCCTGAAAATTCATCTAAGTTCATTCAAAATTGGCCGGCAGTTGCTGAAGTTATAGAAAAAGTCTGGAGAGGTTTCAAGGGCATCAATTGCATAAGGCCTCCTGAGTTAGAAGGTATTATTTATTAATTTTCATTAGACATATCTATTAATCTACAGTAAAATTGATTTTTCAATTTTTAATTTTTAGCTTTAATTATATAGACCTTATTTTATTTCTAATTTAATACATGTATATTTATTAATTTTAAATTTTTTATTTTTTTTATTTTACCGATATTTCGATGTTGTACATCAGTTTTCAGACATGTTTACAATTTTAATTTTTGTTTTTCACGATTCAAAAATTTATTTTTTCCTTTAGGCTACCAATTTAAAAATAAATTTGTTGTCCTTGATCTAAACCTAATATTTATTTAAGAAAGATAAAAAAACAGCTGACCAAAGTTCAAACTAAAAGCATTATGATATCATAATTTAAAGACTACATGGATTTCTGAATTAAAACTTTGTTTGTATTATGTGTAGTTTTTGATAATATAAATATAAACCGATTGTAATTTATTTGTGTCCACTTTGTAATTTACTGGATTCTTTGCCAACCAGATAAGGCATGCTTCCTTAAATAAACTTTTATTTTTCTTTGCTTCGCACAACGTGATTGCTGTATCAATATCTTTCATTTCGTTCACAAGTTTTACAAGAGCTACAAAGTTTTAAGTCGGCAAAATAAACGAAAAAAAAAAAAAAAATTAAATCAATAAATAAAATAATTAAAGCTAAAAATTAAAAATTAAAAAGAGAGACCCAAAAAACCTATTACAATAAGTAAAATTTATGTTTATTTCTAGAATGGGCACCCTCATATCAAAAAATTTTGCTTTTGCTGCACCTTCTACCACAAACATCAATGGGTAAAACATCAGCACGAACTAAACGGGAACCATTCAAAAATTGCATAGATCGCCTTATTTTGTTTAGAAAGGTGTGTGCATTCAATCTATTGAATTAATTATATTTAAATATCACTAATTATGAAACTGTATTCTAAAATTTAATATTTTTTCTATAGCCTAATTTATGCAACGAGGAATTGATAGAAAAAAACAACTCAGCACCATATTTGATTGTAAAGGGAGAAACAAAAGTTGCCATACATGAAATTTTACTATGCGTTGAGTCTCAATTAATACCTCTACCGGCAAGTTTCAATATTTTTGATTCTGTAGACATATTGTTCAAGGCACATTATGTTTTCAACCAAAAATTCAATGAATGTTTAAATAATTTTTTGGTATTTATATCATACTATTTTTTTAAAATAATAACTACTAGAATTCCAATTAAAATCAAAGACGTTGCAACAAAATTGAATACAGAAATTGAGTCTGAACAATCAGAACAACTCCTAGAGAACGTCGAAAATTTGGCAGTAAATCTTGATTTATAGATATCTGTAACATTTTTAATTTAATAGATTATTGACTAATTTATGTTTATAAGGTGCAATTTAGAATTTAAATTGAAATAATTTTGGATACCTTATATTTTTATATCTAGTAATTATTAAATCGCAATATTCATATTATATTATTTTATATTATTAAGTTTTATTTAATATCTAAGACTCTAGAATTACAAAAATGAATTTCTATTGTTTTGTTTGTGGTAAACAATTTAATGATGCTAAGATTACTATTAACCATTTAAAACTTCAAGAGCACATAAGGGAAAATGACACAAATATTGTAATTAAATGTGTTAAAACTAAAACATGCGAAAATACTTTTATGACTTTTTCCGGTCTTCGGAAACATCTTAAAAATAATAGTTGTCGTTCACTTCCAAAATCTAATTCTTCAGTAGTTATAAATTGTCCAATGGTACCAACTATTTCAGCTAATTGCTCACCAGCAAATATTATTTGCAATAACGGATTTAAAGAAAATATTCCATGTGAATATGCAGTTGATGAAAACATAAAAACGTTTTATGGTACGATGAATCAACTGGGATTACCGGAAGAAACTATAACAACAATTTTTAAGGCCACTAAGGGTTTAGTTCAAAACGTAATAAATTCTTTTGAAAATAATAAGAATGACCAAGAAATATATAACCAAAAGATTCAAGTTGAGACCAGCCTTACTAAGTACTGCTCTAAGTACTACCGACGAAATTCATTAAAGAAAAATACATTTTATGTCACTGCAAAAGAACATTCTATCGGATTTAGGTGGGAAATGCGATTCAATAGAATTTCAAATACCTACAGCCGGATTTTAGTCCAAAATCACTTTTATTTTGTTTCTGTAAGAGAAACATTGACTAAACTTTTTATAAATAAAAATTTTAGCCTACATTTTCAAAAACATCAACGGTCTCATCAGTGTAAAGCTAATATTTTTAAATATTCGTGTTGCGGTTCAGCATATAATGGTCTTAAAATGTTGTCAAATGGTGACCGACCTATTTTACAATTACAATTGTATTACGATGACTTTGAGATAACAAAAGTTCTAGGGAGCAAGGTTTTAATTCATAAAATTGGTGCATTCTATTTTAACATTCAAAATTTTCCTAATGAGTTCAAATCCAATTTGGAAAACATATTTCTAGTGTGCCTTTTTTATGTTAACGATTTGCATGGCGAATTTAATTTAAATAGTATTTTGATTCCGATCGTTGATGATTTAAAATTTCTTGAAACTGAGGGAATTTTTGTAGACGGGTTAGGTCGTCTTTATGGAACATTAGTCTCACTTTCTCATGATAATCTTGCCGCTAATGATATGCTTGGGTTTACAAAATCTTTCTCCGCTAACTATTTTTGTAGAATCTGCACGATGAGTAAAACTGATACAAAAATTTCAACGACAGAAAATGCGGTTTTATTAAGAACGGAACAATGTTACGATATCTTGAAAGAACAGCCACTATCAAAAAAAATCAAACTAGACAATACTCAAGGCATATATCGCAAATCGGTTTTAAATGATTTACAATTTTTTAATACGATAAGAAACAGTAGCGTTGACTTCATGCACGATGGCTTAGAAGGTTTTACATCCCTTGCTTTAAAATATATGTTTGACTTTTTCTTAGCTGAGAAAGTAATAAGCAATATTACACAATTAAATAATATCATTTCTGCCTATAATTTTGGTTACATCGACCGAAAAACTAAGCCTTCCAACATTAATTTAGATAAATCCAATTGTGGTCAGAACGCAATTCAAATTTTATGTTTGATGTCCCATTTTCCCATGATTTTTGGAAGGGTATTTAGGCCTGAGGATGAAAGGCAATGGGTAGCTATTTCTAGTTCCTTAAAAATTTTGAAAATTTTATTGTCTTATGAAATTTTAGAGAAAGATATTTTACTTTTGGAAAGTTTCATCACAGAACATTTAAATATAATTCTTAACGTTTTCCAAAGACCATTGACACCTAAGCAACATTTTTTGACACATTATCCTAATGTAATTAGACGGATGGGGCCTATTATTTATATGTGGACTATGCGTTACGAAGGTAAACACAGATATTTCACACGATTGAAACCCCAAAATTTTATAAATGTATGTAAAACCCTTTCGCAGAGACATCAAGAAATGATGGCTAATATATGGTCAAATAATAATTCTTGTTTGAATATAAAATTTACTTTTGGGAAAAAGCGGCAGATACATATTTCATGTCCAACTTTTAACACTGAAGTTCCAACATACGGCTTAAACTTCTTTGAGCATCATTATCATTACAAAAAAGGTTTTTTTTTAATTAAAGTTCAAATTAGTGACTTGCTAATATATTTCTATAGAATTGAAGAAATTATAGAGAATGAAAACAATGTTTATTTTTATTTAAAAGAGTTTATTGGAGTGTATGATACATTTTATTGCGCTTATCATATATTTGCTAAAGATTTGCCACCTATCTACGAAAACTATGAAAATTTAAAATATAAAAAAAGTTACGAAGGAATGTTTTGTAACCAAAATAATAAAACCTACATTGCAGAATGTAAAATTAATTTAATTTAAGTACTTAGGTTATTGTGCGAATTGTAATATTAAATATAATTTTAATTCCTTTGTAAAAATATGAAAATATAACATATTTTATTTCAATTTGTGCGTTTTATTTAAATAAAATAATACAAAATAAGCGAAATAGGTTCTCGAAATTTGTAGTTCATATAGCATTATTAGTTATATAAATTTACATTAATTTTTAAAACAATAGCATAAGAAAAATTTATTGTATGTTTACTACACAAATCAATATATATTGCATTAAAATATAAAGCAATTTAGTGTTGATATTTCGAACACTTTCCATTAAAATTATAAAGCAACAAAAGTTATTGAGTAAAGTAAATTTCTTTAAAAATCGTAACCTGCTTGTATTACATTTTAAAGTAATCTAGATTAATATTTTTAATAGAATTTACATTACTTTGCTTTACCCGCTACATTAAAATTTTAATTAAAAAATGCATCACCTTTTAATGCATTGTTTACTTTATATTTTAATGTAAAAATATTGATTTGTGATCTAATATTACATTAAATATATTTAATGCAAGGTGTTATTTAAAATTTAAAGCAATTTTGCACTGGACCTATATACATTACCGCTTGCATTACATACCATTTAATTTTTTCAAGTGTGCAGATACTATGTATTACGTACCGGCTGTATATATGTAAATATGTAATACTTTATTCAAAAAAACTTATTTAAAGTTATTTAATTTGGAAATAAGGTTGTTAATGCGACATATATTATTCAAATTTTTTAACGTAGAACTACGTCTATTAAGAGCCAACCAGCGAACATTTAAGAAATTTAACAGAATTTAACGAAAGTTTTTTCTTACGGAAAATTTAACAGGTTGGCTAGCGAAACTGTAACACAACTTGTCAATTGCTTCGATGGTGACTGTAGCTCGTATTAATATTTTTAAAAATTTGTGTAGAATTTTGAACTGGCGATGGAATTGGAGGAACTTCGAAAATTATTTCAATTATTAAAAAGCCTTAAATTCTTAAAGGACGTAAACATAAATAATAAAAGACACAGATCTTGTGGCGTAATAAAAAAACGAAAATAAATAATTTGATGTTACAATTTATAAAGCCTTTAATAATTCGGTTTTCAATTTACCTACATGAACATAAAAAAATAATTTTGAATTTAAGCTTAAAATGTACAATGTGCTCCCACAAGAAGATTTGCACAAAGGACAATTTGGATTTTTGACATTTCCTTCAGTTTTGCGCGATAATTTTCGCTCTGTTAAGTTGACACTTCAATTTAACGAAACTGAACGAACATTTCTTAAAGGTTCGCTGGGAGTAACATGTAAACTCCATATACCGCACTGTTACGTTAAATTTCTTAAATGTTGGCTGGTTCTCTCTTTAGCGAGGTACAATATATAAGTTGCATCCCAAGTATAACAAAACTGAAAACTTCAAACGGTTATCAATTTTTGTCAGGTTTTCGGACGAAAAAATTGGAAAATGATGAAATTCGGTTTCCAACTTTCAACACATGTAGCGTTGAAGTGCAAACTTTTTTTTTTCTGTAGACGCCATTACGATCGAGAGATTCGTAAATAAAAAGTGCGTACGTCATATCATATAAATATGTATATATTTTATTAAGATTAGTATATATATAAATATATATTTTATTAAAATAAGTTAAAGTTAGTGGTAAAGTCATCCGTAAGGTAAATATTGACATTTTGCATAAATAATTATTTTTTATTTACTAAACATTGCTTTTGTAAAAGTGAAATATGTGACAGGAAAAAATTTTCCATATGAAGTTTATATGGAAATAGTATCTATTTAATTTACATTTTTATTTGTTAAAATTGTAACGATTGCCAAATTTAATTAACCTATTGTGTAGTTTAAGGGGTATTTGTTGAATACTTGATTCATTTGGAACAGTTTTATAATTTTAAATGGCCAAAATTTTTCCTTAAAAGTTAAAAGAGGTAACTGTGGTTTAGTACCTATAGCTCCAAAAACGTTTAGTGGCCCACGTATTTATTTATTTACGTACAGAGTATTTAGCATTAAATTTCTGCAATTTTTAAGCATAAATTTCTGGATTAATTAAATTTTCCAATCATTCCAATTTTTACAAAAAATATTTATTATGCATTATGCAAAGATCGATAACCCTAATTATTTTTAATTTCAGATTGTACATTGGAGAAGTTTCTGGTGGCCACAGAGAAAGAGGAGTCACAAACATCGCTTTTCTCAGCAGGGTTTTAAATTTATATATTGTATTAACATGTAAAAAAAAAGTATTCTCAATAAAATTTTAAAATTAAAAAAAACTATTTTTATTTTTTATTTAAATATTTATGTATGTATAATTGTATGTAACCAAATTTAAAAGTAAAATTTTGCCGCCAAAATTTTGTCGAACCATAACCTAACTATTTTTGTCCGTATTTTCCGATATTTTTGGCCAACTTTCATAGTAAATCTTACAATATATCGGACATTAATTCGGAAAAGAATCGGAGATGAAATCAGCGAAATGTCAGAAAAATACAAAAATTTTCGGATATAAAAATACTTGGGATATAACTTTGTGATACTGCATTTGAAACTGCATGTTTTGTGACTTGCCATGTCGTTCATAGCAGACACTTAAAAATATTGACATCTACAAAAATCTTAATTATTTTTAACTTTAAAAGTAAAACCGCTACACACAAAAAAATAAAGGGTCACCACAACACCGAATCGGTGTTACATAGTGTCCCACCGATCGGATATTTAAAATTTAAATCCAATCGGATATTTGAATAAAAATGACATAAAATACATTTGGATAAAATCTTTTACACCGCATAAAAACCAAAAAGAAATATTCATGTTAAGGAACACACCGAAAGGTGTATTTTATTAGGAAAACACTGAAAGGTGTATTTTATTAAATCCAAAAGAAGTTTTTTCAAAAATTTATCTTTTCGGATAGTTAAAAATATTTATCCGTTGATGCGTGCTTAATTTTATTCGGTTGGGCAAAAATAAAATACTTTTTCGGATAAAAAACAAATTAACACAACACCGCATATTTTTTTGAGTGTATAGGAACTTGAGTTTATGCATGTGAATATATGCTATCTATAACAGCTCATAACCACAAAAATCGTGACGAAAAATATCCAGGTTCAAGAATTATCGTACATCAAAGTTTAAATATGAGTTGAGCAAATATGAAATCTTTACAAATGCTTAAAACCCTACAACAGTTAAACATTTTGTTATATTATTTGTCATTTCGTGCGTGGCGTGGCATACTAGAATGTATTTCTAATTTTTGTAATAATAAAAACTGCCGAAAACAATTGATGTGCTGAATTATTTAGAATTATGTATTTAATTTAAAACAAAATTACAGTTTTTGAGTTAGTGAATTTTGTTTCAACACAGCAGTGCATAAATAAATTATTTTTTTTTATATATTTGAAATATAGTATGTAAGTACAAATCATTCATTTTAATATAACCCTGTCTACATTTGTTTAAATTAATCGGATAAATAATTTACAGACGTTTTTGTAAAATTAGCCAGATTAATCGACATTTTTATGGACCCGAAAAGACGTTTGACTCATGCCGACCGTTGCAAACGCTATCACGATGCCAAACGATCGCGTATAAATAAGGCCGATGCCAAACCTCCTCGTCACAATCAGCCCGTTGCGACTACCTCTAGTGCACAAGTCGATGGCGCGACTACTTTCTACAAAATATTTATTAACAATGAGTTTGGTCGAGAATGCGACGTCTGCGATCGGTTGTGGTTTGCGAATGATTTGCGTTTGATAGATGATAATAAACAGACAGTTATTCGTAATTTGACTCCCAATATTATGACGACTCACTTTAAAGCGTGCGTTACTTGCAGAACTAATTTAAAGAAAAGTCGTTTACCTGCATTGTCGAAATATAACGGCTTCACATATCTAGATTACCCAAACGAATTGCGGCCGCTAGATTGCATCGCTCAACGTCTGATAGCACCACGGCTGCCATTTATGCAGATTCGTCGGTTCAGGCACGAGACTGGAAGCTACGGCATCATGGGACAGGTAATAAATGTACCTGTTGACGTAAGCAACATGGTTCAACAACTACCGAGACAACTAGATGACGATTACACGTTTAACGTCAACATCAAGAAACACACGATACAAAAGACTTCTTATCTGTCTGGTTTTGTGAAGAAGGCGACGGTGAAGAGTTGGTTGAATTACCTTATTAATACTCCATTATATAAGCACTTCAGCATTACGATAAATCCAGCAGCGCTTAATGAAGGCAACTGGCAGCGACACACCAATGAAGGAAATTTCTCACAGAACGATCTGGACATTTTAGAAAAGATAGAACACAATAACGATGCCGAGTTGTTGATTGGTCATCAACACACCAAGATATGGAATGAAGATCAGTGCTTGGATAAAGCTTCCGGTATGAATCAACAACCATTGTCGATTATCTATGATGACTATGCAGAAGAACTATGTTTTCCGGAGTTTTACTTAGGACGAGCCAGAGTGTTTCGGCAGGGTGTGCGCGTGACACCATTTATGGTGGCAACGAGTGAGGTGCGCCGTCGTGATCGTCGTGGAGTCACACCACAACATATATTGTACATGGCGATGAAGATATTAAGGTTACGTGTAACGGAAGGACAGTATAACACGTTCAAGTGCCAGGGATTGACCGCCAACATTACACGCAAGATGATTTTTAGAGGAGTGCGTTGAAAAGAATTTGTCTTTTTTGAAGTCGATACCTAACTAGGTACAATATTGGGTTCAGCGTAAGAAAGACCTATTTTCTATGATTAGGCAGTTAGGCAAACCGACTATGTTTCTTACGTTAAGTGCTAATGAAATCCGTTGGCCACACTTGTTGCGTACGTTACATAGACTTAAAACTTGCATTGGAGCCGACCTATTGGAAGATGACTTATTGGATCCGTTGCAACAATTAAATGCCCTGCAGTGTACGAACCTTGTCAATGAAGACCCAGTAACTTGCTGTATATACTTCGATCGTCTGGTGAAAACCATCATGGGCATCTTGTCATCACCTAAAGGCTTCAATGCTTTTGGTCGATATCAGGTCGTCGATTATTTCAAGCGCCTTGAATTCCAACATCGAGGTAGTCCACATGCTCACATACTTATTTGGCTGGAAAACGATCCCAGAGAAACGGCTAGTGAACAGATGCCTGAGACAGTAAAACTAATTATCGACCTCTGCTCCGTGTCCAATGATGACAGTATGTTGAGCGAAGCACAGTATGCGCGACAAATACATAACCACACGTGTTATAAAAAGAATAACAAGTGCTGTCGATTTAATATTCCATACTGGCCAAGGGGAAAAACAAGAATTTTATTGCCTATCACCAAAGGCGACAGTCGGCGGGAAATGTTAATTAACCGCGCGAAAATTGCGGGAGCTACTGGAACAAAAATCTTATGATACGTTGGAAACATTCTTAGTTTACGGAAACGTAACATTACCGTACTATTTAGACTGTGTGCGGACATCGATTAATCGACCATCTGTTATGTTTAAGCAAGTAATGAGACAGCTATGGACAAATTCTTTTAACCCATTGATCGCTAGCGTGTTGAACTCGAACATGGATTTACAATTCATATGAGAGGAGTACTCTTTGTGCAGCGTATGTTGTCGAATACGTGAACAAAACCAATCGAGGCATATCCAATCTTCATCATCAATTGATCGAGTTGCAGAGCGAGAATCCGGATCATGATTACACCACTCTTCTTAAGACAATCAGCATCAAGATGTTAAATAGTGTTGAAATGAGCAGTCAGGAGGCGGCTTGGTATTTGCTGCGTATACCAATGTCTGAATCAAGTCGTGAAGTGGTCTTTGTGCCATCAATGTAGCCTCACGAGCGTACTAAATCCCACAAATCAATCAAGCAGATGAACGACGAAGGAGTTGCTGAAGACTCTACAAATGTGTGGACTTCGAATATTATCCAAAAGTATGAATTACGAAACGGCATGAACGAGGTGCCTTGCAGATTTCACGGCATGGTACTCGCCAGCTAGAACTTACCGAGCAACGACCATCGCCACAACTACGACATCTGATGTTGATAGTAATGAAGGCGATGATGGCGGTGACAATGAGAGCAATAATGCCAATGTAAATGCTATCGATGAGAATGCTGTTAATGCGCTATACCGAAAACGAGACAAAAGCCATGTCGTTAGATCCCGGCAGTATGATATTGCCGATCTGATTAACTGGAAACGAGAGATTGTGACATTGTATGTTCCATTCCGAAACGAATTGTGTGTTGCTAGACAGAAATAAGTTTTTGCAGGCGTACGATGAACAATTAGACTCGATCATGTCTAAACGTAAAGAATACGAAGTTGGAATGAATATAGCAATGAAATTGATATATGCAATGAAATTGATGACGAAGTAGAGCAAGCCGAGCAGAAACGCCCAGAATTTGTAAGAACAGTTGGTTTTGAAGAATCAAACGACGATGATATCGCGAGTATTCCGGTACGCGGTGCGCTTTCGGCAGTTGTTCGACAGCGATCGAACATGATGCCGAAACAAGAATACTGCAAATTGGTACGACTGACTAATGATGAGCAACGTAAGTTGGTACTGCAGGCAATACATGTTTTACATGACAACACTGGTGAGTGTCGACCAATTCAAACCCTCTTCACCGGGCCCACTGGTTGCGGTAAGACATTCACTTTGCAAATACAAATGGAAACATACAACCGGTTTTCGCAGACTCACAATTCTACGCACAACGCATATTTCGCTTGTGCAACCACAGGCAAGGCTACAGTGGCCATAAACGGAACGACAATACATTCTACATTCAGAATAACCGTGGCCAGAAGACAGTGTAGCAGCTTGAGACATGAAGCACTGCAAGATTATCGCAATGTTTTCGCTAATGTAAAAGTAATAATCATTGATGTGGTTAGCATGATGAGCGCAGATCTGCTGAATATCGTACATGCGCGCCTCACTCATATCACAGGAAACTTCGACGAACCGTTCGGCGGGATGCACATAATCTTCTGCGGCGATCTGCAGCAACTGCCACCAGTCAACGCTACTCCCATCTACAAGCCGTACAAACAAGCAATTGCGGGAGCAGTGCTCTGGCATTCGCTGGAGTATTATCCATTGCGACAAGTTATGCGCCAAAGTGATGTGATGTTCTCGACAATCCTAACGAAAATTGGTGACGGTCAAGCTTTGCTCTCCGAAGAGAAAGTGCTGCTTAACACACGCTTTCGAACAATTAATTGGTGCCGAGAAAATGTACCAGGGGCGATCAGGCTTTTTAATGTAAACCGAGATGTTGATGGTTTCAAGTCCAATGCAATCGAATCTATGACCGATTGCATCTCCGATGATACGTTCTCGGGGTACAGGACTCAACAAGAGTTGACGAGCTGCCGTAACGATCTGTTCAAGAAGACTGGGATGGAGACAAGTGGTTTGCCATATTTGCTGCGATTGTGCGTTGGTATGCCGTACATGATAACAACAAACGTAGTTATGGCCGACAGGATTGTTAACGGAGTGATCGGCGAACTGAAGCATATCGAACAACCTCTGCTCGGAGAGATTGGATTAGTTGATATGGACGACAATACAGACCATGTAGCGGTAATTGTGGGACAATCAAGTTATGGGGCGAGCCGATTGTGGTTCCAGTTCGACAATGACAAAATTGGTGCAACATTACGCGTGAAGGCTAAACCATACGTCGTGAGCAAATCCGTGTCGCCTAGTTGGACTCCGATTTCCAAGCGACCGGCTACCATTCAGTTAAAAGGTACTGTGAAATGTAGAAGACTCCAGTTCCCGTGCGTGCTAGCATGCGCAATGACCATACATAAATCGCAGGGTGGTACATTCTCTCAAGTGGTATTCCACTACAACAAGTCACAAGATCAGCAGTTGTTTTATGTAGCATTATCGAGAGTCATGTCAATCGATGGCCTCTTCTTAACCAACGCCAATGATGATTTTACGTTCTACCACACGGTGGAGAATAACAATCCAAGACTTCGGGATTTGCGATCCGAATTAGCAAGGCTAGACAATCATCGCATGCAAACGTTGGGCGATCAAGTGGTCGAAGTTCTTAATACAAAGGCACCGACGAATTTATGCTTAATGAGTTACAATGTGCAAAGTCTAGTGGCTCACAGTAAAGACATCGAAACTGACCCTGTCTTGAGTTCAGTGGACATTTTAGCATTGAGCGAAGCTTGAATGGGATACACTACCGGTGTGGCTATAAGTATCGAGGGCTTTAAATGCGTCTCGCTGCATAAGCGTGGAAAGATAAACGCAGAAGGTGTCGCAATTTATGAGAAAAAGGATGCTGTAACTGCGGCTTCGGCGCAAACACTGCTCAAGTGGAATAATGGCAATACCTCAAATATCGCAGACATCGATGACTTCGGCGATATCTGTGCGATAAGAGCCAACATCAACAGTAAGCAATGCCTAATCATCACTATATATTTATCGACACAGATCACATCTAAGCAAGCACGAGAGTTTATGCTGCGAAACTTGGCATGTTACATACGCAAGTTTGCACAGATATTTAGTGACCTAGACGAGTTGTGGAATATACCGATAATTCTTACCGGAGATTTCAATATAGACATCAGTAAATCGGACAACCATTGGTTTCTTGAATCTATGCAATCCGAGTTCCAGATGAGCTTAGCTACTGATCCGGATAAACACACGACGCTGGAAAGCACGACTATTAATGCGATATTTACGCGTGGCATCCAACTGTTTCGTACAGTAACCTACTCGTATGTATCTTATTTCTCATACCACCGACCGCTATTTGCCATAATTAAGAGCCCACCGACCTCACCAGCAACAATGACTTCAGAAACAGCAGAATGAACATCTTGGCTGTATACAATAACTTTATTACGTACACAGAAAATAAAAATAAATAAATAAATAAAAATATGTAAATATAAAAATAATAACATTAACAACATCCATTGCGTATTTTTGGTGATTCATGAACTTATCAAGACAAGGCTACGTAGTTCTACGTTTTTGGTTTCGATTTGTAATTCGAGATCAGGGCTGGGATGTTGTACCATCACTTTCATTCGAATCGACTTTAAAAGTCGATTCGAAAAAGTGATAGTTGGCATGTTGTAAAATTTTCGACTCCAAAGTGATACGTTAATATGGCCGCCATTTTTCGAAGCTGAATTAACAACAACAATTTTAATTTGACATTTCGGTGTTGTTATACAAGCTTTAAATAAATATTAATTTTATAAGATTTTATTAAAAAAACAATTTATGAAATTGTTAATAAATTTGTTATTTTTTCATTACTTACGCAGACATTTTTTCAAATTTTATTTTCAATTTATTCACTTTTAATTATATTTATGTATAGTATAACATTATATTTTGACGAATCGCTCGTATATCACTTTAAATAAACTGAGTGATACTAAAGTATCATTATCGCGATTCGAAAATTTTACAACATACCAATTTTCGACTTTCTGTTCGAATTTCGAAAATTCGCAATTACTCGCCCCTGCTTAAGATGTGATTAAGGAAATATCGGACAAAAAGTCAACTGTTCGTGGCATTTCCTTTGGATACAGTAAATTGAAACTGTAGCAAAAAGCTATTCATTGCATTACCAAATCAATCACATTTCCTCCTTTGTTCGAAGTTGATTGATTGATTGATCAGAATGCACGACCAATCCTAAGCAAGAATCGCGGATGACAATGGCCTTCCGTACACACTTTAGACATAACAAAACCGAAGGAAAGGAAAGGTATGTTAGTAACAAAGAATCAACACGGTTCGAGACTCCTAAATAGTTGATAGTTAGTAAATTTGGTAGTTGTATATTTTTAGTAAATTATTTAGCACAAGAACACAATTTCATGTTCCTTTACTGCTTCAGTTCCTGGAAAGTTGTTTCAGGTTCTTCAAAAATTTCCTAAATTTAAAATCTGCATTAATTCTTTATAATAACTATTCTAAAATTAATTAAGTATAAATTTAATTCTCTGAAATAAATTATAAATTAATCTTTATGTACTGCAAATAAATTAACATTAATGGTTTGTATAACAATAACTAAACCAACTACACTCCGCACAGCCGAAATATATTTTAAATAAAATGAAAAATTAACAAAATATCCTAGAAACTGCAATTTTCATGAACTACTTTTAAGGCTGAATATTGGCTCGTTTGGCTTGTCACTGTTTACCATAGGAATTATACTTTAAGTTTCATCAGAAAAGCCAAATATTTAATGTAAAAATTTGTATAAATTCAACCCTCTAAAGTATCATGTCTGAAAAGTATTTCAATTAGTGTGCTTATAGCCAACAATTATCACTAGAAAAATTATCAGGACAAACTTCATGTGGGGAGCCCAAGAAAATTTGTTTTAATGAAAGGCCTATATAAAATTAAAAATCGGTATAAATTCAACCTATAACCCTATGTCTACGCATCTTTTTTCTTACGTTAATCACGTAACCGTATCAGATTTATTCGAATATCACTTAAAACTGTAACTATCACAATTAAATGATTTTGGCGTTCCTACATCCTAGAGCCAACATTCCACTGATAAAATAGAAATTTTATCGATTAAAGTCGAAAAGGTTACTGGTAACCCAAAATAGACATAAGGGTTAAAGTGTCATGTCTGGGAAGTATTTCAATTAGTGTGCCTAGCCAACAATTATCTCTAGAAAAACTATTAAGCGAGTTTCATGTGGAAAGGCCGGGAAAATTGAATTGAATGAAAAGCTCATATAAAATTAAAGATTCAGCATAAATTCAACCTTTAAAGTGTTATGTCTAGAAAGTATTTCAATTAGTATGCCTGGCCAACAATTATCCCTAGAAAAATTATCAGCGCCAGTTTCATTTGGGGAGCCCGGGAAAATTTGTTTTAATGAAAGGCCTATATAAAATGAAAAATTTGTATCAATTCAACCTTTAAAGTGTCATGTCTGGAAAGTATTTTAATTAGTTTCACTAGCCAACAATTATCGGTTACTGGTAACCCAAAATAGACATAAGGGTTAAAGTGTCATGTCTGGGAAGTATTTCAATTAGTGTGCCTAGCCAACGTTTATCCCTAGAAAAATTACTAAACCAGGTTTCATGTGGGGCTCCGGGAAATTCGGTTGAATGAAAAGCCCATATAAAATTTAAAATTTTGTATAAATTCAACGTTCAAAGATTTTCAATTAATGTGCCTAGTGTAGCCAACAGTAATAGATAGGACCGGCCATTTTTTTTTAAATATTCGGTCTGACTGTACTATAATATAGGTATTGGCTCAAGCTTAAGTAAGTAAAAATAAAGAGCCCTATACCAATAAAATAATTTATTTAAATATTAATTTATAATCAACTCATTTTTGTTTTTTTTATTCAAAAAAAATTTTACAGCGACTACTATTTAACATATACTTATTTCTTAACTAAGATTCTTAACCTAGGTTTTATCTTCTATGAGTCTATGAGTCTATCTAGTCTTAGAATAATGAACTTATTCAATTCAAATTATTCTTATATTTCTGATAAACATATTTTCTTAGCGAATTTTATATAAAGATGAAATTAATAAGGGAAGAGTATTTAATACAAAATATTATGTATTATGTAAGCTGGGTTGCCACTTTGCTACAAATGGAGCAGATCTGTTATAATTTTCAAAATTTAAAAATTAAGTGAGCACTTATATAAATCTGTTACATTTTAAGTTCGGCCATAAAAATGATCGATTTTGACTCGGAAATGATGAAACCATTAAAAAACGAACAGTTTAACTCTAAATTTAATTATTTATAAAAATGACGTAGTAATATGTAAACAAAGGCTTGACTGAACATATTCCTTTTTATTGAAATTTATGCGTATCATATTTTTGACATTTCAGCAGTTCAGCTGAGTATTTTTTTTATTTGGGTGCGTCGTATTTGATTTATGATTTGTGAAATTATTTGGCCCTTTGATAAATATGAAAAGATATTTTCAAACAATTTCAAAAAATAAATAAGTAATTTTACTATTTCTTCTGTTATACAATATTTTTTTAACAGCAACCATTGAAGAGAGTTTTAAATCTGTTATTAATTTAACCAGTTACCGCAAAAGGGCAACTGGATTTGATTACGTAATGTACTGCGTGCAGTATGACTTATTAATTTTACAAATGGACTCTATATCGAAGCTACTTCAAATAACTTGCCATGATTCTCAATATAAAATTAGAAAAAAGCTAAAGATTTAAAATGTGGGCGAACCATGTGTATTATGGCGATGATTCAGGTAATCGGACCATTTTCTAAACAACAAATTTCAAGAAAACTGCAAAACATAAAATGTTCTCTAATGATCGATGAAACAACAGATCTGTCTACTACCAAATGCTTAGTGATGGTCGAACGATTTTGTTTATAAAAATAAAAATAATGTGATTGGCTGTTTTCTAAAACTAAACTAATTAAAAAAAACTAATCCAATTAAACCGAGTGCTTCTACCGCCCAACAAATATTTAATGAAATTGAATAAAATTTAAAGGTAGCAATATTGCAATGGAGAACGTTATTAGGCCTAGCAGTCGATAAAGTCGCAGTAATGACTGGTTACTTAAATGGAGTAGATTCCATGAAATAAATGAATGAAATAAATACCAACGTCGTCTGATTCATACATATCTGAAGCATATCTGTATAAAAGTATTTTTTAAAATTTTATAAAACCAGAGTATTTAAAATTTGACACAAATATTAAAGATCCAGAATTTCTTCTTACACTAACGGTAATGGGGATTCGGTTTGAACATGTTCTAATTTCAGAAAGATTGGATATCTAAATATCAACAAACAATTACATAATTTTCCGTTTTACGACTGTGATATAGAGAAACTTTGAATAATCAATTTCGCAGATTGATTGGTAATTTTGAGATGACTTTTGAAACAAGATAAAGCTTGTTGGGATTGGAAACCAGATGATACACCAGAGTTTCTAATTTACTCCAAAAAAAAGTTAATTTACTCCACTTTTATGCCGCATTAACTCCGTAGCAGTGCTCTCGTTTCGAAATTTTTTAAAGTAGTACACTCTAATTTCCTGGGGAGTATTTCTAGTCAGAAAGGAGAGCATACCAAATAAAACCATATCAGATATTTTTTACCGTTTTATCAGAGATGGGTAAAACGCTAAAAAATCTAACTTCTCGACAATTTTGTCAAAAATAGGTCAAAAACCTTAAATAATGGTCAACAACTTTCGAAAAGTGTTAAAAACTGTCGGAAAGTGTTAAAAGTGATATTGAGAAAAAAGAAAACAAAATATTTGTATTGTTTCGTGAGCAAGTTTTTGAAATATACAGGTAAATTTAGAAAATGGCCAAACTGTTGAAACAGTTTTGATCGTAAATGAAACTAAAATTTTACATTTTTCAATTGTTTTCACTATTGTATGTATGGTAATTTATTGTACTTTATTGTTTTTTCAAATTTATTGTGTGTGTGCTAATTTATTGTGGTGTATGGGTTTTGTTTAATGTCGCTTTTGTTTTACTACTACTTTAATTTGAGAGGAGTTACGTAGTGATTCGTATCGAATTATGCAATAGTTCCGAGCTTACCTCGGGTGGGGGCTATTACCGAAACTAATGCTTATTTGATTTAGTAATAGGAGAATGCAGATTTATGCACGATATTAGTAATCACTATTCGGATATCCGGAGAGACAAGTAAGTCATGGGTGAGTATGTGCGTACGCACTTTTTTATCACCCTCTACGCTTTGCCGTGCGTAGATTAAGCTCAAATGTCTTTCGAACCTTTGCTGATAGGTATTAGTAGGTTGAGATTATTTATACTTACATGAAATGATGGAGTTTTAAAGTTGTTCGGCTAGTTTTCTCCGTTGATTGAAAGAGCTTTTTCCTTAATGTGGTTGAATGTTCTTTATTATAGCAGGTATTGGATTGATTGGATACAAGATTAGTATTTTTATTTCTGATCGATAGTTTCGTTTTATATATTGAATTATACTGGCTTATTGAATTATACTGGCTTATATCTTGAATTGGACTCTACCCTTTTTTACATCAAACTTTGTTTGGTTTATATACAAATTTTTGTTATTGATTTACACTAACAATTTTGATGGTATTGACTTTTGGAAAAATTTGCTATTCAGTTTTTGGGTTTTTTGACATATTTTTGATAAAAAATATATTTTCGCTAATTTGTTAAAAATTCAATTTTGGGTTTCATAATTTTGATGCGTTCGAATAATTGTTTTTGTAAATCAATATATTTTATGTTTTGTTGGTGTAATTCAATGTATTGTTTGTGTAATTTAATGTATTGTGGTTTTGTTTGTGTAACTCAATGTATTGTGATTTTGTTTGTGTAATTTAATGTATTATGACTTTTGTTTGTGTAATTCAGTGTGTTATAATGTTCTATATTTTATTTTGCTAACTTGCATATTTAAATTTTATTTTATTTATACATTTTATATTGGAATCGCTCAACTGTAATATTCGCCTAAATGTTTGGTTTTGTATTCAAGTTTAATTTATATGTATACATTTTGGTTTGTTTATTCATAATTTTTTGTACAATTTCATGTTGTTGTTTTAGTTTTTTTTTGAAAGAATGTTATTACGCTAATTTGTCTTTTTTTGTTGGAAATGTGGAAAGAATGATTACTATTACGTTTTGTTTTTAATATGGAATAAAAATTGTGTTAATTCAAGGTCGGTATATACAACATCACTGTCAAAGCTTGTATCGAAAACATAGGTTTTGAAAGACTTTCAAGAACTCGTATCAAAACTTATCGAAAACTGTGTCATAAGTACTACTTTTATTTCCAAACATCTCTGATTATTTCCACAATATTCGAACAGGCCCTGAATGGTATAAAATAAAATAAAGCTACTTACCTATACTGCAGACTGCAGTAATAAGCTGATATAACTTAACTACATATTTGACCAAATTGAGTTATTATTTGTTAAGTTAGATTGTGCTATTTATTATTTATTAGTTTGTTAATAATGCTGCATCACAAAGGAGTACAAAATGAATTAGCGGAGTACGGGAATGGGAGTACAGATCGTTCTCACTTCGACAGCACTGCTCCGTAGTCCGCATTTTGTATGTAAAAGTGGCAAACCGACAACGGCAACCATGATTATCTGTAATTCTGTACTGTATGACCCTGTACAGCGTATTCTACTTCTACTGCTACATCCATTTCCTGATTATGAATCATAAATTTCGCAGATTCGCTATCGCTACCTGCCGCTGCCAGTTTCAAATCCAACCAAAGCCAACACTCAGTGGAATTATTCTCGTTTTATAAAGTTTATGAATTATGAGGAACACTCGTTAAGCACCGAAATACTTAAGGGTTCCGTTGAGACAAAATATTAAAAAAAGAATAATTTATATAATCGACTTTAGTATCAATTCAAATTATTCTTATATTTCTTATAAACATATTTTCTTGGCGAATTTTATAAAATGACGAAAATATTAAACGAAGCTGAAGCAGAATACAATAATGTATGTATGTATATGGATAAGTAAAAAGTAACACGCAAAACACGGTGTGGTTGATTTACACGCGAAACTATATTTTATATATATATATATATATATATATATATATATGTATATATATATATATATATATATATATACATATATATATATATATATATATATATATATATATATATATATATATATATATATATATATATATATATATATATATATATATATATATATATATATATATATATATATATATATATATATATATATATATATATATATATATATATATATATATATATATATATATATATATATATATATATATATATATATATATATATATATATATATATATATATATATATATATATATATATATATATATATATATATATATATATATATATATATATATATATATATATATATATATATATATATATATATATATATATATATATATATATATATATATATATATATATATATATATATAAAACCCGATTTGTAATTTTTAAAATTTTAGGTTAAACAAAATAAAAGTCAACGGTTAGTCGATAACGCAGAAATACATTTTATTAAAAAAAAACAATAATTTACGTCTTTCTTCTTTGACATACTTTTTAAAACTAAAACTATTTTTTCCTTTGGTTGTCTTCGTTGATTTTTTTTTTGTTACAGGGTATTCCTGTTTCAGTCGTCCATCCTGTCACCAGAGATGTCCTCATCGATGTCGTCGATATTTCCTGCTTCCTCCAGATCTTCTAACGTACACCAAGGCTTTAATCGATCTGAACTACATACCCCATCAAATTTCCGCTGAGTTTGTTCGGCTCCTGGAACATCGACAATGTGATATCTATCGTTACCAAGCGCTTTATCAATTAAATATGGTCCCCGATATTTTGGAATTAACTTTCTTGATGTACCACTTGGGGCACCGCCTTCCCACTTTACAAATACCATATCGCCTTCGTTGTATTTATGAGGGGCACAGTGTGCTTTATCAAAACGTTGTTTCTGGCGTATGCCAGCTGCTTTCGTGCTCTCATAAGCTAGCTTGTTAATAGTTGCCACGTCATCATCGGTAAACTTATTATTTTCTATTGACAGCAACAATTTATTTTTTAATATACTTCGCGGTTCATATGTTAAGATTAGCCTTTGAGGTGACAGTTTTGTTGTGTCATTGATCATTGTATTTAATGCCCACTGTATATTTCGAATATTTGTGTCCCATTTCCTATCGTCTTCTCCAACCATTGCTCGTAACATTCCCAAGATAGTTCTGTTGTACCTTTCACATTTGCCGTTAGCTCTTGGCGTTGCGGTAGCATTCAAAATATGTTTGATATTGTTTTCCGAACAATATGTTTCGAATGACCGTGCTGTAAATGTAGTGCAACGATCACTAATTAACCTCGTTGGAACCCCAAAATGAGTGGTCCAATCATTCATAGCCGATATAACTGGAGCTGTATTCGTTGATTTTACTGCTTTGATAACTACGTATTTTGAAAACGCGTCTATTATAACTATCAAATGAGCATTACCTTTGGACGTTTTCGGGAAAGGACCCAAGTGGTCCACATGTATGGTGTGAAATGGTATTGGCGTCTTATCAATAGGATACATTTCACCTTCCTTTATTCCACCTTTCGATTTTGTATAACCACATTCCAGACACGACGAAATATATTTCTTTATATAGTCCCTTATTCGAGAGAACCAAAAGTGTCTGCGAATAACTTCAACCGTTTTTTCAACGCCCGGGTGTCCCATATCGTCGTGATTCATTTTAGCTATACGCCACTTTAATGTTCTGGGCACAACCCACATTCGTTTACCGTGTACAATTCGGTACAATTGTTCTTTATATACCGTATAATCTGCATGCATCTGTCGTTCATCAGAATTAATTGGTTTTCGACCCATAACTTCGATGATTTTTTTAATATCATCGTCTAAGCGTTGCATACCGACAAGCCAATCATCTTGCTGTGATACTAGGAACACATCAATCGTTGCTGGTTCAAGATCCACTCCGTCGTCAATTGTGTTCCGGCTAAGTGCGTCGACATGTTGCATATTCTGTCCACTTCGGTGAACAGTATTAAAGCTATATTCAGCCAATCGCAACCACTACCTTCCTATTCTTGGGATTAAATCCTTTTTCGTAGCGCAAGCTGTCAACGCAGCACAATCCGTGACCAAAGTAAATGGCTTTCCGATCAAATAAATACGGAATCTTTGAAGCGCTTCAACGACCGCCAAAGCCTCCAATTCATATGAATGATATTTGCATTTGTTATCCGTTGTTCGGCGACTAAAATATGACACAGATTTGGTTTCACCTTTTTCGTCTCTTTGGAATAGTAAACCGGCGAGGCCCTTGGAACTTGCATCGGTGCACACCTCATGTTCTAATTTCGGATTATATAACGTTAAAATATCGCGACCTCCCAACTTGCTTTTTAATAACTCGAACGACGTTGTTTGCTCGTTTGTCCAGTTAAAGGATTCATTATTTTTAGTTAGTCGCGTTAGCGGTTCAGCGATAATTGAAAAATTCTTAACGAATTTTCTGAAGTAACTTGCTAATCCGATAAATTGTCGTATCTCATGCTTATCTGTAGGCGTTGGAAAGGTTAGAATTGCATTGGTTTTGTTTGATCCCGGTCGTATACCATGAGAATCAATTTCATGGCCAAGAAATTCAACCTTCTCCTTGAAAAACTGACACTTCTTTAATTTTAAAGTTAATCCTCGTTGTTGTAGTACTTTCAATAATTGTTCCAACTTCTCCATACCTTCCTGGATGGTCGTACTTGGTATGATAATGTCATCCAAATAAACGATTATATTATCGTCAACCTCTCGAGCGATGGCGTTCATCATTGTTTGGCAAACCGCCGGAGCATTTGTTAGCCCAAAGGGCATCCTCAAAAACTCGAAATGCCCATCTGGGGTCACGAAAGCTGTACGAGGTATTGATTCAACTGACATTGTAATCTGATAATAACCGGATGCTAAATCCAGTACAGTGAAATAATTACTACCACTGAGTCGTGATAGCTGATCTTCCATAACCGGTAACGGATGCTGGTCTCGTATCGTTTTATTATTCAATTGTCGGTAATCAATACACATTCGTTCATCACCGTCCTTTTTTTTAACTAGGACGACTGGACTAGCATAAGGTGATTCAGATTCACGTATTATTTTATGTTCCAACAATTCACTTATCATTGTTTTTACTTTTTCGCGTTGATGGTAAGATAGTCTATACGGCCGATAGACAACTGGCTCATCATTTTTTAATTTAATTTCCATTTCGACATCCGTTTTCCCCAGTTCCTTTAAATTTCGAGCAAAACAATTACCGAATTTTGCTATCAACTTAAATAAACATTCGCGTTCACTCGGAGTCATACACTTATCCATATTTATTTCAGCCAATAGGACTTCATTTATAACTCCATTTTGTCCATTTAACGAAATGCCACTTGAAACATCACATCTTTCTGCCATGTCCAAAGTTCGATTAATCAACAAGGTATCGCTTATGTTGAGATTTTGAAATTTTAACGTATTGTGTTCTCTGATCATTCTTACGGTTGGTTTATCAATAAAATTTTGACCAATTAGAGATTGGGTATTTAAATATTGGTCAGGAACAATAAGCAACTCAATCTCATCGGCCACTTCATCAATTTGAACCCTCGCTCGTATCTTCTCGTTGGCAACCACACCGCCACCTGCAAATCCTTTGACAAACACGTTACATTTAATTCGTTCCATTCCAAGCCCCACGTTACTTTCTCGTATCATTGAGCATTGACTTCCACAGTCAATTAATCCCAAAACTTCCACGTTACCGTTCAACATTACAGTTTTGATATAAGAACACGCATCGTCGGTTGTTATTCTACCATTGAAAGATTTTTGAGCGCCAGTCATAGTAGAGCATTCTGTTTGTCCCCTCGGATGAACACGCGAACATTTCCTACATCGTTCTCGTCTCTGTGGCTCAGGACAATTTATAGACAAATGTCCTGGTTTTGAACAATTATAACATTCATACGTCCTAGCTGGACGAATTTCGATGGTTGCTTCCTTGTTAACTGGTTTTCCCGGCGTACTCATATTACTTTGTATATTCAGCCGAACCGAATTGTGTTCAGCATTTGTAGTCCGTGCACTCTGCGCACTTCCTTGCCGCATGCTCGAATACCACTCGATACGTTGACGCAATTCATCCACATTAGCTACTATTTGTGTACGCAACGATGCACTTAGCTGATAATCATTCAGCCCCAAAATTATATACTTTATTAAAGCCTCATCTGAAACTTTACGTTGGCCGATGGCACACATTTCATAATAATATTCAATCAACGTTTGGTCTCGTTTGCGAATTTTTGATCGTAACTTGTCGTGTAACTCTGCTTCGCCCATATGTGAATTAAAATGTTTCATCAATTCGTCTGCAAATATTTTCCACTTGATAAACACGCATTGAACTGAATTAAACCATAATTTAGCCGATCCTTTTAGTTTATTCCCGATTGTTAACATAATAATTCGTTCATTTATGTCATAAATATTCATCAGCGATTCAACTTTTTGAACGAATTGTTCCGACGTTAATAATGCTGCCCTTGCAGGATCAAATTCAGGGAGTATATCGATCACATCACGGGGTGTAAGATTAAATTGATTTTGAGAATTACGGTTGGTATCCCTCTCCGGGAATGTAGTATGTTTATCGTCATTTGCTTTGTAACGCGACAATTCCGATAATTCCTCATTAAGCATACGCTCACGCTCAATAAGCACTTTCTCTCGCTCTAAAGAATGTATTCGCTGTTCAAGTTCCGTTAAATTTCGCTCGTAAATAACATTTTTCGAATGCAACATTACATCATTTAGCTCGTTTGCATCACAAGTATTTCGTTTATTCACTTCGCTAGGAGTACTACTAATGTTTCCAAGCTTAGATTTCGTAAAATTGCCACTAGTTTGCTGCAACTCGTAACAATTTTCATTGTTCACTTGTAATCGCGACGTTTCATCTTCATACGTTTCTAACCGTTCCGCTAACGTTTTACGCTTCCCGTTATTGCTTAACCCACGTTTACCGCATTCGATTCGTAATTGCGCAACCGAAAGATTTGAAAAATCCATAACAACTTGATTGGATTCACACTGTGCAATTTTATATACCACAAAGTTCCGTTATTATATATAACTGTATTACTCTCTCACTCTCCTGCACCAATTAACAGATATTCATGTTTCGTTCTTGATTTATTTTACGTTCACCGTTTGTTTTTTTTAAATTCATTCGAATAGTGTATTGTCACGTATTTTAAGTACTTTATCCCACTTCTGAACTAAAACCCGATTTGTAATTTTTAAAATTTTAGGTTAAATAAAATAAAAGTCAACGGTTAGTCGATAACGCAGAAATACATTTTATTAAAAAAAAACCAATAATTTACGTCTTTCTTCTTTGACATAATTTTTAAAACTAAGACTATTTTCTCCTTTGGTTGTCTTCGTTGATTTTTTTTTGTTACAGGGTATTCCTGTTTCATATATATATATATATATATATATATATATATATATATATATATATATATATATATATATATATATATATATATATATATATATATATATATATATATATATATATATATATATATATATATATATATATATATATATATATATATATATATATATATATATATATATATATATATATATATATATATATATATATATATATATATATATATATATATATATATATATATATATATATATATATATATATATATATATATATATATATATATATATATATATATATATATATATATATATATATATATATGTAAATACAGCTATGAAATATTAATCCTTTTTATTATTTCACTTTAAGTTTTATTTATTTTTTATATTACAATAGAAAATTTTATTATGTGAAAGAATAAAATGGTAATAATAATATAAATTCGGCTGATTTTACTCGCCATAAAATGTAAACAACTCTAACTCGTAATACAACGCCGTTTTATGGTTACATAAATGAGCCATTTTTTTGTTAGGTTAACGTACCGTTTCCGGGTTACGTAAACACATCGTTTAGGTGTTTCGTAACTATACCGCTTAGACGAACTCCCGGCGAAGTACCAATATATATGCAACACAATGTTTTTCAGTTCACTCGTCTTATTCTAAAATTTACGATTACGGTGAGTTTGCGAAACACCAAAGCGGCAATTTAACGAAGTCTTATGCGAAAACATAGCTTCGCTTGCGGTTCGCTTCCTCACTGTTTTTCTTAGAGGGTTAGCTCTTCTTCAAAGACGTTAAATAAGTAGATTTGAAATAAACTAACATGAAGCGTGGAAAATTCTGTGCGAAAAAAAGAAAGGTTAAAATAGATAAGGAAAGATTTATTAGAAGATGTATTTATTTAGAATTTTATTTAATGGATTGGAATGAAGTAGTTGCTTAAAATAAAACAAGTAAAAGTTTAAAAAAAATTTTACTTTATTTGCAAATACACGTATAACTATTTTTAAATTCAACACTTTTAATAAAATTAATTTAATTATTAAAAATATCTTTTCTTAAACTACTTGTTATTATTTTACATTTTTAGTACGGGCCTGTTAAAAATAATTGTAAACAAATCATAAGGTTTCTAAGGACTATGCCAACTACTAATTTCGTTTTCGATTCACCAAAAAAAAGCGATCCTTTGTCAAAGTGTTATTTTTCTGCTATCAAGTTGTCCGATTCATCAAAAAAAAACCCGTGGAGCAAAATTTTTGCTCGATTAAAATTCTCGATTTCCTGGGGTGACATGTTCTACCATTACTATTTTCGATAATCGAAAGGCTTTATATCTCTTTTTTCAAGAATAAAATTGTACGCTATTTCGCATATTTTATTACGTTTTTTTATTATGCTTTCGACTTGTTTGATTTATCGTGCTATTTTTTCTCCACTTCATCACCAAAAATTTTGTTTTCGATACTTTACCGATTACAATAAAATTAGATAGTATAGAAAATTATACTAATAGACGATTAATTGAGAAAAAGAAAAAAGAGATACCATGTTTCCAGCATCGAAAATAGTGATGGTAGAACATGTCCTCTGGCAGATTTACTCCTCTTTTACTAATACCAACAAATACATTCGACATTTTTATTTTTCATTCGATTTGTGTTTACTGAAAGCAAAGCTTTTTGTGTATTTTTTTGTGTTCAGCGTTATCGTGTGTTCATTTTTATAATATAATATATTATATTAGATAATAATTATCATTACAATAACAATCAACAATATTTTTCGCAGGTGTCAATAAACACACATACACATAATATAAAAACGGGTAATTCGATTAAACTGTTCGAATAGAAGAGAACTAGAGACTGCATTTTCAAAGATGGGTAAAAGGCGAATCGAAAACGACATAAATATTTTTTTTTATTTTATTTTTTTTTTTTGATAATTATGAAATAATTTTAAATTAAAAGTGCACGTCTTTTTTACAATATTTACATAACAATTTTACTTTCGTTATACAAATATAAACCAGAATAAAACTTTCCGGTGAAAAGAAATTCTCAGTAATTTTTCGCCTTTAATGGTATAACATTTTTCGATTAAACACTTCATTTTTCGCTTTTTTTTTTTATTAGTTTTTAACAAATAATAAGTAATTATATATATTTTTAATTGTTTTGTTTTATTAGATAATTTGTAATTTTCACGATACTACGCAAAATCACTTTTAAATAAGAATAAAAGCTAAACGGTTTGCTTACATAAAGAAAGACCAGCCATACATTATTTGTATATATCCTTCCCTCTCCACCTGTCCACCTTTAAAATAGAAGATTTTATTTGGGAAAAAAATTTGTTTCTGTTCTATAGTTTAATCTCTTTGAAATACAATCACGTTCCATTTGCTAATGCCAAGTACTTGTGAGTGGATGTTCAATCGAACGGGATTTTTTATGACAATAGTAAAACATAACCTAAATTTAAATAAAATTGTTAGATTTTGTCAAAAAATACGTTGTTCCATTAATAATAACTAATAATAATAAGTAATAAATCATTAAACAACAAAAAAATAAAATTTAATTTTTACGATTTAAAAATTGCCGCGTATCACAAACATCAACAAAAATTATTTGTTTTTAACCCTAGTAAAACCACTTTTTTTTTATGTCAGTAAATTCAAATTCTCTAATCAAATAATTTACTAAAATTTTGCAAAGAATGCCAAGTAAGTTGTATGGAATGTTTGGAAATGTTTCAAAATAAAATACATACAAGCTTAAATGATTTAAAATGAGCCAAAAAAGCACACCTTGCTTAGATTAGGGTTAAAAAATGATATTTCACACAGCTAAAATTTGTACATAGCCATCTATTGGAATTTTCTAAACTGAAATCCCTCTGCCATTAATTTTATGCGTAACTACTTCTAACAACCATCATTTGAGCATGAGTAGTTAGTTGCGAGTAGATAAAAGTACTTGTGAGCAGTTTGCTCAATCCAATGGAACACGCTTATACAGTCATAGTCCAGTAACATTCACTGTATTTCATTTGAAAGAATTTGCTACTACCAAGTACTTGTGAGTAGATGTTCAATGGAACGCAAATTTTTGTGACAGTAGTAAAACATAACCTCAATTTAAATAAAACCGCTAGATTTTAATAAAAAATACGTTGTTCTATTAATAATAATTAATAATAATAAGTAATAAAACATTAAACAACGAAATGATTAAAATATTTTTACGATTCAACAATTGCGCGTTATATCATAAACATAAACAAATCACCCATTCCACACGAGTTGCGCTTACACTAAGCGTGTTCCATTGGCTTTAGCAAACTACTCACAACCCAAGTATTTTTAAATCCAACTATTTTATAATATTCCATAACATATCCATAACTTAGTTCTGGGTTAACCTTTGTTTGAGTTACGAATTATTATAAGAAAACGTATGCACCGTGTCGCAATTATTGGGAACTCACAGAACTCACTATATAAAAATTGTATACATGTGTGTGTGTGTAAAAATAATATTGGCGGGAATATTTTTTAATGTGTATGTGTGTAAATGTCAAGCTCGAAATTTGGCGAGTTAATCAAATTATTCATTAATGAAACAAAATTTATATTTTTGTATTTTTATTTTGGTAACCAAATATATGTAAATATTTTTAATTTGTTATCACAGAATATTCTAATTGATCATACATTTTTATCGTTTCTTAGAATTATTTAGTAATTCAAAATTTTAATAAAATGTATAAGGCATAAATATTTCAAAATATCACAGGAAATTGTGATTGCCATTTAATTCTTAACTCTAGTTATTAATTAAAAAAAATTCAAAATATAATTAAATTAGTATATGTATATAAAAGGAACAAGTACATATTTCAGCCTTCGTCATTTTTTTTGTTTCGCTTATCTTTTAAATAATAAAAATATTTAGTTGATATTTGTTTAAATTCTGCTTGTGTCGCTTTTGGAAATTTCTCCAAAGTACAATCTAAAATTATAACATATTAAAATTGTTAAATATTAATTATTAAATTTGTGTGACAAAATTTACCTCTCAAAATTTTTATAATGTTGAAATGTTTGGCACTTAAATTCCCTTGCCGTCCATTAAACGTAAACTTCCGGGACAGCTCGTCAGTGAAAATATTTTTCAAGTTCAATCTAATGAACTTTTTTAAGTCGTACCCTTCTTCTTTCATTATTATTGATTTTGAAATATTTATTAACACAAAAAAAAAAAATCAATATTACTAAAGAACTGCACCTATCAACCTATTATAACAAGCCACAAAAACAATCTGATAAACTACGTAAGTAAAAAAAAAATTGTTATATAAAATGTATACATATACACACCAATACTATGTTGTATTTTTAATGAATTCGAGTTGTGTGAGTTTCGGTTATTTTGTCAAAATCCAAAGGAAAATACAGTACCTCAATTTTGAGTTCTGTGTTGTTATACTTGGGAAGTACTTGTATCTACTCGCAACTACTCATGCTCAAGTGATGGTGTAGTTGTTAGAAGTAGTTACGCATATAATTAACGAAAGAGGGATTTTAGTTTAAAAAATTCTAATAGATGGCTCTGTACCAATTTTGGTTGGGTCGAACGACATTTTTTAACCTAATCCAACCAAGGTGTTCCTTTTTGGCTCGTTTGATAAATGCATCGATTTTTAAAATAATGTTAATTTAGAACTTGTACGTATTTTATTTTGAAACATTTCCATACAGCATACTTGACATCTAATCATTCTCTGAAAAAAATTTCGTAAATTATTTGATTGAATTTGAATTTACTGACATAACAAAAATATGTTGGTTCGATTAGGGTTAAAAACAAAAAATGGTTGTTTATGTTTGTGATACGACGTGCAATTGTTAAATCTTAAAAATATTTTAATTATTTTGTTGTTTAATGTTTTATTACTTATTAATATTAATAGATCAACGTATTTTTTATTAAAACCTAGCAGTTTTATTTAAATTGTGGTTATGTTTTACTCACAAGTACTTGACAGTAGCAAATTGCCCACATAATGCCACTAGGTATCACTAAACATTTGCTGTCAAAAATTGTATGACATTTTATGTGCACTTTTTGTAAACATAAGTAAAAATATTTTCGTCTTATAAAAGTGATTATTATTAATACGTGATAATTAATTTGATTTTGAGAAGTTTTTATAAACGTCAGTAATATTTTTTGATTTTGTAGTGACACCTAGTGGCAAACGCCCTCTACTTTTTATTTGATCGTGCTGCCTCTTTCGGAAAACATGATCTATTGTATTCATTTGAATTTTAAAAATGTATTATTTTAAAAATTTAAGAAATGGATACTGGTTACTCAAAAACCAAAAACAGCTGATGTGAGTACAATTTATTCAAAGTGGATACATTTTTTTTTAATTTATATATTTTGTTGTAATACCGAATCGAATTTTGAATTACATACTGTTAGGGTTAAATTTGCATCAATGCATAAGCGTAGCTAACTTCGATTTTGATGAAGTTAAATGTCATTTTATTGTTGTTGTTTTCCCTGTCGGTGTTGTGTTGTGTTTTTAAAATACCGAGCCGGCGTTTATTTTTTTGTCATGGATAAGTATCACAAAATAATTTGGCTACAATAATCATTACTAACACTTTTTATTACAATTATTTAAGGTTTGTGGTGGGATTGGGAAAACATACTGGCAAGGAAGCATCGAAAACTTCGTGGCGAGTTTGATTATTTGTTTAGGTTGTGTTACGCAAGATTTAAAATTTTTCATATTTGCATTTCAACTAATCTCTTGGTTTGTAACTAATACCAAGTTTACATTAATAGAATAAAAGTATGTAGCCAAAAAACTATCTTCATATGAACTCAAATTTAAATATTTTATCATGTTTCTTGTTAAACTACAATTTCAGGTGTTAATCAAATAATTTACCGACAAATCTAATAGAGTGTGAGAAGAAATTCACAACACATAAACTGAATTGAATACAGAAATATATCTGTCAAAACAGCAAACTTTTATAGTATGGCATGGGTAAACCGAAACGGAAAAATAATTAAATAGCAAAAAGTACATATGTACTTATTAGGTACGTATAATGTAAACGTGGTATAAAGCTCCTCGTCATCCTCCTTCACGATGTTCTCGGTGTAAGTTAATACTATTAAAATAGATCGCCGGCAACTAAATCAAAAAATACAGTAGAACTATTGGAATCGGAGTCAAGTACGGAGTGACAAAGAAGTGGTTGCTAAGAACGCGAAACAACTTAGAGAATTTCGGTCATATCGAGGTGGATCGAGTGCCGTAACGAGTTTTCATTTTGTCAACAAATTTTTCTTGTAAAATTCATTTGCTCTTCACTTTTCTACCATATTTGTTAAGAAAATGTTGCCCTGATTCTAAGGTACTTCAGCACATAAAGTGCGGCAGAACGAAGGCGAATAACTTAGTTAAAGATGTTTTGGGTAAAAAAGGACGGCAAAATGTGGCCAACGAACTTTAAAGCCAGAAATTTAGCTTAATCGTCGATGGAACCACGGATGTGAGTGCGGCAAAATCATTGGCTGTGGTAGCTCGCGGTTTTGATCCGAAAAAATGTTCAAGGGATAGGTTCTTAGGTATTTTGAATCTAACTAAAAGTGACTCAATTTTTAGCAGTATTTTAAACCATTTGAATTTATTGCAAATTCCGTTACAGAATGTAATAGGCCTAGGATTGGATAGCGCTTAACGCTGCAGTTATGTCTGGCCAATTTAACGGGGTTCAAGCAAGATTTAAACAAACAATTCCCGATCTTTTTTTATAAATTGTATACATTTTTCAGTGGAGCAACTAGCCCGAAATATTTTTCATTTTTTTTGCCCATAGTTCCAAACGTTGCCTTGAATTAAAAGAATTTCAAGAATATTTTGCACTAAAACCTTTCATTAGAAATGGTCGTAAAACGTATAATTAAACAATAGAGGGATGAATTACAATTAAACTTCATCTCTTTCATTTTAGAAGACAAAGGAACACAAAAAACGGCTAGAAGCTTGTCGGAACAGTGTGAGGTAATCCATTAAACAAAACCTATTTTTTTATTTCTTGCGTACGTCCTAAAAATTATTAATAGAATGAAATAGTTTCAATCCGAAACAACTCGTATTCATGCTATATATGAAACAATGGAAAAGAATTTTAAAGATATCTTAAGCAATTTTATAAACCCCAATTGCTTTCAAAACATAAATGATATCGATTTTGAAAACGAAAAAAACCACATACCATTGGCCGAAATAAGCATGCGTTATGCCGTTCAGACCTTTTTAGCAGTTAACAAATTAGAGGTGCCAAGAAATGTGAAAACATTTTATATTGAACTTGCCCAACAAATAAAACAACGATTTGATTTTAACAACCCGGCATTTAAATAATTGTCTTTAATTAATCCCGGTTGCTTGTCATCAAATGTTTCCTCCATAATTGCATTACTCAATATTTTTCCGAATTTGTTAGCGAATCAAACCGACAGAGATAACATATTGGACGAACTGAAAATTCTTAAGTTATCTTCGCACTTAATAAATTTAAATAAAACAAACAATGGTTTTGGGCAAAAATTGGATCATTCAAAAATTCAATAGGGGAGCTGCTTTTTGTTACACTGGCTAGTTTTATGAGTTTGCCTCATAGCTCGGTGGCAGCAGAGCGAATTTTTTCTGATTTGAATAATACTAAAACGAAAAATAGAAATCGTTTTCTAATCGAGACGATGGACTCAATTATGGCCGCAAAAGAATTGTGGTCGGAAGAGGAAAAAAATTCAGTCAGTTTCAATAAAACGAGTCTTGGGTACCGGCCCGGAAGTAATTTTGATTTAGTTATCCCTATAAATTTATTTTTTATGTTAATGTGATTTATAATTTATTCTTGTTAATTTTAGTTGTATTAAACCAATGTGATGGTACTGAATACCATATGAAAATAATGTGATGTAATGAATTTAAATAAACAATGTACCTTCAGTTTTATAAATAAATACATATGTACTTTAGTAAATAACCAAGGAATTATCATGTTTTATTTAAAAACAAAACAAATGGATACATTTTTTTCAAATAGTTGGATACGTTTTTTTTTTCGAGAGATAACGCTGATTGCCATTACATGGCACGTAGTGGCTGTGGCATTGGTATGATGTTACATACGGTATTGGTTATTCTCCGCTCATGTGTTGGCTCTTGGCTGGTCTCCACTTACATATTTTTCTCTTGACAAAAAATAAATGGATAATTCGAAGAAAAAAAAATTGAATTTGGTTCCTTTTTCTATTAATACAATTTATGGCATATTATATTTGTGTTCCATTTTTATGTTTTAATTTAATAACACAATTTTTATTTTATTTTCACCTAAGACAAATGAAAATTTCATTTTAATTGTCAACATATTCAATATAAAAGAGAGGAAATTGAGCATAAAACCCACATGTGAACCCACATGAATCCACGACTTGAAGCTTGAAGGCAGATTGAGAGATTCTGATTCAGAACACTGTACAATGTACATGATCAGAAAACAAATTAAAGAATGATTTAACATTGGTATGTGTAAATCACAAACCATGTTTTTCCTACAACGAGCGTCAAACACTCAGTAAGGAAATACAGCTATTGCCTAAATATGAATCATTTCGATTTATAAACATATAAAATTTATTACGCAGTCTAGGTTGAAAGTGTCCGGGATGAAGCGGCGAAGCGCACGAATTCGGGCTGAGCGATGACATCAATATTGAAGTCCCCGCAGAGCACAAGAGGCATATGTCGGAGTCAGCACTGAAATACGGCGGTGTTCTGAATTCATAGGTTCATTTTGGGTTTTATAAATAAAACTCTTAAAAATTGTATCTTGTTTATTTAATTTTTATTATTAATAAAGTATTTATTTATTAGCTATTAAACAGCCCGTTAGATTACATCTTTTTAGTTGACTCGACGATCAAAAAGAACGTTCCTTATTATTTTTTCTTAATTTAATAATGCCACCGTTTCATTTACAGCTGTTTTTACTTATTCTAATAATAACAAATTAATATTATTGGTATATTGATCATTCAGTACAGTAGAACCTCAATTATATAACACCATCCCTTTAATGAAATTATGTATAATATAATTTAGCTTTTGGTTTTAATAAATAATTGAGCTTTTACTGTTCACAATTTTATTAACGATATATGAATATAATATAAAAATTTCAATCGGTATAAATTCATTTTTTTTTTAATTAATTAAATTTCAAAATTCAGAATTTCCTTAAAATTATTATCAAAGTTAAAATAAATTTATAGTTAATATGTTTAATTAAAATATTTTTGTTATGTTTTGTGTTTATTTTTCAAATAGCTATGTATACAAAATCTCCAACGTCAAAATTAACATCTTTAGCGCCTTTTTTATAATTCTCTGTAACCGTTATGAGTCACGAATTCAGAGGTCCGGTTCGGTATTGCTTTCTGGGTAGGCTTAGGGGGTATGGCGTGGGTGTTTCCGGACATAAATCCTTAACGAGGACCGATCACTTCCCCGTTGTGAACTTGGCGTTTGGGTATGCATGCTCAACGGAGGCAACGCACCACGCCCTACACTACAAAGCATCGGTAAGTATTAAAACAAAAACAAAAGTTTGAATGAAAGAATCGCCAAAAACCGCGGCTGCAAAAGATATTAATTTGATGTGAGAACTTGATATGTAGGCAGAAAATCGACGGCAGCTAAAACACACAAAATGGCACAAAATATATAGAAATATTACATTAAGTTTCCGAATCTCTAAACGGCAAAAGAAAAAAATCAATCACAATTATTTTAAGGCCTAACGCCACAACGAAACCAAATTGAAATGAAAAAAAATTACAATACAATAAAAAAAATGGAAAAATATTAAAGTAAAAAATGAATAAGATGAATGTTTTTTTTTTCGGTACTCACTGCCAGCTGCAACAACTCACATCTCCAGTTATATTGCGTAGCACGAAGTGGTCAAATTTATATTCACCTCAAGCCGTAGACCGCTCACCAAACAGTATTTTAACCGTAAATTCGTAATAGTACCTTGACCGTAAACAGCTACAAGTATTTTACCGTAGAGATCACCATCTTAATCGTAAGCAGCTCACAAACAATATTTTTCTTTTTTCGTAACCACGCGCACGCACTGCTCCCACCTCAAGGCTCCACAACACCAATCGCAAGGAGAATCACCCGACAATCAACGTTCCCCAAGTAACAAACGGTTGTTTTATACAACAGTTATTTTAATTTTATGTATTTTCTCAACGCGGTTTAAATACGATGCCAAATACAAAAATTGTCTTTTAATTGGTTATATCTACAATAACTCGAGAAAAAAATAACATTTTCGGTGCGTCCAAATTATTTTAGTTTTTCTTTTTGTTTTTAATAATTCTTTGTTAATTTAAAATATAAAAAAACAAATGGAACGAGAAAAAAAATATTTTATAATAAATAGCTAATTCACATCCATTTTATTTAAAACGCAAAATGAAAAAAACTATCTCGCATTCATTTGACGAGACCGAATACAAAATACTTCACTGACACTGACTGACAGTCTGACCTTTTTTTTCTTCGTACCTCGTCTTTTAAACCAACACAGCTATGTACTAAAAAACAAAATCTAGTCCATTTTATGCTCTTTTCAATTTTTAGTACAATTCGCAAAATAAGATAGAGTTAGACAAATAGAGCAGAAATAAGCAAACGTCAAGCATAAAAAATTTCGTGCGTTAAAGAGAAAAACAAAAATATATCTGGGGTGCTATTCTTGAAACATTACGAAAACTTTCGTATTGCGAGTTAGTGTCAAAGTATTACGAAAACCCTAAAATCGTATTCTTGAAATCGAATTACGAAAATTTTCGCAACGGAACGTTACTAAAATTTTCGTAATGGTTTTTTCGTTTCCCATTGCATTTCGTAATGAAATCATTTGGATTTTTGTGTTAATTATATTGATAAGGATGTTCATAAAACTCAATATTTTCAATTCTCAATATTTTATAAAAAAGTGAAAACAAAATCGTACCTTTTTTTTCTTTGTTTCACGTGTTCTTAAAAATATGTATTATTTATTTCGAGATAACGATGTACATAACTATGCATTCGGTTTTGTTTACTACCTAACTAGAACAAAACCATATTTTCTTCTAAATTTTTGTATTTACATGTCGTATACCTAAATCTTGGGATATTTTTTTAAATGCTTGACCACTTCCTAATTTTAAACAATACGTGTAAGGGTATGAGATTTTTTCGTAATTGACAATTGGCTATAGCGGACAAAAATGGAATATGTGATTCAATACAACAAAAATATGTTATTTAAAGCTATATTGCCTATTTAACTTTTATATTTATTTGTTAAAATTGTAATGATTGGAAATTAATTAATGCAATGTGTAATTTAAAGTGTGATTTTTATCATTCATTAGTTCATTTGGAACAATTTTGTTTTATCATTTTAAATGCCCTGTCTTCAAACATTACGAAAATTTTCGTAATGCACAATATTTTCGTAATCGTAATGGTGAAATCATAAATTAGTATTCTTGAAGCCATTACGAAAATTACGAAGAGAGGAATAAAAAACTAAGAAGATTTCGAAAGAGATGATTAAAAATGTTAGTTTAGTTTAGTATAACTGAGAATATTAAGCGAAGCGGACGCTTTCTTTACTTAAAATTATAAATTGTTGTGAATTTTTGTCAATAATGGCTTATTTATTTAATATTAAATTAAATATATTAAAACTGATTGTGTATGCTACTTTTTCGTTTAAAGGGAAAATTACTTCGGTCTAAAAAGACCAATGTATTGAAATCTTGTCAAAAATGGCCAAAAATTTGTTTGATCCAAAATCATTTATCTCGACGTTTTGAAAATCCTTGAGTCCGAAAAAGAAAAAAAAATGTCTGTCCGTCTTTCTGGACGTCTGGATGTCTGTTACCCATGATATCTCGAGAATCGCTTATCCGATTTAGAATTTTTTTTTCCAAAAATCTGTTTTTATGGTACGGCGGTACATATTGAACGATGATATAATGTTATGTCGTGTATGATGGCATGATGGTTTGATGGTATGGTATTACGACAATATGATCCTATGCAATGCCACTACATAAAAAGCCATGAAAAAAAAAACTTGTAGTGGTGTTAAGGCAATAAAGATTTTTATTTTCCAATGGAACGTAAACACAATCATATGGGATTTTGTGTTGCCTTTATTTTCAATTTAAATGAAAATTTTTATTGATAAATAGAAATAATTTTAAATTAAATACAATCTGTTTCGTCGGCAAGTGACCCCTTGTGTGTTGGTGATAGCTTTTCACATTTTTCATCATATCTCCCAAGTTATGGGCTCGATTTTAATTCTGTTTGCGGTTTTTTAAAGCTTTTGAGTCACTTTATTGGTTAATTTGCACACTAAAGCCAGGTTTTTGTAAAGAATGTAACAAATTATGGGAAAATCACATTTTTTTACTTAAACGATTTTTTTATTTAAAAAAACCTTTACTTTTTAAAAAAATTGAACTGTAAGTCGAAAAAATGTCCCATGGCATGGTTATTTTATTTATAATTATTAAAACATTGTTACTACCTAACTCATAAAATATTCGAACACCAATTTGTCGAAAAAATGGCGTTTGTAGCCGTTTAGGTATAGTGATGTTATCTAACCAAATCTTTTAAATGATCGAAAACTCAAATTGGTAAGTAATATTAAATAGTTCAGTTGTTCGCTAACCAATCGTGTGACACTTTCACACATGTACTCTCAGTGTTCTGTGTTTTAACAATTTTAAGTTTGTGTGAAAATTAAAAGGACAGTTTGTGTTAAGTAAACGCTTAATCATTACAATGACACATTTGCGTGATCCACCACCTTCTCATGTAGCCAATATGCATTTTGTAAACCTGTTCTCTAATGGAAATGCACGCGTTGCCGTCGAAAAATACAGGCGTCGATATCCAACAGGCCAGTACTTGGGTATAGGACATTCATTGCAATACATCGACGTTTTCCCAAACAAGGATTATTCCAACAACAACACGAGTCCAGCGTGAATATTAACGTACACGTTGGAAGAGGATTTATTACGATTAATACGCGCTGAACCTAGGCATATCGAGGTCAAGAAGGCCTTAATCCTTATCACTTCCGTCGTGCTCAACATCTAGGAAATGTGGAGCATCGTGCCAGATCAGTTTTTTGTAACTGGATAATTTCACAGCAAAGAAGTGATGTCAATTTTATAAGGAGAATATTGTAGACAGATAAAGCTACTTTCACCAGGGCGGGTATAACAAATTATAGAAACCTCCATGTTTGCGCTGTCAAAAACCCAAACGTCGTAAGGGAGACAGCTTTCCAGAGCCAATTTACTATAAATGTATGGGCGGGAATGATCCACGATTAACTTATCGGACCTTACGTGGTAATAAACAGGCTTGATCAACATGTATTATTAGAATTTTCAGGAATCACGTTGTCATGGAAAAAGTGCCATTGTTGAGGAGAAGGCGAATGCAGCTGCAATTAGATGGAGCTCCAGCACATTTTGCAAAGATAATACGTGATAATTTGAATGAAAATAATCCACGGTGGATCGGTAGAGGAGGTCCTGTAGCCTGGCCGCCAAGGTACCCTGATCTTACGCCCCTAGATTTTTATTTCTGAGAGCAAGAATTTTCGCTGCTGCAGCGGAAACAAGAGGCAACCCATAACAATTGCGTTGGACAACAACTAGTGTAATCAGGAGAGCCCTTGTTTGTTTACAAGAGAGTGGAGAGCATTTTGAACATGTTCTTTAATTAAAAATGTTTTATAATTTGTAATAAAAATGGTTTTTATTGATTATTAATAAAATAGTATTATTTTATTTCTTTGACTTTAATTTAAACATCTTTTTTGTTTAATTTCCCTACTTTCTCTAGGTGATTTTTGCGCGGTATTTTTAAGAGTTAGCTAGTAACAAAGTTTTGTCAATTTGTAGATATTATGCTGTAGAATAATAATAATAATTAAAATAATTAACTTAATGGGACATTTTCATCGTTTACAGTTCAGTTTTTTAAAAAGTAGAGGTTTTCTTTAGTAAAAAAATGTTATTTTCCCGTAATTTTTTACATTCTTTAAAAAAACCTGGCTAAGTGCGCAGACTATCAAATAAAGTGACTCATAAACTTCATCTTTTCAAAAACCGCAAACAGAATTATAATCGAGCCCATAACTTGAAAATGAGACACCCACCTTAAAGGATCTTTTGCGATAATTTTACTTAAATATTCAGAATTTTCCAGCCGGTCACTTGACGACCAAACACATTGTATATCTTGCAGCTTGTACAAAATTTTAATTGAAATTAATTAGTTATTTGTGTATCAAGAGCGCCAAGTGCCAGTTTGTCACGCGAGAAAGGAAATTGCTGGCCGACGGGACGGAGGCCAGCAACCTTTCGAGCGTGACAAACAACTTTGCGGACGTGTTTCACACTTTATTTTTCCTACAATCATTTTAAAAAATATAATAAAAGGATAATTTTGTAGTAAAATTTACTATACTGACAATACATACGATTTTATTTTAGGACCGACATTTTGTTCAATCGAGTAGTCAAAGATTTTTTTTATTTTTCATAAAGAAAAACAAAAATTTGGTTTGATGTTTTATACAAACATTAGTCTTTCTTCAAATTTAGCGTGCGGTTTCAAGTTTTGTCACACGTTTCTAAGAGAAACGTGTGACAAAGTAATTTGCTTATTAACTGTCAAAAAAACAGACACTTTGGGCTTTGAAAACAGAGAAAAAAAGCCTGCTTTTCACGGCGATTGTAGGAAAAAAATTTTAATTAACAATTTTGCATTTTTTGTTAGGCTTCGTGTTTTTTTTTAAATTTCTTTTCGTAGATTACTAGATTAGTTTTATTATAAATCATGGCTGTTTATGTAGTAGCATTGGTAAAGTAATAAAACTAATTTAGTAATCTACGAAATGAAATTTTTAAAAAAAGCACGGAGCCTGACGATGTTTGAGAATAAAAATCAATTTACTAAAACGCAAAATTGTGAATTAAAATTTTATTAATTTTAATTAAAATTGTGGACAAGCTGCAATTCGATAAATTTAATTTAAAATTATTTATATTTATCAATAAAAATGCTCATTTAAATTGAAAATAAAGGCAACACAAAATAATTCCCATATGATTTTGTTTACGTTTCATAGGAAAATAAAAAGCTTTATTCGCCTGGGGATTTGACTTTTGTAGACTGATGTCACGGCTGTTTATGTAGTAGCATTGTCCTATGATTCTATTGCGATATGATTTTAGATCGTATTGTCGTACGATACTATTATGTTATGATGGTATGATTGTATGACTTTACGTACCATTAGTATTAGCCGCCTGTGACGGTATATCAATTCAATTCCAATTACAACATGCGACATTTAAACATACATCCCAAATTGTCAATTAGTATTGTAGCTATTACCCTTATTTTTAAGAAAATAATAAACATACCACAAACAAATAGGTACCCTTTTTTTGTGGTAATAAAATAATAAATATTTAGCGAAATGTAAATACATATTATTTTTAGCCATCAACAGAAATTATTGAGTTTTATAAACGTCTTTGTATGAATATAATTAAAACAAAAATCTAAATGATTTCATTACGAAATGCAATAAGAAACAAAAAAACCATCCGAAAATTTTAGTAACGTTCCGTTGCGAAAATTTTCGTAATCCGGATTTCAAGAATACCATTTTAAGAACTAACATTTTCATCTTCTCTCTCGAAATTTTATTATTTCTTTTTGCCTCTCTTCGTTATATTCGTAATGGTTTCAAGAATACTAAATTATGATTTCACCATTACTATTACGAAAATAGCATTACGAAAATTTTCGGTTACGAAAATTTTCGTAATGTTTCAAGAATAGCACCCCTGGGCCGTATTTAGAAATTTATTCAATGGTTTAGAATAAAGTGTGTTGCGTAAAATAAAACAATTAAAGTTTAAAAACCACTATTATTTTAGATGCAAATACACTTATAATTATTTTTAAATTCGATATTTTTAATAAAATTAATTTTATTATTACAAATAACTTTTCTAAAAACGCGGCATTACGTTACACTTTTAGTGCCTGGTAAAAATAATTGTAAACAAATCTTAAGAACCCAACAACAACAACATTTGTTTTAGGATAATGTTTGATAATTATGTAATAAAAAATGATTCTAAATTACAATATTTACATCACAATTTTAATTACGTTATATAGTATATAAACCACAATACAACTTATCGATGAAAAGAAATTCCAGGTAATTTGTTGGGAGTAATGTTACGATTACGACATTTTCTGACTAAACACTTCATTTTTCATAAATTTTTTTTATTAATTTATCACAAATAATAATTAATTATATATATTTTTTAATTGTTTTATTTTATTTGATAATTTTTAATTTTCACGAAACTACCCACAACCACTTTTTAACGAAAATAAAATCTAAATGGTTTGTTTACATAAAAGAAAGCGCAACCATATACATATGTATTATTCGTAAAAACCCATATATATCCGTCGGTCTCCAACTGTTTACGCTTGAAATAGAAGATATTATATTGGAAAAAACTTTGTTTCAAATCTACAGTCTTTAGATCTCATTAAACTCATTTTGGTTTTGGATAATTTTAGGTTTTGGAAATGGAAATAAGTTTCAACGATTGTACAAGTTAGAAAAAACACAAATTTCTACCAAACGGAGCCAACGTTACGAAATATACAATTTGAAGTGTCGTTACAAAAAGGAAACATGGCGATAAATAGATTGGTTGGAACATACCTTTGTAAATATTTATATCATGAGGAAAATCAATATTTTTGTAATGAAATGACGTTGTGCCAATTGAGCATAAATTGTTTTATGCTCAATTGGCACAACGTCATTTCATTACAAAAATATTGATTTTCCTCATGATATAAATATTTACAAAGGTATGTTCCAACCAATCGATTTATCGCCATGTTTCCTTTTTGTAACGACACTTCGAATTGTATATTTCGTAACGTTGGCTCCGTTTGGTAGAGATTTGTCTTTTTTCTAACTTGTACAATCGTTGAAACTTATTTCCATTTCCAAAACCTAAAATTATCCATAACCAAAATGAGTTTAATGAGATCTAAACACTGTAGATTTGAAACAAAGTTTTTTCCAATATAATATCTTCTATTTCAAGCGTAAACAGTTGGAGACCGACGGATATATATGGGTTTTACGAATAATACATATATGGTTGCGCTTTCTTTTATGTAAACAAACCATTTAGATTTTATTTTTGTTAAAAAGTGGTTGTGGGTAGTTTCGTGAAAATTAAAAATTATCAAATAAAACAAAACAATTAAAAAATATATATAATTAATTATTATTTGTGATAAATTATTAAAAAAAAATTATGAAAAATGAAGTGTATAATCAGAAAATGTCGTAACATTACTCCCAACAAATTACCTGGAATTTCTTTTCATCGATAAGTTGTATTGTGGTTTATATACTATATAACGTAATTAAAATTGTGATGTAAATATTGTTATTTAGAATCATTTTTTATTACATAATTATTAAACATTATCTAAAAAACAAATGTTGTTGTTGTTGGGTTCTTATGATTTGTTTACAATTATTTTTACCAGGCACTAAAAGTGTAACGTAATGCCGCGTTTTTAGAAAAGTTATTTGTAATAATAAAATTAATTTTATTAAAAATATTGAATTTAAAAATAATTATAAGTGGATTTGCATCTAAAATAAAAGTGGTTTTAAAACATTAACGGTTTTATTTTAAGCAACACACTTTATTCTAAACCATTGAATAAATTTCTAAATACGGCCCAAATATATTTTTGTTTTTCTCTTTATCGCACGAAATTTTCGATACTTGACGTTTGCTTATTTCTGCTCTATTTGTCTAACTCTATCTTATTTTGCGAATTGTACTAAAAATTGTAAAGAGCATAAAATGGACTAGATTTTGTTTTTTAGTACATAGTTGTGTTGGTTTAAAAGACGAGGTACGATGTACGAAGAAAAAAGGTCAGACTGTCAGTCAGTGTCAGTGAAGTAATTTCAAATTTGTATTCGGTCTCGTCAAATGAACGCGAGATAGTTTTTTCCATTTTGCGTTCTAAATTAAATGGATGTGAATTATTTATTATAAAATATTTTTTTTTCTCGTTCCATTTGTTTTTTTGTATTTTAAATTAACAAAGAATTATTAAAAACAGAAAAACTAAAATAATTTGGACGCACCGAAAATGTTATTGATTTTTTTTCTCGAGTTATTGTAGAATATAACCAATTAAAAGACAATTTTTGTATTTGGCATCGTATTTAAACCGCGTTGAGAAAATACATAAAATTAAAATAACTGTTGTATAAAACAACCGTTTGTTACTTGGGGAACGTTGATTGTCGGGTGATTGGTGTTGCGGAGCCTGGAGGTGGGAGCAGTGCGTGCGCGTGGTTACGAAAAAAGAAAAATATTGTTTGTGAGCTGCTTACGATTAAGATGGTGATCTCTACGGTAAAATACTTGTAGCTGTTTACGGTCAAGGTACTATTACGAATTTACGGTTAAAATACTGTTTGGTGAGCGGTCTACGGCTTGAGGTGAATATAAATTTGACCACTTCGTGCTACGTAATATAACTGGAGATGTGAGTTGTTGCAGCTGGCAGTGAGTACCAAAAAAAACATTCATCTTATTCATTTTTTACTTTTTTTATTGTATTGTAATTTTTTTTCATTTCAATTTGGTTTCATTGTGGCGTTAAGGCCTTAAAATAATTGTGATTAATTTTTTTCTTTTGACGTTTAGAGATTCGGAAACTTAATGTAATATTTCTATATATTTTGTGTGTTTTAGCTGCCGTCGATTTTCTGCCTAGCAAGTTCTCACGTCAAATTAATGCGTGGTGCGTTGCCTCCGTTGAGCATGCATACCCAAACGCCAAATTCACAACGGGGAAGTGATCGGTCCTCGTTAAGGATTTATGTCCGGAAACACCCACGCCATACCCCCTAAGCCTACCCAGAAAGCAATACCGAACCGGACCTCTGAATTCGTGACTCATAACGGTTACAGAGAATTATAAAAAAGGCGCTAAAGATGTTAATTTTGACGTTGGAGATTTTGTATACATAGCTATTTGAAAAATAAACATAAAACATAACAAAAATATTTTAATTAAACATATTAATTATAAATTTATTTTAACTTTGATAATAATTTTAAGGAAATTCTGAATTTTGAAATTTAATTAATTAAAAAAAAATGAATTTATACCGATTGAAATTTTTATATTATATTCATATATCGTTAATAAAATTGTGAACAGTAAAAGCTCAATTATTTATTAAAACCAAAAGCTAAATTATATTATATGTACATAATTTCATTAAAGGGATGGTGTTATATAATTGAGGTTCTACTGTACTGAATGATCAATATACCAATAATATTAATTTGTTATTATTAGAATAAGTAAAAACAGCTGTAAATGAAACGGTGGCATTATTAAATTAAGAAAAAATAATAAGGAACGTTCTTTTTGATCGTCGAGTCAACTAAAAAGATGTAATCTAACGGGCTGTTTAATAGCTAATAAATAAATACTTTATTAATAATAAAAATTAAATAAACAAGATACAATTTTTAAGAGTTTTATTTATAAAACCCAAAATGAACCTATGAATTCAGAACACCGCCGTATTTCAGTGCTGACTCCGACATATGCCTCTTGTGCTCTGCGGGGACTTCAATATTGATGTCATCGCTCAGCCCGAATTCGTGCGCTTCGCCGCTTCATCCCGGACACTTTCGACCTAGACTGCGTAATAAATTGTATATGTTTATAAATCGAAATGATTCATATTTAGGCAATAGCTGTATTTCCTTACTGAGTGTTTGACGCTCGTTGTAGGAAAAACATGGTTTGTGATTTACACATACCAATGTTAAATCATTCTTTAATTTGTTTTCTGATCATGTACATTGTACAGTGTTCTGAATCAGAATCTCTCAATCTGCCTTCAAGCTTCAAGTCGTGGATTCATGTGGGTTCACAAACCAAGGTTCGCCCAATCGATTTTTTTTATTGATTTCAATAGTTTTTTTGGCAAAGTTTGTGTCATAAGATGATCCAAACAAAAATCCAACTTTACCCTTTAGTTTTAGATGCAGCCACCACTTAAATTTGTTTCACTTTATTGTTGAAAATTTATTTGAAATTTCATACCCTTAAGCTTGATTTACATAAGCGACGTGTGACGGAATCTTGTAGCCCATTAAAAACAAATATTTTCACAGTCGTCGAACGACACACGCTACACCCGAGACATGAACCAATTTTATCAGTTTCGTAACGGTTTACATATAGACAAAAAAATTTAGTGTAAAACAGGGGGGCAATTTTTCTATACAGATTTTGGGAGATTCATTTTTGATCAAAGCCAATATTAGTAAAACTTTTAATTTTTTTTTTAAATTTCTGATTGTTTTGCCACATTTCCGTTTAGTGGAACACAACACCACAAAAAATATTTAAATATTGTGCATCGCGTTACCCATCACAAATGTAAATTGTGGTCAAGAAAGCGTCTCGTTTATTTCCAATTTTCCACCTGTCACGCGTCGCATATGTAAATCAAACTTAATACATTGTAATTTAGGTTAGGTTAGGTTAGGTAGGAGTGGCTGCTTACGCACACTTAGACCGGTGACGGTCCATTGTGATACCACAGGATGTATCCCCTTTTCCCCTATTGGAACCATTTCGAGCTACTTATGTAGCGTAAGACGTCCCGCACTTTACTGTTTTCGAGATCCGAGAGGCAGTCCATCCTGAACTTATCTAAGTGTTTGTGCCTTCTGAGAGCCAATGCTGGACACGAGCATAGGAAGTGGATCAACGTCTCTTCCTCCTCTTCGTCCAAGCAGCTTCTGTTCTGCAGAAGTCATTAGCCTCCAGACCCAGCCTTCTTGCATGTTCTCCAAAAAACAGTGTCCGGTGAGAATTCCTACAACCGTTCTTAATTCACGTCTGTGTAAGGATATTAATGCCCTAGTGCGCCCCAAGTCCAGCTTTGGCCAAACTTGTCTAGCAACTCTACAGGTGAGGGTGTTAGACCACCTTTACCCCGCTGAGGATAGCACCTGCTTCCCAAGTGCTTGTCTCAGCGCTGTAATAGGCCTCCCCAGACTTGCCCTTTCCGGTTGCAGCTGGAGAGTCGTACCATGCCTAGCAAGTTCACCTGCCATGCAGTTTCCCACGACGCCCGAGTGACCTGGGACCCAGACCACCTGGACATTGAAATGCTCACCCATCTCATTTAGAGATGAGTGACAACTCAACGCCACCCGTGACGCCAAAGACACCGATTCTAACGACCGGATCGCCGCTTGACTGTCCACATAGATTGTGATATCGTCTGAGGATAACACATTATGCTTCAACCACGCTACGACTTCAGCTTGGTACACGCTGCAGTAACCAGGGAGACGAATAGAAATGTTTACATTTAATTTGTCACAGAATACTCCAGCTCCTACTTTGCCGTCTAGCTTGGAGCCATCTGTGAAGAATTGCAACGCTTTGGTTTCCGATAACGGTGTTGTATATCCGACCTTGAATTAACACAATTTTTATCCCATATTAAAAACAAAACGTAATAGTAATCATTCTTTACACATTCCATATAAGAATCCCCAACAACAAAAAAAAAGACAATTTAGCGTAATAACATTCTTTCGATAAAACTAAAACAACAACACGAAATTGTACAGAAAAATTATGAATAAACAAACCAAAATGTATACATATAAATTAAACTTGAATACAAAACCAAACATTTAGGCGAATATTACAGTTGAGCGATTCCAATATAAAATGTATAAAGAAAATAAAATTTAAATATGCAAGTTAGCAAAATAAAATATAGAACATTATAATACGCTGAATTACACAAACAAAATCATAACACGCTGAATTACACAAACAAAACCATAATACATTAAATTACAAGACATTGAATTACACCGACAAAATATAAAAATTGCTGAAACAATTATTCTAACACATCAAAATTATGAAAACCAAAACCGAATTTTTTAACAAATTAGCGAAAATATATTTTCTATCAAAGTACTGAAATAGCAAACCTTTCCTCTATCATCAAAATTGTTAGTGTAAAGTAATAACAAAATTAGTATATAAACAAACAAAATTTGATGTAAGTCTCTCGGTCTATTTCAATAAAACTCTCAGTCAGTCTAATTAAACATTTAAAACAGTTAAATTATAAATAAAGCACTCTCAATCTAATTAAATATACAAAACAGTTAAATTATAAATAAAGTTTTAGTCAATTTCAATAAAACACGCAGTCTAATTTAAACGGAGATAAACCAGCCGAGCATCCACACAATTTCATCATCTATGTAAGTATACAACATCTCAACCAACCTACTAACACTTATCCAAAAAAGGTTCGAAAGACATTTAAGCTTAATCTACGCACGGCAAAGCGTAGAGGGTGATAAAAAAGTGCGTACGCACATACTCACCCATGACTTACTTGTCTCTTCGAATATCCGAATAGTTTTAACTAACATCGTGCAGAAATCTGCATTCTCTCATTACCAAGTCGAACAAACAATAGTTTCGGTAATAGCCCCCACCAGAGGTAAGCTCGAAACTATTGCATACTTCGATAAAAGACAGATAACGTACCAAACTACAATACACACAATAAATCGACCAAATAAACATACAATAAATCGACACTGTAGGCTAAAGTAGCTAAATATAATAAACATACAAAGATTTACAATCAATAGATACACAATATAGCTAAATATAATACACTTATACAATAAATGGCGCTGTAGAAATCGTCCTGTAGCGATTAGTTAATAAGAACAAAGTTAGGAATAGAGAATAACCATTAATCCGAAAAATCTGAAAACCGGGAAAAATTACTGTTTCGATAAACACATCAAAAATACAAAAGTGAAAGTGTAAACCACATGAACACGCAAGCATCAGCCGAAGTACCATCAGCAGAAGTAAAACAAGAAACTGCGCAAGAAGAAATAATTAAGAAATCGTCAGAATTACCACACTCACCAATAAAGCAGCAGTCCAACAATCAAGGAATACCACAAGTTCACCAGACCCACAACAAAAATAAGCCCACAACGGAAGACGTAAAACAGACAACAAAAACAACTGAAAGCAACAAAAAACTAAAACTAAAAGACATAGTAGGAGACATACCAAACATCCCAACAAGACCTTACAAACCAAAACCGACAACAGAAACCACTGACACGCAAACCACAACCCAAAAAGTAACCCAAACGGACACCCACCACAAAGAAGAAATAAAAGACAAAAACCAAAACACGAACATGAACGCCCAACAAATACAAAAAGATGTAATCAACTACATCCCAGAATTCAACGGTGAGAACATGGCACAGAACCAAAATGAGTTGAGCAGATTCATAAACTCTGCAGACAACATATACAGCAGCTTAGAAACAAAAGAGCACAAAGAGGTATTCAACAGATGCATAAAACTACGGCTGGCAGGTGAAGCCTACGCGAGGATAAACAAAAGGCAAATAGACAACTATGAAACACTCAAGAAAATATTGGCGGAAATGTACACTAAAGTGAGTAGTCTAGAAGAGCTACAAAAGGGTTTTCTCGAAACAAAACAGAAATACGGAGAGACAGTCCGATGTTTCGGATACAGACTATGCGAGGCACTAGACCAATATAAAAAAGGATATATGAACAAATACAAGCGGAAAGACATAGATAACACCTACACGGAATATCTAAATGATACGGCAATCCAAATATTCAAAAGAGGTCTAAATAACATAATACTCAAAGAAAAGATAGCGACTCACAGAGCAAAAACCGTGGAAGAGATCTTAGACGAAACAGAAACAATAGAACAAATGCTACTTTTAACAATAAATATAGAACCCCAACCACAGGAAATAACACCGAACTCCAGAACACAAACAAACTACCTAACAGACTACACAAGACCACCACCGGTAATATGCAATTACTGCCAGAGGCCGAACCACACATATAATGTATGTAGATCAAGGTTAGCGGCACAACGAAACGCACAGTTCGCAAATCAAGGCACACGCCAACAATTTAACAGTTACGGAAACAACTATAACAAACCGAACACACCGCAAACCACACAAAATAATTTCATACCGAGAACATTCAATAACAATAACGGATACCAAACCCAACCCCAAAACAACTTTACACAATACAGGCAACCTCAACAAAGAAGGAACTATGAACCAAAATACTGTTCGCACTGTAAGACAACAACAGGGCATACGTTTAATGAATGTAGGAGCAAATTTTTTAATCAGAAATCATACAACACCAATGACTACCCTCGACAGAATCATACGCAAAACAACTATCAACATAGACAACCAAACTCGAGTGGATATCCGCAACAGCAACAAAACATTGAACACTTAGAAAAGGAACTTAATAGATTAAGAATAAATCAAATCATACCCCAGCAACAAAATTCGACTCATCCACATCTACAAACAATCCAACATGAATCGGAAAACTCCAACGGATCCAACCAGCAGTAGGAGAGCCGCCGCAGTTGGGTCCCACTACAAATAATAAACTACCACAGAAAAGCAATCAAATGGAACATGAAAACTATACTCTCCAAATGGGATGCATTCCAGAAATGTATCTAAATTTCGCAAAAGCAAAGGGTCGAGACACCCAAATTCAAATCAATCAAAAGGGTCCAGACACCCAAAATCAAAATAATCAAAAGGGTCCAGACACCCAAAATCAAATCAATCAAAAGGGTCCAGACACCCAAAATAAAAATAATCAAAAGGGTCCAAGCATCCAAAAACAAGCGAAACAAAATAATTTAGTTATAAGAAATCAAAAAGAACGGAAAATAATTTCAAATGTAGCAAAGAAACAAAAGGAGAATGATGTGAAAGGAAACTCGTCGCAGAACGAGGCATTTTCCACACATATAATTCAAATTTTATCATTATTGAGAATAATGTTCTTGCACATAAAATTAATTTTCATTCAAAAGCAAAATATTTTTACAAAACTAATATCAAACAAATTAGAGACAACCAACAAAATTGCGAAAACAAAATTTATGGAAACAGTAGGATTAATATACAACAAAATCAAAGGAAAACATAAGGTGAAATTCAAACATCGGATAAAATTAATCAACACCGGAACAAATCAAACAGATAACAATCAAACATATAACTTGGAAAAACTCTTTGAGATACAATCTCCAAACAATCAAAAAAAGATAAACCTAGCATCAAATTACAAGATAAATAGAGACACTATATCACCTAAAGTTGGTAACAAACAACCAAACTTACTATTGGATTCAGGAGCAGATGTGTCACTTATAAAAGAAAATTTAATCGAAAACTACAATGTGGACATAACAGATACAGTAAATTTAATAGGAATAGGTAAAGGAGTAGTCACAACCAAAGGAGCAATCATATTAGAACTAAAATTGAACGATAATTTAACAGTCAAACACAAATTCCATAAAGTTTCAAACCAATTCCAAATTATAGAAGACGGTATAATAGGTAGAGATTTCTTTGACAAATTTAAAGTGGATATACTATATAGTACCAATCAGTTAAAATTAGGATCAAACCTTATAAGTTTCTCAAATCTTACAAAAAACACAGTCGAATTACCTGCACGGAGCGAAACTGTGGTAGAAATCCAAACGCATACGAACCAATTATGCATATGTTCAGCTAGCGAAATTCAGACTGGAATATTCATTCCTCACATGCTCCTACAACCAAAAAACTACAAAGCTAGAATCATAATAGCAAACACATTATCGCACAATACAAAAATACAAAATTTTCAACCAGAAATAGATATAATCACTGAATACCCAATCGATAATGCTACACAACGCAAAGAAAATGACCGTATAGAAACCATAGTACAAACAATAACAGAAAATCTGGACAAATCAAATAACGTAGAAGAAAACATGACCGTACTAGATCTCTGTCTCAAATATCAGGATATATTTTATATTGAAGGCGACAAATTAACAAGCGTAAAAGGCGTACAACATGATATAAACCTATATACAGACTCCAAACCTATCCATATGCAAAGATACAGACTTCCTCAAACACAAAAGAATGAAATCAATAAACAAGTAGCAGATATGTTAGCAGAAGGCAAAATTCAGCCAAGTATAAGTCCTTTTAGCAGTCCATTATTAGCAGTACCTAAAAAACCTGACAAAGATGGAATACCGAAATGGCGAGTAGTTGTAGACTTCAGAAAATTGAATGAAAGCACAATAGGTGATTCATTCCCACTTCCAAATATTAATGACATCCTTGACCAACTAGGTCACGCACAATATTTTTCAACATTAGATATGGCCAGTGGATACCATCAGATCGAAATGATTCCAAAAGACTCCTACAAAACAGCCTTCAGCACGGACTATGGCCACTTCGAATTCACACGAATGCCATTTGGTTTAAAGAACTCTCAGGCGACATTTCAAAGAATGATAAACAACATTCTACGCGGGTTCCAAGGTTTAAAGGGATTCGTATACCTTGATGATGTCATTATTTACGGGAAAAATTTAAATGGCCATAATACCAAGTTAACGGAAGTTTTCAATATTTGCAGAGAAAATAATCTTAAACTCCAATGCACAAAGTGCAAATTCCTAAGAAAAGAAATAACATTCCTGGGACATTTAATAACCCCAGAGGGTATCAAACCAAATCCTACCACTACCCAAGCCGTACAAGACTTCCCAACTCCACGAAATATTAAAGAAACCCAGTCATTTTTAGGATTAGCAAATTATTACAGACGTTTCATTCCTAGATTTTCGGAAATTGCCGAACCATTATCCAAACTCACACGGAAAGGCACGATATTTAACTTTTCAGAAGACTGTGAAAAAGCATTATCCTCATTAAAAAATAGTTTAATTAACCCCCCAATCCTTAAGTACCCAGATATGACGCGCCCGTTTACGTTAACTACTGATGCTAGTGACTATAGTTTAGGTGCGGTATTATCACAAATTTACCAATCCGGAGAATTCCCAATAGCCTACGCAAGTAGAGCACTCGGTAAATCAGAAAGGAACTATTCCACTATTGAAAAGGAGATGTTAGCTATCTATTGGGCGGTAAATAACTTCAGGCCTTACCTCTACGGTAGGAAATTCACTATTATAACAGATCATAAACCCCTTACCGGAAATTTAACCAAGATACCTAATCGAATTCTAAAATGGAATTTGAAATTATCGGAATACAATTTTGAAATCGTTCATAAGTCGGGTAAACTAAACACCAATGCTGACGCATTAAGCAGAATTAAACACAAAGAGATTAAAGTATTAACAAGAGCACAAGATAAAGCATTAAAAGAAAAAACAGAAACACTCCAAAATATTAATCAAAACATTCCAATTGAAAACAATAATCAAAAATCGATAAACAATAAAATAGAAGTAGCTCATGATGTAAAGAAAAGACAACAAATATTATCGGAATACCATAACTTACCACTAGGAGGTCATGCAGGCACATGGCGGACATACAAGCGAATTAAAATGTTATACTACTGGCCAAAAATGTTATTAGATATAAATAGGCACATCCGCAAATGCTATGAATGCAAAAGAAACAAATGCCACCGGCAAACACGAGCCCCACTTCAAATCACTTCCACATCTGAGTACCCATTCCAAAGAGTAGCATTTGACATCGTAGGTCCCCTACCCAAAACTGAAAAATCAAACGTCTACCTTCTCACATTCCAAGACGACTTGTCTAAATTTTCGGGAGCAATCCCAATTCCCAACCAAGAAGCCAACACAGTAGCAAAAGCCCTATGCGAGCAGTATATCACCAAATACGGTATTCCCCAAAAAATCCTGACAGATCAAGGCAGCAACTTCATGAGCAAATCTTTTAATGAAGTGTGCAAATTATTAAAACTTAAACACATCACCACAACAGCATACCACCCTCAAACAAACGGAGCTCTCGAAAAGTCCCATAACACATTGAAGGAATATCTCAGAACCTTTACAGATATCGATAAACAAAATTGGGACGAAATGTGCCACTATGCAATATTTGTGTATAATACTACACCCCACTGTTCAACAAACTACACACCTCATGAACTGGTATATGGAAGACCAGCTCTCATTCCAAGCGCTGTCAAAAAAGACCCAGAACCTGTCTACAATTTCGACGATTACGTCACGGAACTCAAATCAAGACTCAGACTCGCACACGCCATTGCCAGAGAAAACATAAACAAGAAGAAAAGTATAACCAAACGACAGTACGACAAAAAAATTAACCCCATCGACATAAAACAAAATGACCTTGTATGGTTAAGAAACGAAGCGCGAAGAACAAAACAAGAACCACTGTGGCTAGGACCGTATAAAGTAATAAATACAGACTCACAAACCAACACGACAATACAGATAAACAATAAACTAGTAAAAGTGCACAACAATCGTCTAATAAAAAATTAAAATTTAAAAGAGAAAACATAGCGACATCAATAGATTTACAAAACAAAAAAAACGACAAGATATTTCAGCATAGGAACAACCGGAATAATCACAATTGCCATAATAATACTAGTAACAACATTAACAATTAGAAAATACAGAAAACAAAAAGGCACAGCACAGATAGTAATAAACAACAGCACTGACAGAACCAAGAAGAAAAATAAACAGAAAAGCAAACCCGAGGCAACAACGTTTGAAAAAATAATCTAAAATAATGAAAAACGCTTTTTCCCTCATGTATAAATCACTACTAACAAACATGAGAGAACAAGAAAACATAATTCGGCATTAAACTAATTCAAAATCAAACTAACACAAATTAAAATAAGACACCTAGGTAATAACTAAAAACAGAACATTAAAATCATAGTACATAAGAAAACAAATAGATCATAAGAAAAATTACATATTAACAAAACAAACAGAACAAAACTATAATGATTAAAATATCTCAAAATATCTGAATTATTATAAATTTCTAACATAAGACATAGCATAAGAAAAAAAAAATATAAGCAAAATATAACCTAAATTCAATTACTCAAGACTAAAAAGAAATAAATTGCAAAATTACATCATAAATTCCTAGACTCAATAAAACAATCCATATTTTTTTATAAAGCACAAAAATTTTTTTTCATTTTTTAAAAAATCAAGAGTAGCAACACTAATGTACAAGAATAAACAAAGCTAATGCATAAATACAAATTAGAGTAAGAAAAACTAACGTAATAATAATATGAAAATGGAGACAGATTTCAAACACAGAAACAACAACGGAAGCAACGACATCAAGCAGAAAGAGAAAGAGGAAGAACAGACGCGAGCATCTTGATGAAGACAAAAAAAAAAAAAAAAAAGACAACAACAACAGGACAACAGAACATCAGAGCCTAATCTAAACAAGATAGGTGAATCTGAAACAAAGTTTCAGGTGAATAATTCTGCAACTCGCAAAACCCAACATAACAACAGACGCAAAAGAACACAGAAACTGAACGATAATGGAACAGAACAACGCACCACCGACATACTACTATGCACCCTCAGAAACTAAACACAGGGAAAACAAGACCATATAGTAAATAAATAAATAAACAAATAAATAAAAAATCAAAACACAATAAACTTAAAAATGACATGACGTAGAAAACAAGAAAAACAAGACCCCATAATAAGCAAATAAAAAATATATAACAACAAACAATAATAACAATAATAATGAAAATAGCACACATAAAATAACGTCATAACGACTACAACAGCACCTTAATAATGACATGATTTAATAAACAAAAAATAAATAAATAAATAAATATATAGCACAATAATGAAAAACATCGATAATAAAAACAACAAAAAAAAAAAAAAAAAAAAAAAACCTGAGACATTATCAAAAGCCATGACCAATACCATTCAACGAAAAACAGTTACCCATCCGACGCAGATGCGAGATCAGGACAAATATCATCCACTAAAAACACCTCTAAAGATGCCAACTACAAAACGTTTAACTCAATATGCAGAATAAACAATAGACGACAACAAGAAAAACTACAGAGAAACCAACACAAACAGAAAATGATGTCTAACAACCAAACCAGAATTTCCAGACTACAATTATAAATAATAATTAAATTACTAACAATAGAATTAAACTAAAAATAGCTCAACAAATAATCCTAGATATAAGAACACAACCATATCATACGATAAATGAAAATTCCCTTCTGAAATTTTCACTCCCCAAAAGAGGAAGGTATGTTGTATATCCGACCTTGAATTAACACAATTTTTATCCCATATTAAAAACAAAACGTAATAGTAATCATTCTTTACACATTCCATATAAGAATCCCCAACAACAAAAAAAAAGACAATTTAGCGTAATAACATTCTTTCGATAAAACTAAAACAACAACACGAAATTGTACAGAAAAATTATGAATAAACAAACCAAAATGTATACATATAAATTAAACTTGAATACAAAACCAAACATTTAGGCGAATATTACAGTTGAGCGATTCCAATATAAAATGTATAAAGAAAATAAAATTTAAATATGCAAGTTAGCAAAATAAAATATAGAACATTATAATACGCTGAATTACACAAACAAAATCATAACACGCTGAATTACACAAACAAAACCATAATACATTAAATTACAAGACATTGAATTACACCGACAAAATATAAAAATTGCTGAAACAATTATTCTAACACATCAACGGTCTATCCCTCCAGGATTCCCTTGAAGGGAAGGAGGTCCGAAATCGCTTCTCGAAGCGTAGAGTAGGTTTAATGTAGTCAAGATTCGCCAGCTCATCCTTCAACGATCTGACAATAGTAGAGTGTCCTATACTAAGACACCTCCACTGAGAGACGGCTGCAAGTCGTACAGCCGTATTTGCCGCCATCTGTTTGCCAACAATGTCGACTGGAAGAAGGTGCAACATAATCTCTAAGGCACTTGTCGGTGTCGACCTCAATGCCCCGCTAACAAGCATACAGGGTGTTTTTTACACTCTCTCAATCTTACTTTTATAAGTTACCTTGTCCAGAGCTGGCCACCAAACACCCACCCCGTACATGAGTACAGGTCTCACTACAGCGGTGTAGAGCCAGTGTACCAGCTCCGGCTTCAGACCCCATCTATGACCAATGGCGTTCCTACAGGAGTACAAAGCAATAGTAGCTTTGTTTATTCTCTCCAACATGTTGGGCTTCCAACTAAGCTTACTGTCCAAGATAATACCCAGATATCTAGCTCTGTCAGTAAAAGCAATTCTCGTGCCATTTAAGGTAGGAGGGACCACTACCGGGATTTTGTATTTCTTAGTAAAGAGTACCAGCTCTGTCTTGGACGGGTTAATACCAAGTCCACATTTGCCAGCCCATTTCATAACGATGGTAAGCGCATTCTGCAATACGTCTACAATCGTGCCCAGGAATTTCCCGGTAACAGCTAAAGCTACGTCATCTGTGTAAGCGATAACTTCAATACCCTCTCTCTCCAATTCAAGTAGTAACCCGTTTACCACTATGTTCCAGAGAAGAGGGGACAGAACCCCCCTCTGCGGGGTTCCCCTAGTTACTCGCCTCTTGATGGTGGAGTCCCCCAACTTCGAGCTAACAATCCTGCTTTCCAGCATATAATTGATTAACCCTATCAGAGGAACGTCAACCTCCAAAAATGACAATCCCTCCTTGATTGCCTCCGCTTTCACATTATTAAAGGCGCCTTCTATATCCAGGAAGGCCACCAAACAGAATTCCTTCGAACTAATCGATTTCTCAATCGTACACACCAAGGCGTGCAGAGCAGTGTCCACAGATCTACCCTTTGTGTACGCATGCTGAGACGACGCCCACTTCCTGGCACCTATTTTATCTCTGATGTATACATCCAGCAGCCTTTCCAAGGTTTTTAAAAGAAAGGATGATAGAGTTATTGGTCTTAGGTCCTTAGGATAGACATGTGAGCTTTTCCCCGCTTTCGGTATAAACACCACATTGACCTCCGCCCAGTACCTAGGAATATAGCCCAGCTTCAAACACCCTTTGAATATAGCTTCCAGGTAGGGAAGAATAATTACTGAGTTGTTTTGAAGTTCAGCTGGTATAGATCCGGACCAGCCGATTTAAATGGTTTAAAACCCCTCAGTGCCCATAGGATCCGTTTCCTGGTTACGATATCCTCTGGGATTACTGACAGTGATTCCTAATGATTGCTACGCACCAACAGGTCTTCAAAGCTCCCTGCGAAGTGTGTCTCGAAGAGAAGCTCCAGAGATTCTCCACTAGAATCTGTCCAAGATCCGTCCGGTTTTATTAAAAAACTGGGACTAGATGTATTTTGGAAAGAATATTTCTAAGGCGGGAGGTTTCGGATACCTCTTCCATTTTATCACAGAAGATTCTCAAAGACCTCCTTTGTGCCTTTCTTAATTCTTTCTTATAAATTCCGAGTTTCTCCTTATAAGAGTCCCAATCCTGAGCCTCCCTTGTATTTTTGACTCTATTAAAGGCTGTCCTACAAGCCTTACGATAGGCTCCCAGTTCCCTGGACCACCATACCGGTTTTTGCCTACCCCTAGGCTTAGCCAGTGGGCAGGCAGCACGAAAGGATCGGTTGCATGCGCTAGTAACGCTAGCCACCATGTCCTTCAGCTCCCCAATGGTCGTCGGGGGCTCCATAGCCCTCGTCGGTAGCATTTCCTCCAATAATTCCCCATATTTGCTCCAGTTGGTCCTTCTAGGGTTCCTGAAGGCATCCCGGGTAGAAGGGTGAATATCGAGGCTATAGGTTAAATATCCATGATCAGAAAAGGAGTGTTCCTTATCCACCCTCCAATTTTTAACCATATGAAGAATATTATTTGAGGCAAGGGTCACGTCTAGAACCTCCTGCCTGTTACTAGTAATAAATGTGGGTTGCCGCCCAATATTACACACTGAAAGGTTAGTACTCATCAAATAATCAAAAAGCGACTCACCCCTTTCATTAATGTCCGTGCTTCCCCAGATAGTGTGATACGCATTAGCATCAACTCCCAGTACCACACCTACCTTTGATTGTTCCGCTTTACGGATCAGCTCCTCCAGGTTATCCGGAGGAACCTCCTTCTCCCGGTCCAAGTAGGCTGAAACTAGCCAGAATCTACAAGTGCCTACTTCCAGGCTAACTGCAGTAGTGTCACCATTGCTGTATTGAGAGATAAGGAAAAGATTAATATTATTTTTCCCAAGAATACAAGATCTGATCTTCCCAGACTTACTAGAGGATATAATTTTGTACCCTTTGGTTCTGAGGCCACAGATCCTGTTATTGTTAATCCAAGGTTCTTGGATTAGTATCACATCCTCACCCGAACTAGTCAGCCTGAGGAGTAGAGCTGCCGAAGCAGCCTTAGAATGGTGAGGGTTAATTTGTGTTATCTTAATCATAATCATTTAACCTCTAGTCACCTCTATGATAAATTCCTGCTACCGCAGGAATATTATTTGTCGGTATTTTGGGATGCGCCGGATACGCCCGTCTCGCCACTCCTCATACCCTTTGTAGAGGACTTGTCAGTGCCCCCCCATCTGGCCGGGCTGCCGACATCCTCCTCCATCGGTACACCAGCTCCTTCGCTTATGTGCCCCTCCCCATCCTTCGAGGGAGCCCTTGCCCTACCGAGGTCACCGGATTCACTCTCCCCCCTACCTTCAGCTTCTCCCTCCATGCTGCTGGTACCCCCTTCAGGCCGGCGGGTTGCCACCATCCTCCGGTTGGCCTCCCGTACGCGCTTCCGCCCCATCCTTCTTATAAACGTTGAGAGTAATTGACCCGAAACCGAAGTCAATTACTCCCTTCGTTTTGTGAAGGAGGGCAAGGGACTCTATTGTATAAGTGTATTATATTTAGCTACTTTAGTCTACAGTGCCAATTTATTGTATGTTTATTGGGTCGATTTATTGTATGTATTTGGAAGTTAATTTATTGTACTTTATTTTGGATTGTGTCAATTTATTTGTATGTATGGTTTTCTGTTTAATGTCGCTTTTGTCGAATTATGCAATAGTTTCGAGCTTACCTCGGGTGGGGGCTATTACCGAAACTATTGTTTGTTCGACTTGGTAATGGGAGAATGCAGATTTCTGCACGATATTAGTTAAAACTATTCGGATATTCGAAGAGACAAGTAAGTCATGGGTGAGTATGTGCGTACGCACTTTTTTATCACCCTCTACGCTTTGCCGTGCGTAGATTAAGCTCAAATGTCTTTCGACCTTTTTTGGATAAGTGTTAGTAGGTTGAGGTATTGTATACTTACATAGATGATGAATTTTTGTAGATGATCGGCTGGTTTATCTCCGTTTAATTAAAAGAGTTGTTTTATTTGACTGGATACAAGATTTTATTTCGCAATCTATGGTAGTTTTCTTTTATGTTGAATTATGCTGGTTTATATATTGAATTATACTGAGGTACTTTATTTTGAATTATATTGAATTAGACTGCGATACTTTATTTTGAATTATATGGAATTAGACTGAGATACTTTATTTTGAATTATATGGAATTAGACTGAGTGTTATATTGAAATAGACTGAGAGACTTACATCAAATTTTGTTTGTTTATATACTAATTTTGTTATTACTTTACACTAACAATTTTGATGATAGAGGAAAGGTTTGCTATTTCAGTACTTTGATAAAAAATATATTTTCGCTAATTTGTTAAAAAAATCGGTTTTGGGTTTCATAATTTTGATGTGTTCGAATAATTGTTTCAGCAATTTTTATATTTTGTCGGTGTAATTCAATGTCTTGTAATTTAATGTATTATGGTTTTGTTTGTGTAATTCAGCGTGTTATAATGTTCTATATTTTATTTTGCTAACTTGCATATTTAAATTTTATTTTCTTTATACATTTTATATTGGAATCGCTCAACTGTAATATTCGCCTAAATGCTTGGTTTTGTATTCAAGTTTAATTTATATGTATACAATTTTGGTTTGTTTATTCATAATTTTTCTGTACAATTTCGTGTTGTTGTTTTAGTTTTATTGAAAGAATGTTATTACGCTAATTTGTCTTTTTTTGTTGTTGGGGATTCTTATATGGAATGTGTAAAGAATGATTACTATTACGTTTTGTTTTTAATATGGAATAAAAATTGTGTTAATTCAAGGTCGGATATACAACAACTCCTTATTTATTACCATGATTGATAATTTCGAGCCCCCCTTTGCCTCCTCCAGCTTGACGATCTTCCAATTACCGGTCGGAAGATCCGGGTTACTGGCCTGAATGATTTTCAAAGCCCCGTCAGGGCTAGCCGGTTCTGATGGCAGCCAGACACGTGCCCTCGGCCTGCTGGGAATTTCCTCCCGGCTAATTGCCGCAAGCTTTGCGCCTTCTACACCTCCCCTACTTTGGCTATAGCCTTTTTATAAAGTTCCACAGATCTAGAGTCCGAGCATGCAGTCATCTTCACA